>VZRI01013111.1:61018-189690 GCA_013397515.1 Upupa epops
CTGATATGGCAGGGGGATTGGACTAGATGATCTTTCAAGGTCTCTTCTGATCCCTAATGATTCTGTGATTCAAGTGGGGTGATTTAGGTTGGACATGAGGAGACAGTTCTTTCCTGCGAGGGTGGCGAGAGCCTGCAACAGGTTGCCCAAGGAAGTTGTGGCTGCCCCATGCCTGGAAGTGTTCAAAGCCAGGGTGGATGGGGGCCTGAGTAACCTGATCAAGTGAAGCTGTCCCTGCCTTTACAGGGGAGTTGGAACTAGATGATCTTTAAGGTCCCTTATAACCCTGGCCATTCTGTGATTCTCTGATAAGGGCATGTATCTTCCAAGACCCCAGTAAAGCCCTGCATCCTGGTATCTTAAAAGCCCTCTTTGCACAAGTTAATTTTTATAGGTTCCTGTAGATTTGGACAAATAAATAGTTATCAGAAAACATCACAGGACAAAGACAGGAAAGAAGATACCTTGGTAAAGTAACCCAAAGAATTATAAACTGTGGGGACAGGTAATCCTGATGAATTCACAAGAACTGAGAAACAGACCACCAAATTCGAATGCTGTGCGAGGCTGCCAACACACATTAGCATCTACAACAGGTTGTGTAATTTCAGCCACACCCAGGAGGGCAGTGGTGGCTAGATGCAGATGAAGAATACAGAGTTACGTATATAACTGGTGAAGCAACGTGCACTCTAAAGGAATTTCTAAAGACCTACCTGATTTCCAGTGGTGCTTCAGGATGTCATTCTTCTTCTTAGCATGCACACTGGGTTTTGCCTTCGAACAGTCGCTCCAGCTAGTAAGTGAGCACAAGTGGCGTGTTACCTGAATGGCTGCCTGTGATCACTAATAACAGCGTGATTTTACCAACAACAGCAGCTAACAAATGACAAATATTGTGAGAAATGGCAGGTGTCATCTGTGTTTTCCCTTAACGCTATCCCCTGTCAAGGAAAAGGCAAGCTAGCCCGTCTGTTTGAGAGAAACATGCTAAGGATGGTGTGCTACCTGTACTTCTTTGTGGTGAGACCTGCAGACCCAGTTAGGACAAAGAGTGTTAGCACAGGACAGCTTCTTTGATCAAAGCAGCCCTAAAAGGGGCTGAAATTCCAGTGAATTCCAGTGAGTTGTTGAAATTCCAGTGAAATCGTTGCTGTTGCTTGGTAGAAGGAGTTGGTGTCTATGGGGAATATGTTCCTCCTCCTGAAACAGAGTCAAATGCGGTCCTGTGGAGGGTCTTGACAGGAACAATTTGCATATTTGTGAGTGCAAGATCTGTTCAAAGGGAGAAGTTCTCATGTAAAAGAGTTTTAATGCTGTCGGCACCATCACCTACACATCGTCTTCTCTTCATGTTTCAGTGCATGGCTGGGGACCGTGAACCAGCAGATCCAACTCTGTCACTTAATCACTCTAAAGACATGGGTTGGCGCTTGAGTCTGCTATTTTTTACAGATCATCTCCATGGGGGTTGCCTTGTGGCTGCCACTAAAGTCCAGAGAAATTGTGCTCGTTCAGCACCTCTGCTGCAGAAGAACAAGTGTTGCAAGTCACGCTGCTGCAAAGAAAATAAGACCCACAATAACTTATCTGGTAAGCCTCCCCCTCAATCTGCCTCCAGGTAACTTGTATTCCTATCTCTGCAGGGCTGTCAAGTCTGTACCTCTGCTTACAGAACAGATTTCTCCATCTACATGAAGTTGTTTGAACAACTGTTGCAACAAAACTAGCTTTATTTGGTCAGACCAAAAGTTAGTCCTCTGACTAACCACAGCCAGCAGCAGAAGCATAGACACCTACTGAACAGTCAAATAATAGCTGCACTTTAATCACTCTCCACGGGCTCCTCCTCTGTGAAGTACTCCTTCCATGTGAGTGCTGAAAGGCTTGAGCCAGACCGCATGGGCGTGCAGCTCCTACCCTACCTAAGTTTATAAACCAAGAGGCAAAATCCAATGCAGCACAGAGCCAGAAAACCTGGGAATTTAAGGCAGTGTCCTGACAGGGAGTTGTATTTTCAAAACTATCTGTCCAAAGCATGAAGAAAATTACTCAAATAAAGAAACAAAGGCTTTGACAAGAGAAATTCCTTGCAGATTTTCAGGCGGTATTCCAGCCTTGATCACTGAAATTTCGCATGCGCACTTGACCTTAGCATGTGCGTGGGCACAGGGCTAACACTTGCCTAGCTGGAAAGCCATTGAAGCAAAACCTAGTGCTTGGTGAGCGTATTTCCTGTTGCTTCCAGTAACTCTTTCGGTCCCATCACACTGACACCAGCAGCATCATGATGTATTGAGACATGGGGTAGAGTTCCACACACTGCCTTGCCATTTTCATTCCTGATGATGATGATGTGGTCCTAGCTCTGAGAGCTTTCTGGGTTCAGGCAGCTAGAGCTGCACACACACACACACACCCCCCCTGGGTGAGCTGTGGTCAACAAACATTTGCAATCAGCAGCCGGCTTCCCACTGTCACCTGCCCACTCTGGCCGACAATGAAGCACTTTTCTTTTGTTGCCCAGCTCCTGGACCCAAGGGCAAAAGAAGGTCAGTGAGCCTGTGGGATCTCCCGAGCTCACATGTTGCCTGCAGCCATTGTACTTGTTTAATGCCCCAGAAGAAGTCAGATTGGGTGTTGTTATGGCCTTACAGGAAGACAGGTGTGACCGAAGAACAGGAGGACAGTGAGCTGGCTCAGCAACGCTTTAATGATTTTAATAATGAATTTTTACTTAGTCAAATTTCTCAAAGCTTGCTTTTATTTTTTCTCTCTTACCCCTTTCATCTGTGTGAAACACGGGTGATGTCAATCCTGCTGAGGCAGTCCTGAACACTTTGCTTCACTTTGACACTTCCACTTGTACCTCAGACTTCAAGGAAAGCCTGCAGGACATCAGCATTCGTAAAGCTAAAGGGACTCCTTTCCGATTGTCTTTGCCAGTGCCAGAACACTGTCAATCCTTGCACTTCAAGAAGCCTTCCTATTTCAGGAAGGAAAAGCGCCTTTCCTTCTATCTCCCTCTGTCCATCAGTAGCAGGTGGCATGGCTCCATGCCCCCCAAAGCCTCCAAACCACTGCTGCCAGCAGTGCAAGAAGATGCCACCTTTGTCTGGCAGGGTGGCATTTAGAAAGTCAAGGGGTATCAAGGGAGAGTTGTCCAAAGCTGTACCCCCATACATGCCAGAAAGGAGCCAACAAGAACCTTAAGATTAAATCCCATCACCTTACGAGTTAAACTAATTACAGCGTGAGATGTAGTGGGTGGGAGAACCTGCATGATGTAACTAAGCAATACTCCCACTCAAGTTAAACCTTAGTGACATTCAGTCCCTCCTCTCAAAGAAGTGTCTCCACTCTGGGCCTACCTGCAGTAGTAAACATACACCAACAGCGTAGAAATTCCCAACCCTCCTATCCCTCTGTCAGTCTCATGAGGATAAAGATGCTTGGAAGTTTTTTTCACCTGAGGCATGACACCTGAACCGACCTGGGGTTCCAGCAGTTCGGATGTTCATTCTCACTCTGCCACTGACTGGCTGAGTAACCTCAGCTATGCACTCTGGTTCATTCTTCAGAAGCAGCACTAATCCCTTACTGACCTTATGCAACACACCTCTGCTGCAGCTTATCTGATACTGCTGCACCCATTACACGGGTAATTGAATCTGTCCTAGATGGCTGTAGGCTTGGCAAATCAGTTGGGTTTGAACATTGGCCTTGGAGCCTTTGTCCTATTTGATTCTGTATTCTTGCCTAAGATTATTTTGCAGATTTAGAAAAGTCAATTTCAGATCAAAATGCCCTTAACATTTTGCAGTCATTAGGCAACCTAAAGGCTTGCAGCTTTCTTAATTGGTTAGTGAGGAAACAGCAGAGGATACAGCCACTGGAAGATTTCAGCTAGGATAGCTGCTTTTCAGGCATCAGGGGATGTATGATAGAGTTTCAGACCAAGCAAGATTCCCTGTGGACACTGGTAGAAGATCAAGTATCTGTAATTTTCCCTCAGACAGGACATCCTGCCAACCACTGCAGGGGCACGGACACACTAACACGAGTATCAGTTTTTGTTTGTCTGCAAGGACCAGAGAGTTGCTGACACTTTGGCCAACCACATAAATCCAAGAACAGTAAACTTTGTGGGTGATAAGACTGATGCCAGGCCACAAGGAAAGAAGCTGATTGATGCACACCCCGTGCTCTCTGACACAGAAGGAGCAAGGGGTTACTTAAGTGAAATGACCTGATCAGGCACTGCCAGCATACAGACACCCACTGAGGCTGATGTCACCCAACCAAAATAGCAGCTAAAGGACAGACATCATCAAAAGTTGGCTGCAGCCTCCAGCTCCTCGGATGACACTTCCTGACCTCTGTCTATCTCAATATCTTTGAGGTCATCAGTGAGAAATATTGCTGGCTTGGCCAAAGACATCCCACAGGAGATCTGCTCTGGCACAGGGAAGAGCCTACAAACCAACTATTAAGTTGTTCAGACAAGTGAGGAATGAAGATCTGTTATGCCCCAAGAAAAGCGCACAGAAAGCAATTCAAATGACAACTACGTCCACAGAACCAATTTATAAGCTTCTAGATCCTCCTGATGTTACACAACAAGCAGAGGAATACTGTGCAGGCATACAGACTCTCACATCATCATGAAAAGAGAGACTTCTAAAGCTTCTTGTTGCACATAAGGCCAGGGACAAAGGCACTGATTTTTTCAAGGGCAGGAGACTGTCAGAAATGCAGGCTCCAGAGCCTCAGGATTGCTGCAAGTTCCCAATGCCAGACCCTAAAAGCTTCTCTTTCACACTAGCCAGAGCACACCTAATATCAGAAGAGATGGAACCAATGGAAAACTGTAAAAGTAACTCCCTGCTCACAAACTTTCTTTCCTGAAAGCAGACCACGCGTTGCTTTGATCCCCTTCCCCTAAACAGTACCAGTTGCAGTAACTAGTTTCCAAACCCATCTGCTTCCCCTTTTCTCTAGCAGCTAGCCTCAAACATCTGCCTGAACCACAAGCAGAATCCCTGAGTCTTATTCTCTAAACTTGCACTAGAGATTGGCTGCAGCCCATCATTTCCCTACCACATAGTATCAGCAACACCCTGCATATTCACAGCCCCTAAATAACTTTACAGAAGCTCCAGTCCCAGCAGGCTCCTTTTACAGGAGCTCCAGCTATGCAGCTGCCCTCTATTGCCACCCAGTCCCCTCACCTGGAAGGGGAGCAGACACAGCAGAGGCGCAGGCTGGCTCTTTGTAAGGGGTCAGTCCATCTTTCCTCAGCAGAGAAGTTACAATCTCATGCTAACCTCAGTATAAACTCTCTAACATGAGCAGGCTGAGCCCCGCATTATGCCAGAAAAACATCTAATAACACATTTGAGTGAGCAGAAGATAATGATCCATCGTAGCCTTGCATGCAGGATAATACCCAGTTTGAGGTTTACATGTGCAGAAAGTGGCTTTGGAACTCCTGCCAACGATACTGTGAAGCACCCAGTTTTCAGAGGGCAGGGACTCTGTTTTGTCTGGAAATCAGGATTAGAGAGGGGGTTAGAGTGGGTTTTTAGATGTTTCTGAGGTCTGCTCCTGGAAACTCGCTAGGAATTACTGGTTCCTTGTGAGTTCTGGCTTTCGTCGGCTCTGAACCTAGCAAAAGGGGAGGGGGAACAGCTCCAAATTACTGTTCAGCTGATGCTACAAAGATCTTTATAGGGCTTAGCATGTTTTGAATGTGTATGTGTTTTGACTTAGCCCAAATGAAGCCCATGGTGGTCCCAACCAGAGGAGTCACTCAGTTCTTTGTGAGAGGCACACTGGGGCTGAAGTCATGAGAGGACGTGGCAATGGGCACTGCTCCCATTTGTTAGGACATTGAGGGTAGAAATCTCAGGAGGACTGAGTGATTTTATTGGAGGTCCTACAGTCTTCCTGGCACACTAACAGTGTTCCTGACACATAGGGTGCTTGCTCCTTCTGTAGATGGGGACACGGTGGATGTGGTAGGACACTGCTGAATCAGCAATTATCTCGTTAACAGTTGCTTTGTGAGAGAAGGGGAAGAGACACTCGGTTTGATGGAACGCTGACAGAGTCCTAGTATCCAGACCCTTCCTCTAAAAAGAGGCTTTGCTATTGGAGTCAACTTAGTAAGCAAGATGGCATTTGATTAATCAGTTGTTCTCTTGGCCAGCGTGGCCTAAAATGATTGCAAGCTGCACTGCCTTTGACTAGACATTTGATAGAGTGCCATTTTATATATTTATCAAGGGAGCGAAGTCCTAAGTGGATAAAAATAGCAAAGCTTGGGTTAGAAACTGGCTGGCAGATGAGGAACAGAGGTTCACTATTGCATCAAGGTGCCTAGTGTCACCAGAAAGATCCTGCTCAGTAGGGGTCTGCTAAACTGGGGCAAAGGAGGCACAGTGAAAAACAACACCTGCTCTTCTGGATGACTGATACCTTGATCAAGATAGATAGTAAACTAATAATATAGGCTCCTTCTGATAAAGACTGCACACAGATCTTCTCCTTGCAGCACAGCAAAGCTGGGAGATACAACACTGGTGGTCAGGTGCATAGTGTGGACAGAAGGCGTCCTGTCAAACAAGATAGAAAGCTCACTCTCTTGACACCAGATGGAGTGGTGTTAGTGGTCCCCACATTACTTATGGAAAAAGGACAAAAACTCCTGTTTAAAGTATCCTTTGTCAGGCTTTTAGTCACCAGGGCTTCCCTTACGAACGGATACCTCTTACCTCGGAAGGTGTTTCTAGTGGGTGACTGAAAATGGAAAAGAGACTGGAGCTCCAGTCTCCTCAAACCTTTGGGTTTTGCTCCCTCTTCAGATGGCTCAAGGTACCTTTGTAACGAAGGTCCCGGTTCATTCTCTAGTGCCAGTGTGCTGTTAGCCCTGCTCTCTAAGGAGCTGCTCTCTGCAGAGAACCATCACAATCACGGCAGAAGTACACTTTGACACCCAAGACCAGGAGCTTGGCTTTTTAACCCACCCAGAGGAAAGCTTTTAGCAGGCGGTGGAGGCAGCACACACATCTTGTCTGAGCTGCCAGGCTGCCACTTGCAGGGCAGTCACCTTCACTCCAGATCATGGATTGACACCTTCAGTCACTCCCAACCCAGAAAGCTGTTTTATACACACACCCTCCTGTCACTTCCTATCACACACGCAATCTGCAGTCAGTCTGGCCAGAGGCTTGCTCAGGTAAATGAATTCATACAAAGACTTCGGCATCTTTTAAGATAATGAGTGAAGGCTGCCATCAAGATCAAGGTCCCCATTGTGCTGGGTGCTGCACGAACCCAGACCAGGCTACACACTATGTCCAAAAGCTTACAGTCTAAGTAGGCACTTGAATGGGGATGAAGACTGAGGCGTGTGAAAAAGGAATAACTTATCCATGATCAAAGGCTGAGCTGGAATTAGAAGCCTCAGTGTCCTGGGTGGTATCTGCTCTTAGCGTCACCACCGAGGACTGATCCAGTCTGTAAGTACGCATAACAAAAAGCCTCCCAGAAACAAGCCACACTTAATTCCTAAGAACATTTTGTTCTTCCTCCGCTTACGAGCCATGGGTAGGTAAGGGCTGTTCCAGCAGCTGCAGGTAAGGCTTCAGACGCAGCAATAGCAGGCAGCCCGTAGCTGCAATAATGATTCCTGTCATATGCAATCATCTATCAGCACACCCTGCGGTACTAATAAAAGAAAGGCCTTCACACAGCGCTCTCTGTGCGGTA
Organism: Upupa epops; assembly: GCA_013397515.1. Taxonomy (NCBI): domain Eukaryota; kingdom Metazoa; phylum Chordata; class Aves; order Bucerotiformes; family Upupidae; genus Upupa; species Upupa epops. Next base: position 68,792 of record VZRI01013111.1, read on the forward strand.
GGAGCTGAAGTGAGAGCTGAGGCAGCATCGCCATCGCTGAGCCGGAGAAGGAACTGCAGGGGAAATGCTCCCGACCTTGGTGCCTGCAGTGCTCACCTTGACTGCATGAAGCCTGCCTCCTGTTGCCCTGTTTCTGAACAGTGAGGAAAGGAGGGGTGGGACTCTGCCTCCAGGGAGGTAACTGCTATGGAACCTGACAGCAGCAAGCCTGAAAGTTTGCACATCTTCTGCGGTGGCAAGGACAAAACCACCTGAAGTACAACATCCCAGAAAATACCACCAGTGATGGATTAATATGAACATATTGTTTTGGAACGTGGGGCTGGTTGGGGCTTTTGCCACCTTCTGTCTGGGTGTGACAATGAACGCTTTGTCCTCTAAGCACAGGGTCCGTTCTTACTTTGCATGTGTTAATATAAAACCAGTGCGAATGTCGCTGTTCATTTGCATTCTAAGAACTGGATGCAGGTCCTTGTATAAACCCTCATGTTTGGGAAGAGCTGACTTTTTTATAGGATCCACTTTTGCTCCAGAAGCAGAGTCATTCCACTGTATTTGGGTCTCAGCCCCCAGCAATTTCTGGCCACAAGCCAGGATGTTCTTGCATCTACTATGGTAGGGACCTCCCTTTCTCAGCACTGATGTGGTAAGGTCCATCTACTCATCTTGTAAGGCACTCAGCCCCATCTTTGTCTCCCTAGTAACAAGCAAGCTATGCTCAGGTCTGCTTTCAGCTCAGATGTATCATACAACACATTTTGCTGCCTGAGCCTGGGTAAGTCATTACCAGTACTGTGCCTCAGCCTCTAGCCAACGGCAGACACTTCTGTGTGCTGAGAGGCAGCAGTGGACTGCATCCCAGGATGCTGCAGGGATGGGGCTCAGATAAGGATGACTTTGTAAAAGAACTCGTACAAAGCAAGCTTGACTGCTGTGGGTTCTAACAAATGAATGTAACCAGCCAGAACAAAGATACCTGTCATGAACTGACTCCCCTCAGCAGCACCTAACCAGCATGAAACCCTCTTTCCTAGCTGTGCTTCAACACAGCACTCAGAAAAGGGTTATTACTTCTAGCTACATTTCTTTCTCTTTCACTCTCTGGGTCTTTATTTTTCATGGCTCAGTGGAAAAATCTTGACCACAGCACAGACCACGCTCTTAGCCTGTAACCAAAATGTTCCCTTCAGAGAGGGAAAGACACACTCCCTTCAAAGACAGTTATATTTCAATAAAGCACCTCTTTGTGGTAGCCCTAATCAGCGGTGAAACCTCGTCCCGGCTGACAGTATGAAAGCCAAGGAGCCTGTCTCCAACGAGCCAACAACAGTGCTGCTTTATTATTTATGCAGCAGCCTGTTTGTTGCGATACCTATAAAAGAGGTCAGGGTTGACCAACAATTGTGCATCCACAACGTTTTTACAGAACCACCTATGTAAGTGCCTCATGCTTCAGATTTTAACAGGAAGCTGTGTTCTGGCTCTGTCAGCAATGGCATTTGGAAAGGATTGGTGACAGGGTTTGTGGTGTCAGTTTATCCTGCCCATCTTGAAGCTGTTTCTTCATCTTGGCTGTCTGATTCAACCTCCAAGCTCATCATCATCACCATTTATTGGGACTGGCTGACTATTTTGGCACAAGAGATGGTCCCAGGCAGTGCAGATGACACCAGGGAATGCTTGCGCTGAAGCCAGTTCCTGCACCCTGAGTTTTATTGGGAAATGATTCAGCTTTCCTTACTGCTCACTGGGGACCACAACACCCTATGGGCTGATCTGATGCTCACCACTGAAATGCAGCCACTCCCAAGGTGAAGAGTAGCAACAAGAAACACAGTGAAATAACAAGAGGAGCTCTTGGCCCAGGACAGAACAAATAAGACCCAGTATACAAGGTATCTCAGGTAAATGGACAGGACCCCTGCTCAGCAACCTTTGGGCACTGCAGAGTGGTCCCACTGCATGCCTTCTTGAGCTCACGATCTCCTGTGATTTATGGCTAGCCTTTTGGTGTTCAGTGTTCATTGGAAAGCCTGATTGCCCAGAGCCCAAGACTCTCAGCTTGCCTTTTATGCAAGAGAACACCATGTTCCCAGCCCTGCCGATTCCAGAAGAAACAAGCCCCAAGGGTACCTTAAAGGCTTGGACACAAATAGCTTCCCCTGTGTATTATTTTCAAGCCAGCCTCATGATTTTGCAGGCCTGACTCATGCTGGGGAAATGCCGAGGTTAGTCATGTCAGTCTTATATAGGCAAAGAAAGAAGGACCACGCTAGACTTAGGCCAGCAGTGTTTAGCACTGTATTAGTGCAAAGAGCTGAGCCACATCTGCATGAAGGTCACTGACCCTGAGATTTGTCCTAGGATGTATTATGGGGCACACTAGTGAGAAAGGCTGGATCCACATCTTCTTTGCCTACTGCCAATGTCTGTAGAACCATCTCCTTGCTCGGGAGGTAGGCAAGCTTCCAAGATTGCTTCCAAGTGAAGCCAGGTGTTAGTAGTAAGATGCACTGGCTGCTGCAGTGGCTGGCCCGTTGGGGTGTGTGCTGAGGAGGCTGAGCTGTGGAACACCCCAGTGCAGAGCTCCACCCATGGGCTTCACCATCTCTGGACTTAACCCATGCTGAGGCCTCAAAGTGCTTGGTCTGGAGAAGGAAGAGATTCGTTTCAAGCCCAAATTCTCTGCAGAGCCTGTCGCCTGCGCTGGATATGGCAATGCCCAGCTCAGTAGCGTTTCCCTGCACCCCAGTGATCTAGTGATGCTCTCCAGACGCAGGCTGAGCTGGGAGCACCATCTGCCGGCTGCCGAACTGCTAGGGGCTCACTGGAGGCAGGAAGCACAATAACGTGGAGCTCTGTACACTGCTGCACCATCAATGCATCATGCAGCAAGTTCGAGATGAGAAGGACCACAGAACCGTGCAAAACGCTCAGCTAAAGCTCCTCCTGCCTGCGCTGTAAAAGGGACCCCAAACCAGTCAGTGTCTGCGCCAGAGCTGAGCAAAATCACCTGGGAGAAGGAAGGAGAACCAGCTACTTAGAGCTGCTGCAGAGACTGGGGACAGCTTCAGCTAAAGAAAGATCGAAGTGTGTCACCGAGCAGTTTTCTTCATAGAAGGGCTTGATTTTGTTCATTTTGAAAGGCAGTTTTGTTTTCAAATATTCTGGGTAACAGTAATATTGATGGGAGCCCAGGGAGCCTAAAAGGGAAGCACAGGTACATGTCTGGTGCAGCAACAGCCACATTTAAGCAGCTCCCATGGAGATTTTTTATAGAATCATTGAATCGTAGAATGAATTGGGTTGAAAGGTACTTCAGGCAGAGTTACACCCCTCCTGCCCTAGCCAGGGACACCTCTCATTAGACTAGGTTGTCCAGCAGCCCATCCAACCTGGCCTTGAACACTTCTAAGAAGGAGGCATCCACAGCCTCACTGGGCAACCTGCTCCAGCACCTCTCCACCCTCACAGTGAGGAATTTCTTAAGAACCAGTCTAAATCTGCCCCCTTTTACTTTCAAACCATCCCCCTTGTCCTGTCACTGGTGTCCCTCATACAAAGTCCCTCTCCAGTTTTCTTGTAGACTCCCTTCAGGTACTGCAAGGCTGCTATAAGGTCTTCCTTGGAGCTTTATCTTCTCCCAGCCAAACAGCCCCAGTTCTCTCAACCCATCCTCATAGTATAGGTGCTTCAGCCCTCTGATCATCCTTGTGGTCCTCCTCTCGACTCGCTCCAACAGTTTCATGTCCTTCTTGCACTGGAAACCCCAAACCTGGAGGTTGAACACAATGCTGCCTGAGATTCTATGAGTCCAGGTAGATGACACTGGCTACTCTACTCTTATAGACCAGTGCTGTAACCCTGTTGCAGAGGGCCACTAGGGCTGCCAGCCATGATCTGCCTTTAGTAAAGCTGTGCTGGCTGTCACCTGTCACCTTCTTGTCTTCAATGTGCCTCAGCATAATTTCAAGGAGAATCTGCTCTGTCGTTCTTCTAGGCACATCAGTGAGTCTGCCTGGCCTGAGTTCTCTGGGTCACCTTTCTTTTCTTTTTAAAAAATAGGTGTTATGTCTGCCCGAGATCCAAACTACCAATTATTTATACCTGCTGCTGAGCCATCTTCCTGTTTTACTCGCTTCATCCTCTGGTCCACCAAGCTCCACACACCTCTCAAACCCACAGCCTTTTCTCCCTCCAGCTACTAATCCTTCTGGCCAGTACAGAAGGCTGGGTGACTGGTTTGTGTGTTCATGGGGGTTTTTTTACATGCCCCAGATCTTCAGGTGCAGGGGCAGAGCACATTTCCCTCTGGAGAGGCAGAGGCCTTGTGCTGTACTGAGCATTGATGCCTGCGACATTTACTCCCTGTGACCCTGAAGGTGGTTGTGGTGACCTGAGCAAGGCTCTCTGAAGGATGATGTCCGTGTCCAGGAGGAGCAGTAGTGTGCAGCCTGGGCTCCTGGTCCCCAAAGGGCCATACTAGGCAGCGATCTGTGTGGGACTGACTTTTCATTTGAGGTGCATGAGGACAGGATTGAGGTGTGCCTGGCAAGCTGCCAGCATACTGCTAGACCTGGAAGCTCAGTACGGTCCCTCTCACCTCCACAGTTATCTCACCTTCCAGCCAGCCAGGAATGTACTTGGACTAGCTCAGCCCTGTTTGTCCTAATTACAGCTTCCTGGAATGCTCTACATAACTTCCCTTCCACCGTCACAGTCCTTTTTCTCCAAGCTCTTCCTGCATGCCACCTCCTCATTTTCCTTTTCACAGTATCACAGTGATGATGAGGCTGGAAAAGACCTTAAAGATCATCCAGTCCAACCTAAAACCAACCCAGTAACCCTGACATCTGCCATCTCAGCCTCTCAGTTCTTCTGTCCTGTTCCCTCTTGCAGTCCTCAGCCACCCAGTCAATGAGTTGTGCAAAGACTCCTGGTACCCATACTAGCTGTCTGGTTTTTCAAATGAAATAGTGTTTGGCCAACACAGCACGAGCCTGTTGAAGTCACTGCCACTGCAACTCAAGACCCTTTGGAGGAAATATTTGCTCTGAGATATGTCCTAAGGGAATCATTGCAGCCCATACTGAGGATGAACCAGAGCTTTTGAAGTGCTCTGAGCTCACTTGCTCCAGGTCATGGTGAACGTCTGTGTACCATGGCTAAGGAGGATGATTCCCTGGAGACCTTTGCGTTTCCCTTGAAACTGGTTGGCATGAACATTAGACTAGGCAGATGGAGGCTGGGGCGGCCAGCCTGAGGCACAGGGTACTGGATCCATCCCCACACCACGGCCCAGTTCTGGACCTCAGTTTTGCACACTGGGAAAAGGGAAAAGGTGTGTGGGGGGGAGATGTTCCACTGAGGCACTTTGAGAGCTGCAGGTGGAAAACACTTCCCAGGCGTCCATGTCTTGAACCAGCTCTCTATAGCCCTTGCAACACTTCATCCATTCTGATGGGACTTTTTTTCCTTGGTTTCCTGTGCACGCCTTAAAGTTTTCTCCAGCAACTGAAGAGCGACCTAAACACCTGACCCTCCTGTCTTTCCTTCCTTCCTACGAGATGTGTGATGGATGTGCCCAGTCACACGGTTCACTGAAGTACACAAGGATCCTGAGTTGTCCCAGCATGAATCATAAGGAACCTGCAGATGTGAGGGTGCATTCGATTTGGAGGGGGGTTTGATTTTGCTTTAAAGAAGCTTCCAGTTGGGCACTCTGCTTTGACACAAGGAAACGTCTGAGGTGTCTGTGAGCCAGACTAGGCATTTTTACACCTCTTTCTTAACCTCTCTTTTCATCAGTCTTACTGTAGCAAGAGTACCAGAGGCTGTATGTTTTACTCCCTGTCATTACTCGTACAAGCTCTTTAGGGACAGTCAGATCTTCTTGGTTTTCTGAAAAGGAGACCTAGACATCTTATATTAATCTTGTGGCTTTCCAACAAACCTTAAAATTACCACAGGTAGGGCTAGGCTCTAGATCTCCTCTTGTCCTCAAGACCTGTCTGCTCTTCTGGGAGATGAGCAAACAGCCAAGCAGGCGTTACAGCACTCAGTGAAAGGTCAGCAGAGTTCAGTATTGGCCAACAGGACGGACAGTATCACATACCAGCCCTTCTGTCCACACGATGCAGTTTAATGTGGTTTAAATTCACAGAGCTTTTGTGGGTAACAATAACAAACCGTGAGGATCATTATACAAAAATTGTGCATCCCGTTCCTTTCCAGAGAGCGTGTCACACGGCCTATTAGATAGCCTTGGAGAGCTGTAATTAAGTACACTGAAATATGTTTGGGACAGTTTCGTTCCAGGCAATGCCTCCAGCTTCTTTGGCTTGAAAAATGTGCTTGCTTGCTTCCAGGAAAGCAGCTATAGCGTTTAATTGGAATTAGAAGTTGAGTGGGGAGGCTGCTGGCTCCTAAGCAGCCTGGTGAAGTATCCCTGTGCTACTGTGGGCTTGGGAGAAGGCCTGGTTGGCTCTTATAACAGTGATAAAAAAATAAATGCCTCCTATTTATTTTGGATCTACCTATAGTTACTTTTTTTCCCCTCATTTTTGCAATCCCCTTACTTAATTTGTCTTGGAATAAACACGAATAAACAAAAATACCTCACCCAAGGGAGCCCAGTGGTGTCCTTCCTTTCCAGTCAGCCAAGAAACGTCTGGAGCGTTGCATGATTTCAAAATGCTGTCACCGCTGGAGCTGACAAGTGACAAGACTTTGGTTCAAGAGTCCTAAAAACAGACATGTGGAGATTTACAAGAAACAACTCAAGAGGTTTTGCTGCCACTGGAAATAAAGGCCAAGTGTGGCACTGCCTACATCTCACCAGGGCTGAGTTCCTGCAGGGTGGGCAGCTACCCTGGGGGCAGCATCAGCTGCTGCAGCTGCTCCCTACAGCAGGTTCAGAACAGGGAGGGCACAGCCATCCCCAGAACTTGAATTAGGCCACCCCAACTATTAAAGCTGTGTTAAATATCACAGCATCAAAATGCTGTTTCAGTACAATCAGTAACACAAAGAATACTTCTAAAGGTAAACAAGAGGCTTACTTTCCTCCCCTTTCAGTCCCTGGGATTTTATCCTGTACTAGCTGAATTTTCAAGCTTTGTCTTCATTGAAGGCAGCACCTTGGTTTTCAAAGTGCTCGTGGTTCCAGGAGCCGGGGCTTTAATTAGTGCAAATAGGGTCAGCCTTGCTGGAATGGGATGCAGCTGGGAGGCACAGCTGGCCCTGGGATCAGTGGCCGCTGGTTGCATTTTCTCCTCATCCAAGGACTTGCAAACCACCAGCCATCCTCCAGCCAAGGGTGAGGGATGCTGCTGGCTGGGTGAACAGTGCTCTGGCTGTGCCCAACTCTTGCCCAACCACAGCTCCCCAGCATGGGATGGCCAAAGGCCAGCTAGGAGGGAATCTCTGTGGAACTGGCTTTCCTTGCTGAGACGGTGTGAGCCAGGAAGGACTTTTGTCTACGTGCAATGGCACTGAGCAAAGCTCAGCCTCCAGCTTGCCCTGCTTGATGGCCCAGCTGTGGGGCCATGCACCCCGTCAAATCCTGCCCTGGTCCAGCCCTTTAACTCCAGGTGAAACTAGTTTGACTGATCTCAGCCCACGGTTTAGCTGATTGTGTCCACAGCATGAAATGCAGCTGTGGAGCATAGAGAAGACATTCCTACAGCTCTGGGACAGGGTGGTGCATTGGTCCTGTTGTCCTACAGCCATTTAGTGTGGCTGTTGCAGACAGCATGATGGTAACTGGGATGTGCTGTGTAGCCAACAGGCAGACATAGGCTGGGTATACTTCTGAGTAGCTCCAGCAGCTCTTCTCCTGGGATAAGCCCTCACATAGAGACCACTGACCCTCCCGAGCCAAATATCCCCTTCCATGGACTTCAGAGGAAATTCCAAAATAAAAAACTAAGAGGGAATGGGAAGGTTTGGCCAAAGACCTGTCTGCTGGGGTGGGAATGGGAAGGTTTGGTTTCTGCTGGGGTGAGAGTGGTGTGTTACAAAGAGGAGGTGAGGAAAAGGAAGAGGTCCCCATGATGAAGAAGGAGCAGACAGAGCTAAGAACTGGCCTCGATCCCCCTTATACTCCTGGGGGAGACTAAAGCAGAAGCAATGTTCACATCTCTGTTTCCCAGCGTTCTCCCTCAAGTGCCCTGCACGCATGGTCTTCAAGGAGCGGGCACAGGGATCCCAAGCCTCCCATATCAGAGCCCCCAGTGCAGCCCAGCAATTGCTCCAAGGCAGGAGGAGGTGAGGGCATACCGAAAGCAGCTCTTCCAGTTGCCTTTGCAGGGGATGGAGAGATAGAGCAGTGCTGATGGAGATTGAATCTAGTGATTACTTTAAGGGATTTGCTGTCTCTTTCTTTATCCCTCTCTCTCTCCCTCTCTCTCTTTCTTGTTTTTTTGCTTTCCCTTTTCCCTCCCTCTTATCCCTTTCGTGGTGCATTTGTCTTCGAGGAACCTGGGGTGTTCTTTTCATCAGTTCAATCTCTCTCTGGCACTTGAGTCCTGATTGGCTGAAGGACTTAGGGAAAAAAAAATCTTTAATTAAGTAGATAATCTCTTCTTAGGAAGTTCTGCAGCTCCATTTCACCAACCCCCTTTAGCTCTTACTTTAGGATTGGTTATCCTTTGCAGAAGTTGGGATTCAGGGGGCATACGCGTCTTCAGCACACCAGGACCGCCGGGTGGAAAATAACCCCATCCCTTCCCTAATTTTGTTGTGTTTCTTTTTTGTTGTTTTTTCTTTTCTCTGGTGGTGGTGGCACCCAAGTTGGTTTTGGTTTGGTTTGGTTTTTTTTTTAGGATCTCCTTTCTCCCTCTTTTTTGGATTTTATATTACACATGGACCCTTATCTGGGCATCTTCTTCCTCACCCCCTTCTTCCAATCCTGCTGTGCCTGGTGAGTATCAAGAGCACTTCAGTCTGTGCCACAGGCAGGTGCTCTTCCTGCCACCTTAAGGAAATCCCTCTTCACCTTCCTAAACATTTCCTCTTTCTCACTTAGCTCAGTTCTGGTCTTTAATAGGACCAGATATTTAACTAAGTTCTAACACATTCATTGGCAGAGAAGTTAGAGCTAAAAACGTCCCCTTTTCCTCCTGTGTCTCCCAGCAGTAATTCTAAGGGCCACATTCTGAGCTGGGGTAAAACAGAGGGGAGCAGATGCAAAGGACCTATCCTTTCACTTCCAGCTGGGAAGACAACCCAATGGGAGAGCCAGGGTTTCTGCTTTTCCAGAGGCTCACAGTCAGCTTGTCACTTGTCTTAATTAAATCAAGTGAGGCTTCTCTCATGCTCCCCGAAGAAGACAGTCCCTGATTAAGAGCTCAGAGCCACAGGAGCATCCCTCCAGTTGAGCAGCCTGAGACCTGGGTTCCTTGGCAGGCACAGGGTCAGGATTACACGTCTGAAATTCATGTATTAAGATTTCCTGGGGAGAAGCTTTTGGTACAGAGATTGCTACAGCTTCATTCTTAATCCCCTGGGTCCTGGCAGAGCAATTTCCCCGTGCACAAACCTGCAGCCATCTCCTGTGGAACTCTTGCTCTGTCCTAAGGGTGCTTTTTGCATTTCTTTCCAGAAATGTTTTGTAGGGTGACCCCAAGGAGATCACCCTTGCATCAAATGCCGTGTCATTCCTTGTGGAGTGTTATCTATCCCATACCCAAATGGAGTCAAATGGCCTGACTTTGCAGACAATTTCTCCTGTGTAATTTTTTTATGGAGTACCCAAAGTTTATTTTCCATTTCTGTGATGACCTAGGAATCTGCTCTGTGGGTTACGGACTTCTGTCTAACAGCAAGGAAAGTCTTTTCCTGTTCAATTACCAAAATCCCTCGTCTCACCCACAGCAGATCTCTGGGGTTATTACCACTGATAGAGAAACCAGAGTAACAGAAGGAAAAACTCACCAGTAAATGTGAACTACTGCCTGTTAGCCTGGAGATGAAATGTATATCCTTTCAGAGGAGCTAAAGGAATGCGCTACAAATGCTACAGGTCTACTTATCAGACAGTAGCAGAGTTCAGATCAGTCCCCCATCTGGAACAAGGGGAATATGCATTGTGCAGAGAGGCTAAGCAAGAGCTCGTGCTGATGTTATTTTTCTTCTTTTCTTTCATATGCCGTTTGCTTTCCCCAGTACAAACAGGGCTAGAATACATGGAAATACTTTTTAAAATAAGCATTTTAAAGAAAGAGTTCAAAGGGGAGAAAATTCAGTGCACAGAGCACAATTAAATACAGAGATCCCAGGCGCTTTGGGTGGAAGTCGGATGTCTAAATTCCCTGTCTGCCTTCTGCAAGTTTTTTCTTAAGAGGAAACTCTAAGCTCAGGATAGCCCTGCTTCTCTTTCTTTGTGATTCTGAGACGATGATTTCCTGAGAGAAAGGCAAATTGCAAACTTTATGTAAAATTATTGCATTGCAGACCCTGTCCCTTAACTGTTGAGGAGACAAAAGCAAGGTTTGTGGGAATCATAGGATAATCTTGCTTGCAGTTTTTGCTGCTCTTCTTACCCTATCCTATAGTTTAACATGCAACAAGATTCTTTTTTCCTGTGATTTCATCACAGGAGCTGGGAGAGAGGGCAATATAGCTCAATAATACATGTTGAATGTGTATATATATGTGTGTCCCCTTCCCTACCCTGAGTGTGGATTAAATTCACAGCTAGGTCGAATGTTCAGCGTGTTTCTAGATGAGCAAAATACCAGGGTTCCACTTAGGAACTAAAAAAAAGCCAAGTAAATATAATGAAATACAAAGAAATTAAGTGAAAAAAGAAGCTAATCTCCAAATGTTCATGAGTTGCCTCCCAGTCTCCTGCTCTGTGGGAATAATATAGCAATCTGGGAACAGCAGCTTGTTTCTAGCTGGTGTTTTACACTTCAGCTGTGCGACTGCCTTTAGCTGCCAGTATCAATGGCTATCTAATAACCTGGAGGACTTTGTGCTTGAGAGCAAAACTCAGATCCAAAGTGAAATTCTATCAATATTCTGTATTTAAAATAATGATAGTAAGGATATAAATACAGCTTTATCGTTTTCGGAAGAGCTGAGCCGGCAGCACAGTAGCATGAGTAGGTGATATCAAACAAATACGTTAATCAGAGCTTTGATAGTGTTCCCGGGGCATATTAAACTGAGGCGCGTGCTGCTGAGTAACCGCTAAGTGTAAAGTTAAGCAGAAATGATCAGAGGCTTGACAGTATGTGGTTCACGTTAAACATAATGGGGTAGCTGCTTGGCAGGGTTATTTGCCTTTGGGTGCAACAAAACAGGGATCGAGGACTCCTGTAATAAATATTAATTAGCTGGTAGATAATTTCCCAATATTGGGTACCAGGAAAATCAATTGCCCTAGATTTGCATTTTACCTAGATGTGTAACGCTGCTGTGAGGGGAGCAGAGTGCCTTACATGGGCTCGGAGGGAGAGGGCACGTCTCTCTACCCACCGAGGTCTGTCTTTGCTCTGCTTTGTGCTGTCCCGGGGTTTGGAGGTGGAGGGAAAGGGGGTTGGAGAGTTAGAAACTCAAGAAACTTTCTTAGAGTTGAGAAATAACTCCAGGCATTTCCTTTCACGTGTGTGATTTCAAAAACATGTACATCACTACGGTGGCACCAAAGTCATGGGAATTGGGATGGTTTATACTTAGTGTGAATGCAGCTAGCTAGTTAGGATCGCTTTCCTTGACAGAAGGGTGGAAAATTAGTTGCAATAAATAAATAAAAATCACACTACGGAGACAAAAATGAAGAGATGAAATTCCATAGAGACAAAAATGAAGGGATGAAATTTCACAGAGACAGAAATGAAGAGATGAAATTCCATAGAGACAAAAATGAAGGCATGAAATTCCATAGAGATCTGTATTTGCAGCACAGAGATGACTCCAGTGGTATTGTTAGTGTGACGCTGTATCTGTGAAACAAGTGGCAAATTACTGTCTGCACCTTCCTGCAGAACAGAGGTGCGTTTTTCTCGGCTGGATCATATGAGGAAAGAGAAAGTGCAGAGATTTTTTTCTCCATTACTATATTTTCTTCCCTTGCAGCATAAATAAGAAAAATTTCAGCTATCCTCCAGTGATATGACAGCCCCACCTTCCCTCCTCCTGAATCCACTTGCAGCTGCAAGAGTTAAATTTGGGGGGGTCAAGTGTACTGATCTAAATGAAGCCCTTACTCATGTAAATCCTGCAAACCCATCCAGCAGCCTGTCTGCCTGTTGATCAGAGAGCTCAGGGAAAAGATCTTCTGCCTCTCCAACTCAACAAAAATATTTAGAATATCCTGCTGGGAAATTGCTACTGTACTGTTTGCTCAGCTGCAGATCGTGAGTCGGCATATCCTGAACTTGGCCTTTTTATGAACCTCGAGGTGTGTCCTGGGAGGAACGGAGCCTCTGCTTCAATGCAGTTATGTCAGATGACACCCGCTAACAGGCTGGTTTGCTGTAAATCCTGAACTTGTGGATTACTGTTCTCCTTGCAATGTCTCAGATGTTCCTAATCCAAATTGAGGCCAGAAAGCGTTTGAAGCAAATCCTTCTTGCATACTAAGAGTCTGGCTTTTCCTACCCGGGTGGGAAGCAATGCAAATGGCATGTATTTCTTGTTTTGGCCACAAAAGCCAAATATAAAAGGACTTGTAACTCTCCACATCTTGCCTACACGCAGGGCCATTCTACTAAAGTTTTCTCACAGCTGCTACCAGGGGCTCAGATTCACACTGACACCATCCTGAGTGTGGTCCACCATAGCAAAGCACTTCAAGTCAAGGCAAAGGACAGGAGAGAAACCAGATGGAAAAATGACTTGTTCATGCTGCTACCCAGTTGCATTAGGATGGGGACCCATGGAGCTTACACAGTCTGAATAGCCCCAGGTTCATGGCCCTGTGTGATTCAGGTCACCCGATGCTCTAATCACCCGGCTACAGATGCCGTCTCTCCAAGTCCCAGGAAATATTTAATTAGCTGTACAATGCAGAAGCAGCTCCCAAAGGAAAATTCCTCTGCAAAACAGCCATCGCCTTCATGCTAAAGAACCCACAGGGGCTGGACTGCAGCCGGGTCTGAATCCCAGGCCTGGAACAAAGGGAAAGGATCTTCTGCTCTCACAGTGCCGTGGCACATAGCGATCTCCTTCCCATTTTGACCCAGAGGGAATCTTTCTCCAAGAAAATGTCATCAGTATGGACTCACCATCATAGCAAAGATCAGGTTGCTTATGACTTTGATCAAGCTAAAATAACGAGACCTCCTTTTTGTGGTGTGCCCCAGAGAGGATCTCTGTGAGGGCTGTTCTAGTGGAGGTGAAACAAACTCACTGACTGCAGGAGCAGTTTTCTAGGGCAGAGAAACCCCCTCTTTACTGGGCACCAGTCTTGCTACTCTGTCTGCCCCTGTGTCCATAGCATGGTCTCACTTTCTACCAGCTAGGGACAGCAGTGCCTGTTTTTGCCAGTACTTGAGCCCACCATGGCATTCCCCCACCGTCTGTGTGCTGATCTGTAGCATAACAGGACAGTGCCATTCTCTCCTTTATCAGGGATACCTGTAGCTCCAGACAGCATCATTTGAAAACATACAAGGAGGTAAAAACACACGTGACCCATGGCTTTTGCATCCAGCCATGGTCCACCCAGCTACTGAGATTTTCAGGGAATGGAGAGCAGCTAAAAGGGCATCATCTCTGCATGCCAGGTAGCCGAAACTGCAGTGGAACTTGCCACTCTGCTGAAGGGACAGTATGGGTTAAGTCTCCAGAAGGGCTAGCTGAAAAGGAGACCCATCCTCTGCGGGGAAACATCCAGCATTTGAAGCACAACACCACCTTGAGAAGCTGAAGAGCTCTTGGTACATGGTCTAGCTTTTTCCTGACCATTCACTCAGAGCAAAGTCTCAGGGCATTCATGCCCTCTGTCTGGCCGCAGTGCCTGCCCCTGGGGATAACAGCACTCACCCCTCTCTTTGGAGTGCTGGGGGGCAGTATGGAGATGCTCTGGAGACTCAACAGAAATAGCCATAAGGGTTATTTTGCAAACCTAGAGGTACTGGAATTAGGTGCTTATTCACTTTATTCCTGATTGGGGATATTTGGGGTTGGTTCAAGGGCTTTTTTAAAGCCGTAGTCCTTTCTGCCATGACACAGCTAAGCTGGATTCACCCAGCCAGTATCCGGATTCCTCATGGTGGTCACGGCACCACATGGGGTCCTAATGCCTACTGACCATTTGCACTGAACCAGTCTTTCTTGCTGGAAGACCCACCAACCAGTATCAGCTCTGCCTAAGCCCCTGGCTGGAGAGAGTGATGGAGACCAGCCACACTGGAGCTCTTGGAGATGATCACACCTTCAGTGAGAACACAAGATAGTTCAATTTTGGTTAGCACTTCATGCCCTGTACCCCCACTCCCCTTCCCACACAGCAGGATGGGGAGGACAAAAATGTTTGCTCTCAGCCGTCACCATAATGTGACCAAGAACAGTGCGGACAGCCAGAGCTGGCACTACAGCAAAACAGGGGACTGGAATCTGGGGGTACACTGCTGGGAGCAGTGATGTGACCTCATCCTTCCCTCAGCATGGTCCCACATGGAGAGCAGGGCTGGTACGTGGTCCAGCTCCTGAGGGGAACACTATGCTGAGTTCAGCTGAGCATCAGTTTGGTAAGGCTGTGGGAACAGGAAAGCACTGATAAAATGGGGGGTTGTTGTGACAGCAGCTGTGCAGAAGAATGCAGAAAGGGATTGGTGTGGGGGTTGCAGCCCAGGAGAGCCTCCATGGGGGAAGGAGAAGCCACTGTCCTGGGGTGACTGGTAAGAGACTAAAGGTGCCTACAGCCAGGAGACAGGCAGGCTGCAGGGTAGAGAGGAGAGCCGTGGGATGCCACGCATTCCCTAGGCCATTCCACAAGTCACCCCCTCCCTGCTGACACTGTCTCTGTCTTCCAGGTCAGTGAATAATTTCCTGATGACGGGCCCCAAGGTAAGACAAATCCCTTTGATCTCTATCCCTGATTCCACTAAACCCAGGGAGGGAGGGGCTCCTTCTTCCCACTCCCTCTCCATCCAGTCTTGGTCAGAGCTCCCCTCACATCCAGTTTTCCAGCAAGAAGGCATAATGACCAGGAACTTGCTAGGAGCTGCAGGTCCTTATCAACCCTGAGCAAAGTTGATGTGGTGCCCTTTGAAGCAGGTTGGGGACAGATTTTTGTAGATGTTTTTATTGGCACCAGCTTGTCAATCGGATGAGCATCAGGACCCACAGCCATCAAACTGGCAAGGTACTTCCTGGAGGCTCTGCAAAATGTAATTGCCCAAGGAGCACAACTGGAATGGCCAGGCCTGTTCAGTACTTCTGAACCCCACGTCTTTTAGAGGCTGTGCTTCCTAACCAGGACCAGTTGTGAAATGCACCCTAATTTTGTTCTGGCTATTCCCCAGGAATACCTCCAAGCCCACATAGCTCTTTCTACAGCTCTCAATGCTATGGTACAATAACGTGGTCCCAAAGCACTGGTTCTCACCCTGGGGCTGCTGAGAGAAGAGGCAGGGTGAGGCACTTGTTGGCCTACGGCTCCCTGGTCTCTGAGAAGAAGGCTCTGCCTACTCTCAGACTAGAATGATAAGGGGTTCCCCATTGCTACGGCTGGCTGGCACATCTCCTGACAGGGCAAACATCCAACAGCTCGACCCTCTCCTCCTGGGAGGCTCCGGCTCCAACCCAAGACAGCAGAAAATAGATTTGCTACTGCTGGTGGTGAGGTCTACTCCCCACGGGAGCCAAGCCTGAACAAGCTCCTGAGTTCTGTACATTTTGTCTCTGTAGAATGGCATGTGGGTTATTTTCAGCTGAATGCCATCCTCCTAGACAGGCATGCTCTGCCTGATGTTTTTGCACTGCCCTTCTCCATCCATCCAAAACAGAAGCAGCCGTAATGCAGTAACTACACCAGCATCAGTCCAGCTGCTGTGTGGGAAGTGCTGGCGCTACACTCGCTTTGCATTGACTGCTATAGAAACGAGAGCACTGCTGAGAACATTGGGAGGAGCACGTGGACATTCCCCCCTGTCCCCCACGGGGCTGCCCCTGCATGCTGGCCAACACATCCTGACTCAGTTTTGCAAGCAAATGCTGAGGGGGCTGAAGTGGGGCATGCACCATCCTCCATCCTGACCTGCTGCTCTGCTCCTAGGCCTATCTCATCTACTCCAGCAGTGTGGCTGCTGGGGCACAAAGCGGCATCGAGGAGTGCAAGTTCCAGTTTGCCTGGGACCGCTGGAACTGCCCTGAGAGAGCCCTGCAGCTCTCCAGCCATGGCGGGCTGCGCAGTGGTAAGGAAAGCATGGGATACCGGTACTGGGACCCTCTTGCTACAGGTGGCTCCCCAGTACCTCCTTTTTTTCTCCATCCCCACCTGTGATGTGCCTTTCCCAGAAATGCCCCAGCGGAATCTTTCCAGGAGGCCATTTAACCTCTCAGCTCCCAGACAGGTGACCACCATGACCTGCAGCATGGGCTGCTGAACACACCATGCCTAGGTGGCATCCCTCACCAGGGTGTCCCAGGGAAACAGGTAGCGGGGTGGCAAGCAGAGGGATATGGCTAAAGGGAACAGGCAAGAGTTTGCCCACAGGGACAGCCAAGCGCTAACCTCCTCCATGCTGCTGGAAATGACACCAGTCAGATTGTGGAGCTTCTGGCTTTGTACGGTTCATGCCAAAACTGAGCTAACCTAATGTGTGGAGCCTCCTCTCCAACCCACAAAGCCAGGCCTACTGCCAGTCTCTTCTGCATGGCAGTACTTGTTTCTAACACTGGTCTTGCCGTGAAAGCTTCAGCACACGTGCTCTCCTTGTATTCTCGCTTGACAGCAAACCGAGAAACTGCTTTTGTCCACGCCATCAGCTCTGCAGGCGTCATGTACACACTGACCCGCAACTGCAGCCTGGGGGATTTTGACAACTGTGGCTGTGACGACTCCCGCAACGGACAGCTGGGTAAGGAGAGATGAGCTGCCATCCCTCTGTCATCCCTCTGTCCCCCGCAACGGGAGAAAGCTCTTCTCTGCTCCACTGAGGCTGTCAGAAACAACTCCTCCTACTCATCCCCACACCTGGAAACAGCACTGAGCAGAGCTTCGCCTGGCTCAGACCAAAGTAGCCTTACAGAAGATAATTTGTCCAACTCCCAATTTATATCAGTGAGGCCAAGCCCTTGAGATTTTCCTTTACTTTCTAAACGAGCAGGAAATGGGGTTGTAATTTCCCTCATTCAAATAAAATCAAAACCAACTCTGAGATTTGGAAGGGAATGACTGTATCACAAGGACAGAGGAGAGGATCTGATGCCACACATCTACAAATGGCAGGTCTGGTTAAAGCAGCATTAATCAGAGACATCAGGGCTCCCAGGGTCTGCAAGTCCAGGGTGGTCCCAGAGCAGAACTACCAAGAAGGAAAACAGGGTGGCATTCACCTCCAGCATTTCTCAGTGTGGCATGTACACAAGAGCACAACCGGCAGAACTGCAGAGGCTGGAAAAGACCTTAAAGATCATCCAGTCCAACCTAAAACCAAGTAACCCTAACATCTATTATATATTATAATTGAAAGAATATTATCACAATCCTTTAAAAGCCACTCCCTGCCATCTATGCTGGGTAGTCAGTCGTTCTCAGCTTATGACAGACTCCTCTGGAGCATCCAGTAGTTAATAATTTGCTTTATGCACTAGCAGTGTTTAAAACAGCTACTGCTTCTTGGGTGCCTGAGGCATGCAGCAGCCTGTCTTTAGTGGAGTAAGACTTTTGGCCAAGGACACATCCTCTCTGGAAAACCAAGTTAGTCATGCTACACTTCTTTTCTCAAAAACCTATCTGTTTCCATGAAAATTTTCCATTGTGAACTTCAAGCCTTACAAGGCAAAGGAAACTTTTGGGCATGTCCAAACCAGTGTGATTCAATTCTAAACGCTGTTGTGTTGAATCCAAGTTGGTGAAAGGTTTCCATTTGCCCTTCAGTCCCAGGATTTGGGTTTCATTATCCATTGCAGTTATCCACCTCCTGTGAGACACCCTTGTCTTTCCCTGGGAGAGGGGCTCACAGTGCTCTGGGGAAGTCCAGGCGTTTCAAGAGAGGCACGAGACCATTAAAAGTCAGCTCACAAAATGTACCTGCAAGGCACACCAGGGTCAGAATTTTCCAGATTTCCTATCTTCACTAAAAACTTGGCATTTTTCTCGAGGAAGGAGCAAACCACATGATGTATTTCCAGGCAGCATTACCAAATTCCCACACACTTGAGAAAAGTGTCCTCTGCATCTTGCTGTATAGTTTCCCAGTTCTGTAATGACTGCTTTGTGTCTTTATGACAACAGGAAATCAGACCCTTCCGAGATGCCAATCATCCCAGGATTCTGGATGTACCACGAAGGGGGCCTCCTCCGCACAAGTGAGACAGGCTTGGGTAGTTTCCCAGCCGCGAGGAGTATCTTTCCTGTGAACCACTTTGAGAATCCACATTAGCAAGATGCTGTGGCTGTGAATCAGTCTGAATGTGCTGGGGTCACATGTTGAGAGAAGGCCACTAAAGACACAAAGCCTTATCTATATAGTTGTTAACGCATGATAATTAACAGCTTCCGAATCCTGCTCTACAGACAGCCCGAAAATCCCCGGGGGAGTTGCACGTTGCAAGCCCTTTGCTTGCTCCTTGCTATCCAGGCCCCATCAGAAATAGCATGAGCCCAAGAACTGCAGTTGGGGAGTTTCACAAGCTAAGGTCTTCGTTTGCCCCCCAGACTCCATCCTCTCTCATCACTTCTGAGACCCTTTCTTTTCCCCAGACCCACAAGCCAGGCAGATGAGGGGCTAACTAGCTAACAACACATATCTCCTTTCCCAGGGGGACAAGGTTGGCTGTGGGGAGGCTGCAGCGATAATGTGGGCTTTGGGGAAGCCATTTCCAAGCAGTTTGTGGATGCCCTGGAGACTGGACAAGATGCCAGAGCTGCTATGAACCTGCATAACAACGAGGCAGGCAGAAAGGTGAGTGTGTCTCTCCCACCAGACCTGACAACACATACCAGATCTGTTCCTGTGCTCCGCAGAGTCACAACTTGCTGTGGCTAAGAGCCCATGTCCAGAAGAAACAACTTGCCGAGGAGAAGGGGATGGTAATGGTACTGATGTGCTGGGTGGTGGCTTTTCCCAGGTAGCAAACCTTCCATGTTAATGGGTTCTGGCTGCTCCTTCCCATTCAAGTAGGAGAGTACAAATCTATGACCTTTAAACCAACAGCTGCGTGGCCGGACTACTGACGCCTGGCAAACCCTTCCATGCTAGTCTCTCCATGACTCCCCCCAGGGCTCTTTCCTCAATCTCTTGTGTGTCTCTCCTCATCCTGTAGGCTGTGAAAGGGACCATGAAGCGGACTTGCAAATGTCACGGTGTGTCAGGGAGCTGCACCACCCAGACCTGCTGGCTGCAACTGCCCGAGTTTCGGGAGGTGGGCACTTATCTCAAGGAGAGGTACCACAAAGCTTTGAAAGTGGACTTGCTGCAGGGAGCAGGCAACAGTGCTGCCAGCCGTGGTGCTATTGCTGAGACCTTCAGCTCCATATCCAAGAAGGAGCTGGTCCATCTAGAAGACTCTCCTGACTACTGCCTGGAGAACAAGACGCTGGGGCTGCTGGGCACAGAGGGCAGGGAGTGCCTCAAAAGAGGCAAGGCGCTCAGCAAGTGGGAAAAGCGGAGCTGCCGACGGCTGTGTGGGGACTGCGGGCTGGCAGTGGAGGAGAGGCGAGCTGAGATGGTGTCAAGCTGCAACTGCAAGTTCCACTGGTGCTGCGCTGTGCGATGCGAGCAATGCCGCAAAAGGGTCACAAAGTACTTCTGTGTCCGCAAGGAGAAGCGGGAACGGAGCGGGGGTGGCGGGGCCAGCCGCAAGCTCAAGAAAAAGCTCTAAGTTGTCTCTGTTCCATCATGGTCCTGTCTGTGCCTCTCTTCTTCTGCCCTCCCCGCACCATTTCCCTTTGGCTGTTTTGTCCCATTTCCAATGGCACCTCACTCGGTCTTGGGCAAAGGCAAAAGGGCTTGCATGAGCCCCTAGGCCTTGGCCGTATGAGGCTTTCCTATTAGCGCAGTGGATGATGACTTCTGGGAAGACCTTCAAGCACTGACCTAACAAGGTGAGATTTGGTCCCTTGCGCTAGGTCACTCTGCCCAGTGCCTATGGTTTAATTGCTGAAAATACAGGTGGTCTGGGCAGCTCCTGCTCTTTTGAGCTTCTCTGTTCCCCAGGTAAGCAGCTACTCTGGGTTTTGAGTGAGATCAATACTTAGGAAAGTGCAAGGAAGCGGAGATGCCAGCATCAGAGCTGGGCAACTCAGAGTGGTAATCCCTAAAACACCTTTAAAAAAAGAGACACAAAAATAAAGTTCTTTTCTTTTACTAAGCCCTACACCAGGAGGGAACAGAAAAGGCTTACAACTCCTTCCTGCAGCAAGCCAGCCTCCAGGAAGTCCACAGCACCAGTTTTGCTCAAGCCTCCCGTGCATTCTCTTTGCATTTGAGATGGTTGCTGCTTGACCTCCCCGTTGTACACCTGTCCAAAAAAGGAGTTTTATCACTTTGCTTTCCACACTCTGTACCTTCCAAACGTCTGTGTCTGGTCTCCCTTTTCACCACAGCATCCCTGCCAAAGCCCTTGACTGATGCCATAAAGAAGCCCTCATACTTCTCCAGTCCCTCTTTCCTCCCACACATCTCTCCCAGAAAGGAGCTACCAGCTGAGCCCAGTCCCCACCTGCTGGTGTACTTGCCAAGCAGCCTGTCTTACCCTGTCAGCTAACTAACTAAACACTTCCTCCTAGTCTGAGAAAATAATATCAGTTACTATTTAATGCGGTTGTAAATAGGAAAGTGAAGCACTTTGAAGTTTAATTTATTGCACAATTACTGTGATGTATACATAACAGTTTTTCCTCTACCACTTAATTGTATATATTCTGTAGGCTAAGCAAGCAGCAGGAAGATGTGTTTGATGCACCTCTGTTCCCTTGTCATGGTTGGGGTAGGGAGGGAAGAAGCTATCAGTTGCAGGACCTGTGGAAGCTCACTGCACCATCCCAGAGATCTTCCCCAGGCTGTGAGGGTATTGTCTGCTTTGCTGTTTGCAAGTGTCCTTTAGCCAGATGAGAAGCCAGCTGAGCTAAGTTACTCGCCATTAGACCTGTCTTGTAGCCAATGTTTGTAAACCAATAGTCAATGCAATAAATCAGTAGCCAAGTGCTTGCAAAACGCTGTTGTGTCTAAGTAATTGGGTGGGTATTTTCATCCAGTTGCATGTGTGGGTGTATGCAGTTACTCTTCTGGAAATTAAAACCAAGCTACTTACCCATGCGTTGAGCATAAAAGCTGACCAGTTTCCTCCACGCATCCCAACCTTTCCCCAGGAGAGCAAAGGGACTGCTCTCTCCTTGAATTTGCATCCAACTGCAATGCAGCTGCCAGGTGGAAGGAGGGTGGGAGAGAGGCAGATAGGGGCCCAGTTACCCGCTTGCAGAGATTACACACTAAAAACACTCAGCAGTCTGCATGTGTCTCTCAGTTATCAACTGATCCCTTTGATCTAGGACAACTTTGTCGGGAGTGGGAATTTGGACCTAGGGAAAGATGGGGTTTCACCAGAGCAAGAGCATCCATGTCAAGGAAGGACCTGGATCTTCAAAGATTGCAAGAAGCAGTCTTGACCTCTTCTCAGGGAAACCTGAAACACTTCCACTTCACATACAAATCACCTCCTGTTTGCATACAGTTTCTTATTAACACAGTGACCCCGTCCTCTGTCTCTCTTCTACCTCCATCAGCAGTTGCTCCACTGCCCTAGGGTGGACGTATCCATGGGCAGGAGAGTAAAACAGGTGGCCAAAGCTGCTCACCCAGAAATGAAAGCTCCAGCTCAGGCTGAGGGCATGGAGGACACCTTCTACCCCCTTGTCCCTCCACTGCACACCCAGCTCCAACCGTAAGAACAGGAGATATGGAAGTTGTTTCCTATTCCCTCCTCCTCCTCCTCAGCATGGCAAGCTGCGCCGCCCCATGCCCCCCTTGCCGACACTGTCGCCCCACACAGACACCCGTGAAGGCCGTGGCACCGCTCAGGATGTACCCGCCGAGCGGTGACACTCGTTGGTGACGGGGACGAGGTGAGAGCATCCCGAGTGGGAGCCCCTAGGCCGCCCGCTCTTTTCTCCGCGAGAAAATGGCGGCAACACAGCTGCAAAATGTGCTGACCTCAGCAGCGGGTCAGGGCGGAGGGGTCCCCCCTCCCCAGCGCGCCGAGCCCCCAGCGGTAAAGGCACTGATGCCATTGTGCGGCAGGATTGGATGCTTCCATGTATTCATTTCGGTTTAATGAAGGCGCATTCCTCAGAGGAGAAATATTTACATTCAGCTTCCCAGGTGGTCACCTTCGCCCAGATGACAGCACCGGCAGCCCCCCGGCTCCCCTCTGCAATCCAAACCTCTTCAAGAGGGCTCAGGGAGGAGGGCAGCACCGGGAGGGGGGCTGCTGGGGGCCGCAGAATAGAGAAGGGAACAAAATGCTAATAAATCAGCCAGCCAGCCCTTTTCCCCTCCCCTCTGTGGAGTCAATGGAAAGTGTCATTTCACATGCTAATCCCCCTCGCTCTCTTCACAACACCTTTTCCGAAAAGTGTTTGGGAAAAGTCCTTGTGGCCCGTTTACAGCTCCCTGCCGCTTCGGATTCCTTCTTGTCTAAGGCCGCGGCCCCGTGTGGGTCTCTCCCTCCAGCAGGGCTCCTTACAAAAAACATCTCAACAAAGACTTTGGAGTTCATCAGCCTCCCACTGAAATTCACAGCTGCTGAACAAACTAATCCCCTCTCTTTGCCTTTCTTCCTTTCAATGGGTTCTTGGCTTCAAAGACACTTTGGGAAAGGACTTTGTGGGGACTCACACTGCTCCCTCAATAGAAGTTAGTGCAAGCATTATCTTCAGAGCAAGTGGCTTTACAAACAAATACTGCCTAACAATCTCTGCCCCTCCAGCTCCCCCAAACACACACAAGCCTAGCCTGCAGACATGATGTTATCTGCAACAGGATTAGTGCTCTGTTCTCTGTGCCCAGAGATCCTTTCCTGCAGCTCTCCCCAATTCTTTGTCAACCCAAAGGCCTTCTCACCCAAGAGAAATTGCTTTCTCTGTCAGGCAAGCAGCACTGCACAAATGCTGTGGTACGTGTCCACATGGGAGGATGCAACTCCAAGGAGCCACTGTTGGTAGACCAGAAGCTGTCAGGAGCCCGAAGAGACACTACCGTAAGCGGAGGAGCGCTGCTCGGTGAGGTTTGTGAGGACATACACCGCACCAGAGTTCCACCAGCCTCTCAAAGGACCTTGAGTGGTCACCACTTGCCCCACCTGGTTTCTCTAACAAGAGTTTTAGGGATGGTGCTTGCTGGGGTAAACCTGAAACAAAACTGAGCAACTGCGGGACAAAAGAGGCAAGCAGGAAAGCCTCCCTGCAAAGGTTGGATAAATGGCCAGTCTCTGCATGAGACTATGGGCAACGGGAGCTAGGCGAGCTGGAGGGAACTACACTCAAATAGGTCTGAGAAATACATGGAAAATATATGCTTATTTATTAGTGGTACAGGTGGCCCAAGTTAAAGAGTGAGAGAAATGCTCAAACTAGTATGACTAGATCAAGACACTAAGAAATACTAGGCTTGTTAAATTACCTCAGAAAGTCAGGACTTTCCTTGTATTATACAGAAGCAAGCATATGCCTCTGAGGCTATCTGCTCACTTAAACAGCACCAGAATGGGCCCTGCCTTTGAAAATCAGCTTGTATCTCTCTTGTGGGGTAGGGGGGGTAGAGCTGAGAGGCCAGACTGATTGCTAACTGCTCCTACACCAAGCCCCAACATCTTTGCAACATTCCTTACACTTGTTGCTTGCCTCTTCTAGCAGCACAACTAATCATGGCTGGAGTTTTTTGTGTGTCTTGTCTCTCATAAGCCTTGGTCCCTTCCTAGCAATGGCCCTTCAAATCTTCCCCAACCAATCAATCTTCCTGAAGCTTTAAGTTTTCCCAAATCCTCTAGCCACAATCCAGGTAATACACTCCTACATATTTCAGAGTTCCATGTGTGCTGACCGGCTGGCTTTCAAATACAGACTAGCCAGCCAGCTGACAGCAAAAAGAAAACAAAAAACTTCTGCAATAAGGACTGATGTAATCTCAAAAGCCAGATTAATTCTTCCCACTCTATCTCAGTACCAGTGTTTCACTTCAGCCTTATTACCTCCTTATAAGCTTAAATTAAATTAGTCAACAGGTTCATAATAGTTATTAACTAATGTTAAGAACTAACAGTTCAGTGGCATAAATCTAATTTCCACACAGGTCAGATCCTCATCCTAGTTAAAGAGGAGTGTCTTCAGTGATGTAACACTGATTTCCAACTGGAGAGGGTCTCATCACGGGGGCTGTTTATTTACTGACATACTTCTAACTTCTGGTATCAAGTGTAGAATCCCCAACACTTCTGTGATTCCACAAACCACCTTTGGGACCTTCTTGCATCTGATGCCAACAACAGACAACAGAGGCAGGTGATCTGGAGATCAGTTCTCTGACCCTGCAGCCTTAGGTAAGGCCTGAGCTCTGACCACACCAGAACCGTTGCTGCCCACACCAGCAGAGCCCAGAACCTGGTTTGCTCCACACAGTTTTGTAGTTTCCCTACAAAAAAAAGCTAGCAGCATCACAAAACACAGCTTTTATTTCACTGTTCTGTAATTCCTCAGTCCATCAAACTGCAGCAATAGAAACAACACAGCAGCACAAGGAGGCACTTTGACCTGGAAAGGAGAATGAGCAGTACCCTCTCCCTCTCTTTTCTGATTCTCTTCCCTCCTACGTCTTACAGTAGAGCAGGTTGATTTGTGGAAGTCACTGAACCACAGGCCCACGATGGCATTAGCATTCAAGCAGAGGAAGCATGGGCTGGCTGCTGCCAAACGCTGGGAAGAAGCCTTGCTCCTAGCTAAGGCCCAATGATTGCACTGCCTGGTTAGCATGAAAGCGGGTGAGAGAGATAAGTACAAGGAGGAAGGAAGAGAGGGAAAGACACATGCAGATACAGATGTGCTGTAAAATCCTACCTGCCTTCCCAGACTTCTTCCCCAGGACAGATATGCTTCATTCATCAATTTTACCCCAGAGGAAATACCACAGTTGAGCACAACCATAACCTCCTGACTTGACAGCATCATCTCCTGTAGCATATTCCTACCACCATAGTGCCAAGGGGCCTTTGAGAACCACGTCTGCATGTATTTGTTACTGTAGGCAGAATGAAATCACCATACTTAGAGCAATGAGCTGTCTCCCCTTGCTAAAGTCTATGCTGGTCAAAGTAGCTCAAGGGGATTCTTTATAGGGTATGAACAATCTCTGCTGCTCTTAAAGCCGTCTGAAAAGCTCAATATAAGGAGCCTTTAGATAACACCAATGGGCAAAAGGCCAACTGTGCTAACATAAAGGGAGTGAAAAAGGCCAGAGGCTGAAGAGAGCAGCTTTAAACACAAAACCATGATGTGCACCACACATATGAGGGGCACACACAGAAGTTCAACCTGCTAGCTTTCCTGAATGGGAGAGACCCAGGCACTGAAAGGGAAAAATCAGTTCCGGGCCTGAAGCATGAAGGGCTCAAGCCTCCAGCTGATGAGGGACATGATATAAAGGAGAAAGAATAAAGGGTAGACTTGACAGAGAAGAGAGGGCCACATGAAGAAGAGAGAGGGAAGCAACACTGGCCCAGAGCAGGCCAGTATTAGCCCTAACTGTAGCAGGTGATGGGTGCAGAGGGGTGAGATGGTGAGTCAAGGATGAGAATGAAGACAAAAGGTGAACTGGAAGAGCAATCCTCACTGCAGTACAACAAGAGCCAGGGCACCCCAGCTTAGGTCCCAAGGGAGCTCAGCTATCACTCAGGCTGCTGACACTGAAGCAGGGAATAGAGCCAGAGACTCCCATTGATGCAGCAGGTGCCAGCCCAGCTCTCTTCGTCTCTTGGAAAGAAAAAAAAAAAGAAACCAAAAGCAGTATCAACTTGGAAAACAAAGAGCCTCCCCTTTATGCTAGGTATACAGGAAGTGGGAGGATCCCTGTCAGCCTGAAACTGAGATTCATGGGCTGTGAAACAGTCTCAGACTAGTAAAAAAGAAGGAAGAACAGTCTTCAGGAGTCCCAACACCAGTGGGCTGTCTGGAGAGTGGATGGGGCCAGGTGTGCTAACCCAGCACAGTTCCAGGCACCGGTACAGATTTATTTCTCCACAGTCTGAGGAAGAGTCCACAATATGCAGCACATCAACAGATGAGGGAGCCCACCAGCACTCAGTGTGCACTGATCCAGCTGCTCCAAACTTTACACATTCAGCTTACCAGCAATGGTCATGAGTACTTTCAGGATGGGCATGAAACCAGACACCTCACTGAAACTGCTGCTGCTCACCACTTGGGTGTGAACCAGGAGACCCTGTTGGTAGTTCCTAGCCTCAATGCAGCGGGCAATTTCATGGAGACCCATGAGGATGGTTGAAGAGAGCTGTGGGGAGGGAGCAGAAAAGAGTCAGCATGCTCAGAACTGTAAGTCTGACCCACCTCCCTCCACACCCTTCCCTACTGCTCTCCACCTCAGCATCACCAAAAAGCAAGCACACAGTCAAGCGCTGGCAAGAAGGGTAGCTTGCTTCTTCCTCATTTTCTCAGCACACAACATTAATCTAATACCCAGGCTGGGTTACACTGAATTCAGGTCTTAAGCATTAACTGAATATCTGATATATCTAAGGAAATCAAAGGTCTGTCTAGAACAGAATCCTGTCTCTGTTCAGGCTTAATGTGGACACACAGGGAAAAGAGGTACATGATAGGGATGCTTCCCTTGATAGCTCTACCTACATTTGGCACCAGCAGCTTCAGAAATTTCAAGGCAGATGTTACACTAGCTTCACAATTAACAGCTACTCTTCCCAAGAGGAACCTGTGTATATGCCAGCATACTTCCCAGGGGTAAAAGCATCCTGCAAATACCTCCCCAGATGATTCTTACACTGTGTAGACCAAGGTTAAGGAAGAAGAGAGAAGGGTAGTCGGATTCAGTGTTGTAAGATTTGGCACTCCCCAAGCTTCCTTTAGAAGATATGTGCTGGTGGTGATGCTGGGACAGACCCCAAGGACCACAAACCAGTACAAAGGTGGGATCAGGAACCTGGCTGAACCACAGGGAACGGTAGCATCTACTTACCGCCTGCTCACGGAGCTTCTCATACAAACACTCTAGCCGCTGCAATGCATCCTCCAGCTTCCTTCGGGTTTTCTGAAGCGAAATACGAATGGCTAGCTCTGCCAGAGCTTCAAAGTCACCTCTCCCAAAACCAAGCTGTGCTTACTCAGTTCCTCCCCTCTTCTGTATTCCTACAGCACCTTACAATTCAGCTGCATCTCAGCAGTTACCAGCCAGGGACTGTGACAGAAGCCAGCCATGCCCTCACTGTGCACATGTATATTATCTCCCTGAGACAGGAAGCTGGATTTGCTCCTTTTCCCATCCGCCAGCCTAACCATTCCTGCCTCCTATCAATGCTTGCGGAACACAGTACAGAGTGTCTACTTCCAAAGCTGGAGAAACATCCACTAGTTGACCCACAGGGCATTCAGCCTCATGCTGGCTCCTTGGTCTTCCAGCTTCTTCCTGGTCTTCTTGAGGAAAAGAGGGAACATATCCTTCCCACTCTAGGAAACACCAAGAAAAGGGCCTGAATACAGAAAGGGACTGACTCCATGTGAGCGGATTATCCGAGGTGAGTTAATTACACTGTGGATAGAAATGCCTGACTCTGGGCAATACTGAGACAGGCCTGCAAGCTTTAGAAGCTTAGCTGCGTTGCACTGCTGTACCGTAATAAGTTAGTGCTCAACCCCAAATCAACAGACCTTTCTGTCCACACTGAAAACCTTAGGGTTCTCTTCCAGAAATCACTATTGCACACTCTCTGAAAGCACAGAGCAAACACACCGAAACTGCTGCTGCTGCTGTGCGCAAATTGGCTCTGGGACAGCAGTTTGGATTCATCCCAATGCCCACTATGCACAGATATTCTGGAAGGCTTCCCAGTGCTCCTAGGATCTGTGAACAACCTAACACAATGCTGCAAGCACTGTTTTTCTGCTTCAAGACATTTGACCTGATACAGTGACTTGGACACAAAGACTGCATTGCTTTCTCCTCCAGCCAAGACATCTTAGCTGTTACCTCTAAACTCTGAGGGTAGCTGGTAATACCAGCTCTGCAGAAATAATCCACAGATGAAGCCTGGGAAGAAATTACCTAGCTGGGTAATTTCTTCTACTTTCCTCAGAGAAAAGAGCCAGGAAGACAGAACCATTGCTTCAGAGAGGGTACGAGAAGTAGTTGGTAAATGCTAGGGATGCATTTTAGTAAATGCTAAATGCATTTTAGTTCCCAAGAGATGGGACATAAAAAGGAAGCACCAGGCAAATATCTAGGAGTTCAGAAAAGCTAAAGATTGGAGAAAGACTTACTGGATCAGTGGCGACAGCAGAGCAGCGTTGCACCAACCCTTCAAATGTGACCTTCAGAGCCTGGTGCTCAGGGGGCACCTCCTTCCTCTCAACCTTCTCCACAGGTAGCTGGTGATACTGATAGAGGAAGAAGCACTTGAATGAATGCAACAGCAACATGAAAGGCTGCAGTAAGTAAATTCCTTTCCTGTAACTGTGATTAGAACCTTTTCACAAACACAGAGAATACAAGGAAGCATGGAGTTAGATTATCATCCTGAAGCTGGGGTGTACCTTTGGGCCTCTGTGGATTCCCAACTCGCAGAAGGCTGACAGTCTGTCTGGCCTCCCTCTCCCTGTCCCTGCCATACCCAGGTGTCATTTAGCACCCTGGCAATTCCTCTAACACTCAGGCAGAAATGTCTTCTAAGGGCTAGGGAAGAACATAAGCCCTGCAGCTGCCAAGTAATAAAAATCTGCTTGACTTGGTGCTGGTGGCTGGGGAACGCCCCCCTTTCCCTGTGTACCTGCAGGTTGCCTTCCTTGGGTGCTCCAGGGGGTGACTGTCCAGATTCTTGCAATCTGGACAGCTGAGAATGGATCCCTTGGGGCTCAGCTGACAGGCTCATTACTGGAGCTGTGATGGGGGCTGGAAGAGTAAATTTGTCAGGCAGCTGTCAAGAAAAAGGGAAAAAATTAAAACCAATAAACCCAAGTGCAGGGAGGGAAGGCTGGTTACACTCTGCAATCAAATACCACTTTCCTTCTAACTTGCAGGGTACCCAGTTCTCAAGATGATGTGTAACACATCTCTGTTCTTTCAGACCCCTCATTCAGAGCATGGGGCCCTTCCTGTTGCACCCTAGAAGCACAGTCACACCAAAAGCAAGAAAACTCCTCTGGAATTGTTCAATCAAACAGATCCGTTGCCTCTGAGAGCACCAGTGCTCAGAAAGCCGCCTTGTCTCTGCGACGGCACGAGTCCTGAATACAGAGATTAGCAGCAGTAAAATGTCCAACAGAGTAAGTGTTGGGGAAAATCCTGCAACATGGGGGGAGAATCCTCTTGCAAACACTTCATCATGCCCCTGCTAAGCCAGAGAGTCAGGACAGATTCGCTTTGACAGGGCTAGATCAAAAGGAGATGGCTTTAACAAGAGGCTAATCCTGTTGTAGTGAGCACAGCCTGAAGCAGGTTCCCAGCTATGCTGCCAGAAAAAGGGCGAGAAGTCTGTTCCAAGCTAAAAAAGATGAGAGGGGGGTAGAAATGGTGCCAGAGAAGCTTCTTGTCACACCTGCCAGCAGGCAGCAGTGACAGAAATGGGGTACTGACAGCATTTCTTGCAAAAAAGCTCAGCTTACAGGCCCTCCAGTGTATTCACCTCAATGCAGACAGGCAGCAGGGCCAACATGGTACACCTGTACCAGCCTCTTTCAGCAAAAGTGCCTTACCAGATGGTATCAACATCAGGAAAATCCCTGCGGGGTCTCACTGTGCTGAGGGGAAATGCTGCCCCCAATGGTCACTTTCCCCATTCATTAAACAAAAAGGGTCTGGGGGAAGACGCTAAGATGTATTTCTAGCAACAAGGGACTGTAGTCAGCCTTGAAAGTACTGCCAGAGGATGCAGATGATAGCCACATTACAAAACCACTGCCCTGAACCTGCATGTGTGTTTGGATGTGTTTGGACTCCAGTCCTGGCTATGCACGTGATGAAGAAGCAGACAGATCAAAATGAAAGGAGACCTGTTGAGTGTGATGGAGAGCATGGGCAGGAATCTATTTGTTCCGTGTAGCCCCCTGCCTAAAAGACAACCAACAAATACTGCAGCTGAAATCTTACCTTCTTCTTTTGAATGCCTCCTCTTCCAGCAGAGGGGTCAGTCCAAGATTCCTGAGCTGCTAGGAGAGAGAACAGACACAACTATCAGACTTGGAGAACGTGGCCACAGCAACAATCCATGGTTACGTGCATATTTTGGTATTTTCCACAGCAGAATGGCTTCAATTCCCCCATCACTCCACCTCGAGGCTATTTTAACCAAGCAATTGCAGGCCCTGCTCACAGTCCCAAGAACAGCTTCCCTTTCTTTTTCTTAAATTACTTTCTTCGCATTTGAGTATGTGCACAGACTTCATGAGGTGATGTCTGATCAGATTAAATTGGCACATACCCACTCCCATGCAGAAAGCTTTTTCGCAACTACGCGAAGCTTTCCACATTCTGCATAGGTTACAGTAGTCAGCCTCAGCATCAGGGCTCAATCCTCATCAGGACACGCATGAGTTGCACATCAGGGTTCAGGGAGTTCCTGGCATTTCCAAAACAAGAGAATCTAGCACTGTGATATCACAGCGAGGGCCATGTTATGTGTGAGTGAGGGCTTCTCACTAGCACTACCAGGGGTGCCTTACAGTGCAGTCAACAGCAATGCAGGTTGCTGAGATAAATGGGGAGAAAAATTAAGGATGGTTTGAAACCTCCACTTTGCAAAATTGTATTCAGAACCAAAGCTTAGCAAAATTTGCTGCCTTCCCAACTAGAAGGGAATAGACTTCACCAGCAAACGCCTCGGGAGCAGAGGGGTGTCTCAGCGGTTGCTTCTATGGCACCTCCCCTCTAGCCTCAATCCAGGTAATTAAAAATCCATCAGACAACGTGACATCAAAAGACTTGTGACTACACTTCATTCTACGAAGGTCAAATTCTGATTACCTTGGCTGCTGCCATCCTGTAAAGGTACCTACATCTTTAGACAAAACCCCAGTGCTTCTTTTGTCACCCCAGTATTAATAACCTGAAGCCTAAGAGACAGGAATAATCTGTGAGAAAGTGGCATAATTCTAAGGAGCAATATCAGAATTGCTGGAGCTCAGTGCCACACTTAATGAGCCACTGATCCTGAACTGAGCTTTAAAAATCACAGGGGAAAGATGCAAAAGGTGCTTCATTACTTTAATTACTTTTATTATTCAAATTCTGGCAGCCTCTTTTTGCCCTCCCTTTTCCCATGATTTCAAGACCTGCTCTCTGATGAGTTTGAATCAGTAGTTTAATTAAGTTGGCACTTATTTCTAGCTTGGGGATTTCTGTGCCCTAGAACTTTGCTGGCCCCCACCAAGCCTGTGGCCTAGCAGTCCCTGGCACTATTCCAACCCAGTGGCACTTTGAATCCTCATAGTAAACAGCTATTTAAATTATACTCTTTAAGCCAAGCACTCAATCATCAGCCTTGAGACAACAGAGCCCTGCTGCATTTTGCTGGGATGAAACTCTGACTATCTTGCCTATGCTACTTCTGAAAGAGGATTTCTCACACATCCTGAAAGGAGTGCCCATTGCAGCAGTCTCCAACAATGACTGTCCTAGAAAATACAAGACCATCATAGGCTGGAGTCAGGGATTATCCCAGCCAGAAAGAAGATCGGCCAACAAGTTGCTGTCCTTCACCCTGTCCCCAACACTCCCAAGGAGCATGGGATTTCAACAGGTGGAGATCTCTCTTCATTGCACTAATGAGAATATGCACATGCACTGCTCAGATGATGTTCAGGAATTTCCAAAGCAAGGAAGTTTGGCCACTCGGGCTGAGCAATCCTACAATTCCTTTCCAAGCTAAGGAAACGTACAATAATAGCAGGAAAGAAAGCACTTTCAAGAAAGCCAGCTCAAACAGCTGATCTGGGCATGGCACAGACTGCCATTAAAATGGAGCAAATGCCTCCAAAAGAAGGTAACTTCACAGCAACAAGTGAATTCCTGCAGGGCACTTCATCCTGAGGAAGTGCTTGAAATCTTTGCCATGGAATCATCTTCCCTTTAACAGGGAAACACTGGAGGCTTTTGTTTCTCTGCTGAAGGGACATCTCCCTTTACAGAGTCCCACTCAGTGAGGCTTGCTTGGTGGTGTAAGTGGTTAATGAGAGCTTGGATTTCTTAAGTGAAGCTGAGACTACCTAGATATCTTTGTGACCAGTAGATGATCTCTGGTGCAAGCAGCAGGCACTGTGCAGACAGTCCACTGTGACAGTGAGCCTTACCCCAAGGACAATGTAGACTGGAAAATACCTACTGTCCATCACCAGTGAATCCCAAGGAAAGAAATCAGTACAAAGAACCAGTCAGAAAACCTCTATGAGCTAAAATCTCCCCAACATGGGTCCCCATTCTCCCCAGCACCTGTCCCTATTCTCTCCAGATGGACTGAAGTTTGAAGCCAATTCCTGCCCTGTAATTAAGGCCAAAAGGGTTTTCCACTTCACCTTAGAATAGGGCCCCCAAATTTAGCTCAGGAAGCTCTATTCCACCACTACTCATGTTGGGACCCACCTCTTCCAAACCACCTAGGGAAAGCACAAATAAAAGTCATGCCTAAGGCTGTCACTGCAACAAGGAGAAGCAAGAGATGAATTACAACCACTGGCCTGCTCCTTGCCTAGAGACCAAGAAAGGAAAAGGGGCTGCTTTCCTGTTCTGCTGACCCAGAAGCTGCCTGAATGGACACAGAGGCAGTTAATGCTTTCATTCCTCCAGGAATGGAGGAAAGTAGACAAGGAAGAAGCTGAAGCCCTGCTTTGTGTGCTCAAACTCATTCATAAGAGCACAGTGTTTTAATTTCACTTCCAACATCCCCATACAAGTCTTCAGGACAAGTATGTTCACTACCTGAGCAGTACAGCTCCCCAGGCATGCAAGGAAACAACAAACAGCAATGAGCATGCACACATGCACACAGAGTAAAACGTGCACACACACATCTCTCCACCCCCCACCCCCCTCTTTCACTGAAAGCAGCAACACTGCCTCCCCCACAGGTCTGGAGGCTTCTCTGAGTACTACCTGTATGATCCACGTAGGGATCTAGCCAAGGGAAGAAACCTGAAAATCAAGGCAGGGTGGGAGAGTCATCATCACCAACAGCTTTTAGTCAGCGAGTAATGTCCTTGGAATACTATCCCTGGTAGGTTTTCAGAAGGAATTTGTCTAGCTTTAGCTTACAGCCTTTGTGTGTAGTCAGCCCACAGTGAAATTCACTACCCTTGGCTAAACACAGCTCAGTAAAGGATTCCAGGTGAAAGCAAACCTAAAAGCCTCAATTCCTTCACTCTCAGAATACAGTCTGAGAAACATCTACTAAAAAATCTACAGTCAGCCTTGTTGCTGAGGACTCCCCACAGCCTAGCTGAATCTGTCCCTGAGACAGCAACTGAACAAGCACCAGATGTGGTGATGATCTGGGAAAAAGGAAGATGGAATGCTGGTCCAATGGGAACTAGGTCCAACACCACCCTCTTTTAACTCATTCTGCTGCCAAGGACTTTACAGTGCTTGCAGGCTGGGCTGAATTCAGGCTACAGACCTAGAGGGGAAAGGCTCCAGGTCTTGAGCACTGCAAAAAGGAATCCAGAAGTGATTTGTTGCTAAGCAAGATATTTATGACAACAGGAAAACATAGGTGACTTTGAGCATAACAGACCGGAATTCTTATCCCAAAGCTAAGCAAGGGGTATCCCATGGACAGAGATGCAGCATCCTGGTCTCCCAGCTTTTCAAATACATTTTATATGTAAGTTACAGAAGCAAAGGTGAGATCTGCAGATGCTCCACCATGCACTCCCTGGGAATCACCACCCTTTCAGTCAGAGCAGATACCTCTGAAGTGAAACTATCCTTGCTGTTTCACCACCACATCAAGATTCAGCACAATATGCCTGTACGGTTAGCCTCGGCACCACATCCAGCCTTTACAGTGGCCTCAGAATGTCCATGTTCATTCCGTACTGCAAACCCCATCTGAGAGTGCCTTGCCCTTAGAGGTGATGCCAACAGTACTTACCTGTGGGAGGAGGAGGAATGCTGGCTGCTGGAAGGGGCTGAGTAGATGGAGCTCCAGGACCTCCCTGAGGGTAACCCATGTTCATGGGGCTGTTGAAAGGTGCTGAAGATAAAACTAGAGGAGATTGGTTTGCCAAAGGAAGAGGACAAGCTGCAGGAAGCTGAGATGATGAGACTGAAGCTGGAGTGAAGAGGGCAGGTCCAGGGGGTGGAACACCAGGAGATGCCATAGGCATGGATTGTCCTGGCAGAGACGGTTGGCTAGGGAAGGAAGCAGGACCAACAGCCCTGACTCCTGGTCCAAACGGCTGAGACTGTGACACAGCTACAAGTGAGACAGAGAATGTATTAGCATCACTTGTTTCATGTGCAAACCACTCCCGATGCTCCACTTCATGCTAGTACACACACCCTTCTCCAAGCCATACACTAGAATATTCAAGACAGTCATATGCCCCATAATCCAGGCTACACCAGTCAAACTCAGCTGTGGCTTCTCCAGCCCTATATATGCTTAGTATCAGGAGGTGTACAACATCAGTTGATAGAACCAGATATGTCAGAAGCGGTAGCCAATCTCTCAGACAGCTGACTTGTTCATTGCAAGTACAGCAGGCATGTGAGGAGGTAGAAGAGTCATCCTTGTTGAAGGATTGAATCTAAGAAAACCTGGAGAACAGACAGTGCTTACCTGGCCCTGAAACAGTTGCTAGAGCCATGCCCGAGTTGTACTGAGGGTACGGGGTGCCTCTGTAATAGACACTTGTTTGAGGACCTGTACTGGCCTGAGGAGGGGCAATGTGGTGAGATGTCAGAGACACTGCTGGCACTGCCGGCACTGCCTGAGGTGTGAAGAAGGAAGGCACTGAAGGCTGAGAAGGTGCTGAAGGGGCAAATGGTGACTGATAGGTGGGCTGCAATTAAAACAAAAAGAAAAGGACTTGCAAATGGACGACAGTCATGTGCGTGCAGACACAAGCAGATGTGCTATCCCTATCATTTCAGGCAAGAGAAGATGCTGCTGTCACCAGTGCCCTGGACAGAGTGGATCAAAGCCCTGTCCTGCCACATAACTCACTCAACAAGCTGGGCACCACACTATTCAGAGTATTCCCCAGCTCTCACAAGGATAGGTCCTCACGAACCTGTGCTCAGTACAGTGACTTCCTGGTAGCACAACCAGAAGAAATGGGAGGGAAACCTTATTTTGTCTGGGAGACTTTATTGTGGGCTTTCAGTTCTTAAAAGGGACCTAAAAGAAAGATGGGGACAGTCTTTCTAGGAAGGCCTGTTGTGACAGGACAAGGGGTAATGGTTTTAAATTAAAAGAGGGTAAGTTTAGCCTGGATGCAGTGGAGAATGTTTTCAGAGTGAAGGTGGTATAACACTGGAACAGGTTACCCAAATAGGTGGTGGATGCACCATCCCTGGAAACATTCAACATCAGGCTGGATGGGGCTTTAACTGATCTAGTTAAAGATGTCCCTGCTTACTGCGGGAGGAATGGACTAAATGGCCTTTAAAGACCCCTTCCAACCCAAAACACTCTATCACATTTCTATAAAATTGTGAACAGTAGTGAGTAAAAGGCTAGAAGCAAAACTTCCTACACAGTTTTATTGTTCAAGAACTGAAATTAAGCCACATCACAGTAATTATACTGAAATACGAAGACGAGATGGTCATAGGACAGTGAACCACAGCACCCTTTTTCTTCAATATCAGAGGATCTCTACACTTGTAACAGATTCCTCAAGTGACTGCATGTGGGACAGAGCCCTGTGAAAGGACACCAGACAGCCTACGTCTGGATTATCACAGAGCCTGTTTCTGCCAATGAAGGACATTACTGATGAGTTCCTCAGTGCCTGCAATCTGAAATCTCATATTACTTCATATGCCTTACACAACCCAGTAAGCCTTCCTACCGTTCCCCAATCCATGAACACCTGAATTTAAGGCCTACCTTCTCTGGATGTCTGGGAGCTGTTTTGAAGGTGGCTGTTTCAGAGGTGGAACCGCCTTTGGCTGTTGTAGATGGGTGTTTAACAACACCTACATTAACACGAGTGTAGGGAAAAGGTGGTGGCTGTTGGTTGCTCATGTTCTCTCCTTGAGCATGGAAAAGCCGGTCTCTGAGCTGTTCAATCAGGAGCTGAAACAAACCATGCCTTAGGACAGGTGCTTCAAGAACCTCAGATGGAAAGTGCTGGGGATACTGTCAAAGCAGATCCTGACCAAAGCAATGAGCATCACTCTGCAAAACTAATGACTTCCCTAAGAGCCACTAGGAAAGAAAAATCCAAAGAAACCCCACAAAACTGCCAAGTGACAATCTGAGAAACCACCTAACACATTCCCAGGCAAGTGATCATTCCCACAATCTTTAGACTTTCACCTCCCTAACCACTACCCACACATAGGAACTAGATAACTTGTTTCAAACTACAAAATGACTTCCTCATTCCCTTCCTCTGTCAGTTCATTTCAGGAATAGATGCAGTTTCCCTGGAAAGCTACTTCTTGATGGTGTTCTTCAGGAATCATTTTACAGTTCTACAGCTACCTTCCTTTTCCCTGAACCAAAGGCACTACAAAAGAAAAGCAAATGAAGACGAAAACACATCACGTTTCAGTTAAGTAAGGTGAAACCTTAAGTCCTGATACATTTAACACCCAAGCTCTCTTGTATGAAGTATCACTCCCCCCTATATACTACTTTATTTCTCAGTAAGACTTTTCTCACCTCTTTAGAGTTGCTGGGTAGGTAATTTATTGCTGCTGTCAAACATCCTTGTGATGCCAGAAGACTGGCATATTGGGTGATTCGTTCGGCCAAGACAGGGCCTGGTGCTTGTCCTGCTGTGCCGTGGAGCATCTCAGTGGACCTGCTAAGCACCATCACCTTCTCCATGAGATCCTGAATAAACCATTGGGAGGGAAGAAACATGCTACTCAGTAACTGACTTGCTTTACTGGTCCACCTCATACTGAGACAATACCATGTGGCATTCGGTCCAACATTACTTCACTCTGCTTCATTTCCTCATGTCCAGAAAAACAGGAATGAGGAAGCAAACCCTGACCCTACTGCTAGGTAAAGGAAAAATGAAAATCAGGGACCACAAGAACATTCTAACCAACTGTGATCTTTTTATTAGGAATTTCCTGCTGTAACTCTAGGAGTTACAACTGTTGGCTTGGAAAGCCATCCTAGTAAAAATTCACAAGGAAAAACTCATGTTGCTGACAGACCTGAAGGTTTTTACTTATTCAAAGCTCCTTCAGCTCCTAGAAATCAAGATAGTGTTTATAACTGTAGAAAGCTATATGCATAATTGGCTGGTACCTATGAGGAAGCCACTTTCAAACATAAGCAGGAATGCTGAGGATACCTTTTTGTTGCTGTTACTCACTAGTTACTCTCTGGTGTGAATAACACCAGCCATTATTTTGTTAGTTGTTATTCACTAGGTCGCAAAATGAGGGAAGTCTTTAGCAGACAGCATTATCTGTGGACATCCATCTGTGGACTGTTCTACCTCATTCAAGCAACTGCTGGACACCACAGGAGTTAGTGACTTAACTAGACTTGTTTAAGCGTAACAGGTAGGTAACAACACTGACTGAGAAGCCCTGATTCATCTGCAGCTGTGACTCCCACACATAACCTTCCCTACTTGCAGTGGGGATATTACAGTCTAGACTTTGATTTTGCCAGAGACTTCTCTGAAGGTATAACCAGATAACTGGAGCATCATAGCCATGACAAACACAGCAGCAAACGTGTTCTCAGACACAAGTACCAGTACAACAGGTACAGCCTAAACTTCTCCAACTAAAAGAAACCTCAGAGATTATTACATCAGTATACAAAGTCAGGTGGGTAGAATGTGACTGGATTTAGGTGCCATATAATCAGTACTCTCTAAACACACAAACTCTGGACACTGAAGCTTGCAGGTCTCCTTCATATGTAAGCCCATAATCCAGGGCTAAAAGGAGAGAATTTGGTGACTACAAACAGGTGTCCACTGTGCACTGGAATCCAAATACTCTGTTTCATGGGATAATGTAATCAGATCAGGCCTAAAGAACAGTCAAACCAACATGATAGCACCTGTACCTGCAGGGCAAGGGGTGACGATGTCTCATGGTTTTTTACCCAGCACTCCACCAACCTCTCCACATTGCCTGATGAGATGTAGCAGAGGCAGGCATCATTAGACAGTGCAGCATCTCCCTCCGACTCTAGGCGGGCACCCAGCATGTCTAGAGAGGAAGAAATTCTCATTAACTCAAGTGCTTATAGCAATCTTACTCCAGCTTGGCACAAAAAGGTATTGAGCCTTGGATTTGCACCTAATTCTTAGATAACACAGAAAAGCAGGCAATATTAAGGAATCCCAAAGCCAACTGATTGAAAAAAAATAGGTTTTTTATATAGCTGTCAATTTTTATATGTCTGCCTAGACATATAAACCACAGAAAAAGCCCTTTAAAAATGACAGAAAAATTCAGTGACAATTGAGGTTGCTTTTTGTCCCCTGAAGAGGTGTGGGATTCTACAGGCAACATTACTGTGCAGTACGAAAGCTAGCCAGTAATCTGGTAGTTGTCGATGTTTACCAGATGCTGGGAGTTAAAGAGCAGCTGGAGCTATGTTACTGTCCCTACTGCTACCTTCCACTCCTACAGTCTGATGTTGAGAAGACTTTGTTTCGTCTTGCATTTCAAGTTGTGTTGCCTTACTTGTGTAAAGTGCTAGCATTTCCCCAACAACACTTAGCTGTTGCCATCAGCCAGGAGATACTAATATCACTTGGCTGGGAACTAACTTCATCAGACTCAGCCACTAGACTGTCCCTGAACTGAGTCTCAGAACAACCAGTTGCTGAGTATGCATGCTGGACTGTTAAGAGAACTGAGGAAACCACTGAAGCCATAAAACAACCATTAACCCCCGCGTGCTTAAAAAGAAGGGTGATGTGTTGAAATGGTAAATCTTAGATGAAGTGAAGCCACTTGACCTTTTACTGTCAAGGAAATCCCTTTCTCCAAAATAAAATGATAAATATGACCTTCTTACTGTCTTAGTCTAGTGCCCATACTAATTTTTTCCATGCTACTGGTGGAGGTGACAAGAAATATGACCATAAATAACTCTAGACTATGACTAAACTGTGTATACATCATTCTGCTTATTTAGTAAGTTCCAGCTAGCTGTAATGAATCAGGAGTGCTTCCCTTCCTCAGCAGAATCCACTTCTTTCTGTAAGCAGTCAAGAGTTGCTCTCCCCTAAGGGAAATCATACTGAAACATAGTTTGCTGCATACCACAGAGCTGGGCATAGTCTTCATGCTTTGAGTATGTTAACAAGATGGCCAGTGCCTCTTTCCAGCTCTGTAGGTCACATGTGCAAACAATATCTTGCCAGTTTTGCTGCACAACTGAGGAAAGAAGCTGTAAGGGAAGCAGAAGGCCTGTCAGTCACTGAAGACAAAGTTAAGCAAGACTGCTTAAGCAAGCACTCGCACAGAAGCAGATCACTTTCAGGCCCACTTTCCACTATGCAACAACTACCTCATTGTACATTAAGGTCCACCAGTCCCAGCATCCCCATGTTAACAGTAATTAGAACCCAGTACTTCTAAAGAAAGTAAAAAGGTCTAACAAAACCCCTAAGAAGATATAGAAAGAGCAAATTAGGAAACATTTAAAGACAGTCCCCATCTCAGAGCAGCACCTCAATACAAGAAAGACATTGAGGTGTTTGAGCAGGTCCAAAGAAAGTACCAGAAAGGTGAAGGATCTGCAGAACAAGACTTATGAAAAGTGGCTAAGATTGCTGAGGCTATTTTAGTCTGAAGAAGAGAAGCCTCGGGGAGACCTTACTGCTGTCTGCAACTAAAAAGATTGCAGAGAGGTAGGTGTTGGCCTCTTTTCACAAGTAACAAGTGACAGGACAAAAGGAAATGGCCTCAACTTGCAAAGTTTAGGTTAGCTATCAGGACAAACTTCCTCATTGAAAGGGTCATCAGGCACTGGCACCAGAACAGGCTGCCCAGGCAAGTGGTTGAAGTACCATCCCTGCACCTATTTAAAAGGCATGCAGATATGGAACTTAGGGACATGGATTAGTGGTGGACTTGGTAGAGTAGATTAATGGTTGGACTTTATGATCTTAAAGGTCTTTTCCAACATAAATGATTGTATGGGGAGCTGAGGCAGGAACTGTTAGATTTTTTAGAAAGAGGAACAGAGAACAGAGAAATTCTATGTGGGCAACATGAAGCTTTCACAAAACTGCCTGCAATGCTTCCTGCCAAAGCACTTCCAGATATACTCAGACAAACATCTGCTGAGATACAGCACACCTTTCCCTGCTCAGCAGGTACACATGCCTGTCACTTACCCGAGAGAGTTTTGTCTTACGCTTTGCGAAGTAGTGCTTTTGGGTCTCCTTCAGGAGGTTTTCCCCACCAGCTATAGCTAAGATGATGGCATCAGCAAAGCGATCTGCCCGCATACACAGCTCCACTGCACCCTCGAAATTCCCTAACAAAAGGGCTTGGCTGATGAGTCCATCTGTATCTATAGAGGTAAGAAACAGAGTTAACCCACAGGAGCATCATCTAGATGCACTGCTGCTGCTAATTTTAAATAGCAGGTAGCAAAAATGAATAAGGAACGGTAAAAAATGGTCCAGCTAAACAAATTTAAAGTCTAAATCAGGTTTTGCATTTGACAAAAAACCCCAACAGTAAGTCTTGCATCACCTAAAAAATTCTTCAATACTTGTAATGTGTGTCTTATTTGCACAGAGCACTTTTTTTGCACAATGCTGAGCTGTTGCATAATACTGGGAGAGATCAAGTTTTAAAAGAATCCATTTGCTGGAGTGGACCAGATTCTTCTCGTTATCTCATTATTTTATGTTTTCCTTTCTATCCCCTTTTCCAAAGAGGGCAGAAACACATTTCACGTAACACACCTTCTGTGACAGGAATCTCCAATTTGCTCAGATTCTGTGGGATGAGGTTGTCAAAAAAGGCTGAAGAGGAGGAAACAGCAGCTACGTCATCACTGGAATTTATCAAATGCTGTGCAAAGATTGCAAAGGTTAATTAATTAACTGAACACACAGAGTCTGACCAAAACAGTTTAAATGTGGGGTGGGGCTGCTCTCTATTTGGTCGAGCACATTCATATAAATCTAATTTCCACTTTAAAGCTCATCAGGTCTCTGACACTCCTCCATCAACCTGCACAGTTTCACCAAGGCAGCAACAAGAGCACTGCTGCTGCGGGATCAGGCTCAGGAGACTGACAGTGTTAGGCATACAACACCAGAAGCATTGTTGCCCAGCATTCATCAAGTCACTGCCAGCACCCTGAGCAAGCAGAACAATTTTGGATGGAACAGGGACAAATCCAATGAGCAATATCTCTAACTAACAGCCACATTCGGTGGTCTACTGAACTGTAGGACACAATCACTACTCATGGAGTATCTCAACACTGTGTAAGGATTGTGAAGATTAATTTGAAGGTAACAGTTTTAGATACCTTCCTTAGAGGAACAAAATTTAGAGGGCATTATGAACAAGGCCTTGAAAGATATCTGAGCATGGACGGACATCCCAAAAAAGCATGAGAATACATTTCAAAGAATAGAGGTGAAAAGGAAAGAAATGCAAAAGTACCACAGCAGAAGCTTCACAGAGGAAATCCAGAACTGTAGCATGAAGTTAAGCTGAGGTGAGGCTAATTCTATCACTGAAGAAGTCAGCAATGGTGAAGCAAATCTTGCAGTATTAACAGCCAGGAGACCATCTTCATTATTCGTCGATTTGTTTTAATGCCAGAAGGACTGCTCTAATTGTTTAGTCTGACCCTGTGAGGGTCTGACAGGACTGTCAGCTGCCTTCTGCAATACCTGCATTGAGTTCAACAACTTGTGGTTGGACCTCAAACTTCCTGTTGATTCTGCCCTCTTACTGCTCTCCCAGACTGGCAAGATGTATAGGACATACCTGATCTGGCTGTCCTGTATTTGCCTCATCTGTCTCAGGAAGGGTCTGTTTATCTGGGTTACCATTGCTCAAACATGAGGAGATCTAGAAAAATTAACAGACATTCACAGAGTGAAGATCCCACTGAAGATAACACCCGAGTAACAAAGTCATCAAAAGACTGTCAAGCCCCAGACACAATTCCTCCAGTTTTTACATCTGATTGAAACGTTCAATCAGTGCTACATCAGACTATCACCTTCTTCCTGTCTGAGGAATTCCCTAAGATGCAGAATGCTGGCTGCTAGAAGCAGCTCTCACAACTGTACTGTTACATACTTCCCAGAGCACAAACAACTGGAAGCAAGTTCCAGTTGAAGATCCTTCAGCTTGATCCAGTACAGCTGTAGTTGTACCTTTAAAAGTGCTCTTATTTCCTTTTAAAGGGTGATAATTGAGTTGCCTCTCAGATGAAATTTTACACTAGTTTGGTGGTGTGTGTGCTGTGGATCACTCATTGATTTCCACTAGGGACTCTACAACACTTTCAAAGCATCCTTCTTCTCTTGGATAGACCTCTTACCTTTTTTTGTAGGTCCTCTTTACTGTAGCCCAGCAGCTTGAGGAGTTTAGTCCTGGACTCCTGCTCCAGATTTACCTGATGCCCAAAGGATATGGAAAAAGCCAAGAAAATATGTAAAATCCTTTACACACTGCCAATGGTTGGCTGCTTCTAGCAGCAGCAAAGTTCAGAGCTCAGTTTATAGATAGGGAAGCCAACTACAACCAGTCTACTCAATGACTACTGTAGGACAATCTATGCCATTTAAGAAATAATTATGATGAAAGGGGAA
Source organism: Upupa epops (assembly GCA_013397515.1). NCBI lineage: Eukaryota > Metazoa > Chordata > Aves > Bucerotiformes > Upupidae > Upupa > Upupa epops. Next base: position 112,161 of record VZRI01013111.1, read on the forward strand.
AATTCATGTTTGGCACATAGCGACGAGCAGAGTAAAACTGTGTATCAGGGCTATGACTGTATGTATACTGCACCTACACACCCTTTATTAATTCTGTGGATGGTCTAGGAATTTCCAAGTTCATCTCTGCAAAGGGACAGTGAACTGATTTGTCTCCAAATGAAAATGAGAAAAGGTGGCTGCCTGAACTGCTAGCTAGCTTCACAAAAATGAGTTAACTAGTTGCTTCAGAAGCTCTCTATGTAAGGGGTTTTCAGACAGACCCAGAGACTCCCGCAGCCTTCACGTTGCCTAACTGGTAAGCACTGTTCGTACGCTTTAACATGTGATTAACATTCTGCAAGGAGCATCTGTTTGTCTCAGTAAGTCCCAGGCTGTTCCTTCTACAGAACTGACCAAACTATACAAGATACTATAGACAAGATACTTGTGAAGTCAGTAGAAACTGTTATTGCAGATGGATAAATGGTCCTGCAGGACAGTCTTTTCAACAGAAGCTTGTGTTGTAGTTTAAGGCAATCAATAGTAACAGATCTTGTATATGCTGGAATGGTCTCACAGGACCACGGGACAACTGTATTATAAAAATTCACTTCAACAATATTTTCATGTAACTCATCCAATACACCTGGAGACATCACTGTAATGAACTTCACAAGGAAGACTACTGTTACCACCTAGACAACATCTGGCCATCCTACTGAAAAGGAAAGATTCCCCACATGAATGTAATACTATAGAAAAGACCCCTAGACTTCACCCCATACACAGTCTGCCTATGAGTGTGTAAAACACTAGTAAAGCCCTGCTCGTCTTCACAGAACTCTTTCATATTATCAAATTGTNCACACTAGTAAAGCCCTGCTCCTCCAGCAGGGTGGCTGCTCGTCTTCACAAAACTCTTTCATATTATCAAATTGTCAATGTAACCATCATCCTGTATACAGCTAAAGCCAGTCCTCATGCCACAGCTCTCTCCCTTGTTACTGGGGAAATTCACTGCCTGTTTAGACTTTGCCTTGAGAAATAACAACAGTAGGATTCCACAGACAACAGCTGGATACAGCCTGTCAGTAGGATGAAGTGAAAAAGTCCTGTTTACACCTTGACAGGATGCTCAAGACTGAGAACTGAAAAGACCATTCCTGCTGAAAACTAAGGCAACCTCCAAGACCTCAACTGCAGAAGTTTTTCTTCAGACAAGGCTATTAAGTACAACTTTCTCTTACAAAACAGGAAAATAAAGGGTTAGAGAGGACCATAATGAACACATTGTACCCCAGGACTGTAAAAGAACTGATCTCTGTGTTTCACCACAGCCATCCTACCTTCAAGAAGTTCCACACGTTCTCATCAAATGGCAGTTTGGCTGTCTGGATCTTGCTCTGGCAATAATCAAAGAGGTTCCCTGACTGTAAGGCTATCTGCAATTCTCTGGATCGGAGCAGGAACTCAGTTTCAGTAGTGACTTGACTAATGAACACCTGGTGTGGGTAAGTTTGCTGCATTTGCTGTCCAGGAGCTTTGGTAAGACCAAAGGAAATAAGTTTTCCTCCAAACTGAGAGAGAACAGAGAGAGACACAGTAAGCATTTCTTATAAACAAAGGCAAAAGCAACTCACTACTTACTTAACTCTTCATTCAGCAAGGTGGCTCGAGTTCCAGCTGTGATTACAAGGAACTCAGTTTAATGTGTGGATGGGTAGGGATATTGAGGGAACTCACACTGCAAGCCTTTCAGCTGCAGAATAACCATGACTGATGCTTGTGTATGTGCTATCAGTCCCAGCCAATTGCAAATGCCAGAGAGGCAAGAGGAAAAGGTACCATTTGGAACTGTTTGTTCTCTTCTGCCATAAAGAGGTGCACACCATGATAAAAAACTACTGTGCAAATGGCAGGCATACACAGACAGACAGAGGACAAGTCAAACTATGGGCTAAAAGAAAATCCAACCTTTCAATTTAGGAAGAAGAAGGTGAAGAAAGGAGAAAGAGAATGGGAATGCATGCCACAGCACACTAGGACAGCTTTTGTAAGTCTTCCTTAGCTTTGCTACCTCTTCTTTATACCTCCTGTTTCGTACCACAAGAATCTTTATTTTTGGAAATAAATCTGAATGCTTAGCAATGCTTTGCTCCACGTGACATCAAATGCACCCGAAACAGGCATTAAAACATGTAGCAATGGGAAGATAAAAGGTTTTCTAGTAAAAGATAAGAGTTGTGTCACAAGATGACACATCAACTGAATTTTAAAATTTTAAAGTAAGGACATTCCATTTACTTACTGCAAATGACACTCCAACAGGTCTGCGAATCCATTTGGGTGGCTTTTTTAATGGTGGAATCAAGGTGGTCTGAGCTACTTGCTCTGGCACCTGCAAAGGAGGCAGGGCCTGTCCTGTGCCAAAAGGATCCAGATTGTTGAAGGAGGAAGAGATCTAGAATCAGATGGAGAAAGGAATACGATATAATTCAATTCTCTCCACACAGACTACTCACAAAAACCTATGACTTAGTTACTTTCTTGCTGATGAAGAAAAAGACTATTAGAGCACCTCTTCCTGGAACACCACAAAGCCTCTGTGTCAGAGAAATTAGATTTCCAACAGCCCCAGAAATTATTTCTCAGTAAAGCTTCACCTTGAGAGGTCTCTGAGTCATTTTTCCTTAGCAAGATGAAAATTCCCTAACGAACACTGCCTGCCCTAGCACCCCACTCACCAGAGTTACAAAACTACTTGTTTTATGCAAGATGGTGACAACATAGTATGGTCAAAAGTTGTCCAACTTATTTCTTGATTTGCTCACAAAGGAATGCTGACTCTCTCTTACCAGGGTCTTTCAAATGAGTTAGTTAAGGACTGTATCAAGCATTAATACCTCACATGAGGCTGGTGAAATAATCTCCCAGAGTTGCTTGCCTAGGCAAGAGAATGTCAAAAGTGGCCTCTGATCCAGATTTCTGACATTTAAGAAATCAGTGAGCAGACACACAATGCGGCTCATAAAATCATTAATTGTTCACATTGTTGGCATCGATTTCCTGTTTGCTAAAAATAACCCTGGTCAAATTTGACTGGACCACAGGGCATAGCTCCATAGCTTCAGCATACCTGAAAATAGGCAGCACAAGGCTCATCAAGTTAAGGTTGCCAGAGAATCACAGGCAAGACCTACAGGTTTTATTTTTCAAGTCTTTCTCAAAGGGAAACTAATTTCAAAGAAAGACTGTTTCCTGAAGGAACAGCTTCCTATACCCTACCAGTCTACCATCCACTAAGTCTTCAACAGTTTCTGTCCTGGTATCATAGAATCCTTCATCATCTTTGTTGGTCTACACTGGACACCCTCCAGCAGCTCTGTGTCCTTCTTGAACTGAGGGGCCCAGAACTGGACACAATACTCCAGATACAGTGTCACCAGTGCAGAGTAGAGGGGGAAGAAGAACCTCCCTTGATCTGCTAACCACTCCCCTTCTGATCCCCTCCAGGATGCTGTTGGCCCTCTTGGCCACAAGAGCACATTGCTGCCTCACAGTCATCCTGCTGTCCATTAGGACCCCCAGCTCCCTTTCTCCTACACTGCCCTCCAACAGGTCAGTCCCCAACCTATACTGGTCCCTGGGGTTGTTCTTCCCCAGATGCCAGACTCTACACTGACCCTTGTTGTCCCTCATTCAGTTTCTCTCTGCCCAGCTCTCCAGCCTGTCCAGGTCTCGCTGAATGGCAGCCCAGTCTGCTGGGGTGTCGGCAACACCACCCAGCTTGGTGTCATCAGCAAACTTGCTGACAGTGCACCCTAATCCCTTGTCCACGTCATTAATGAACAGATTGAAGACAAATTCCCTGCCTCCAAAATTGTCATTATCTCCTAATATTTTTGTTCTTACTTTTTATTCTATTTACCAATGAGTTATTCTACCCTACTGTTCTCTAGTTTGGAAAGTGGAAGTGTGGTACATGCCCATGAAGAATGCACAGAGAGAAAATTCTCAAGGGGTTAAATAAAACCTTAATCCCCTTCAGCTGTTGCTTGATAAAGTGTTTTCTTTCTCTTGCAAATCCTATGAAACTTAATTCAGTCAGCTGTAAATTACTATACAAATAACACTTAAGCCAGCTCATATGTATTCTCTTAAAACCAATAAAGTATTTGTTAGCTGTGAGAGAAGGAATTAAAAGAGTAGACACCAGGTTAAAACTAAAATCTGAGACAGTAATTTTTAGATTTAACTTGTTCAGAGTTTGCCCATCCATTCGTTGTCAAAGTAATGGGTTTCAATATAAAAAAGATTAGCATGTTCCAAGTCACAGATAACTGAGAAAGAAAACTGCTAAGAGTGGCTTATAAGCTACTTAAAAACGTTCTCTTCTGAACTAATACAAAATAGCACACAGTATTAACTAGAATCAATGCATTTCATTTTAACCTAACGACATACAAGCTTGCTTTAACAGGTGTTCTGCTTTATTTTTAGCTTAGTAGTAATAACTATAAAACAATTAATCAATGCTACACTTGATCTTGGTTCTTTTTACACACATTCATGAATTTTAAAACATAGACTGAGACATCAGTGTCAAGGAACAAAGTAGTCCCTTTGGGACTTGGTGGATAAAAAGTCCTTACACAGGGACACCACAGTGCTACACACATCCTGGTGAGTAGGATAGATTGTGTCACTTACAAATCACGCTGTTATACATGTGTGCTTCTAACATTCTCAGAAGTCAAGTAACTGCTAGTCTGTCCAGCTGTAATATATTCATGGGACTTTACCTTGTGAGCCTGTGTCTTCTGCTGAGCTTCCAAGCTCCCACCCATAACAGAATAAATGTTAATCCACCCATCGAAAGTGGCAGCAGAAAATACTGAAGGATTCCTAGGGCACCACTGGACATCAAAGCACCACTGACTCCGAATGGGCAACTCATAGACCACCTAGCACAGAAAGAAAGAAGGCAAAAGCACAACACAAATAGTCCTCTGGTTTCCCAAATTACTTGCCCTCTTAAAGTGTGTAACACCTTTTTTATGTGTCAACATTGTATGTAAGGCTCTGATTTTTAATTCTTGAAGGATTTATGATTTAACATACATCGAGTCCAAGCAGCAGCAAAGTGCTATCCCATAGGATTCTGATTGTGGAACAAAATGCAAAGGCTGTAAGCCAGTACTGTCACACGTGCTGCTAACCAAGAGAGGCACAACGGAAAGCCAGACAAGAAAATCAGAAGTCAAAAGTCAAGAAGGTGTCATGAGCAGGAACATGTAAACAGAAAGAACAGTCTGGAATAAAAATTTGACAAGGAAAAGAAGGTAGAACCATGACAAAGAAAAAAGGACTGCAAGAGCTGTAGATGAACTATGAATGACATTACAGCCAACAACAAATTCCTGGACCAGCACTTCAAAATCCAAAGTTCATGGCCCAGTCACAGGCTTTGTGCCTGATGTTGGGCAACTCACTAACACAACCTTGACTTTGAACCTCTAGGCTGTAAAATGATTTCCTTTACTCCTCATGTGGGCACAGCATATAGAACCACAGCTTCCTTTTCTGTGGGGATATGGTCTGTGTTTTCTGTTCCCAGGTATAAAACCCTGCATTTGCTCTTACTAAAATCTGGACTGCTAAATAAAATCAGTAAATAAGAGGTGTGTGTGTGTGTGGGGGGGGAATATCCCCAGATATCCTCAAAATAATCCTCTTTATTTATAATAACCCAGATATCCTCTTCTAATCTGAAGAAATGAACACTTTCTCTGAAGTTACCACATCAGCCATCCTGTGCGACTATACTGTCATCACTATTAAAAACTTCCCAGCTTGTATCACTTGCAAATCTCCTGTCTGTTGGTACCAAGTGAGGAAGAGCCCTCTAACATAGCTTGTGCATAAGTTGAATCTGGATTCTGCAGACCTACAGCAGCATGCATAAAGATGAGCCAGCTGCAGTAAAACCTCTTCCTTATTTGTTTCTGCTAAAACAGTGAAAGGATTAGGATTGTTTCAGATTCCAATTCTCTTCTAACCACTAAGCATCTGCACAGAGCGCACATCAAATCCCATGAAACCACAACAGCAGCATTTCACACGTTTTATGAAAACAGATTAACATCTTTCCAAACTTCCAAGGGAAAAGGTGGCCAGCTAAACGAAATCATCCCATGAAATGAACCCAGTCTAGGGCTCCCAGCTGGACTTTGCTCACTATTATTAGAGTACTTCCTGCATGCTGTTATGAAGATCAACTGCAGGAATTACATTCCAAGTTCAAAATTCAGCTTTATCCAGAAATCTGTCACGGAATGAGTAGCAGTGCAGAAAAAAAAAGTATTACCCTGTCCTACTTGAATTTAGGTGATAGAAAAATATTTCATCAATGGTGACTTGGAGGTATGTGACTAGAAGGGCACATTCATGTGAAATGACAACACTATGAATACAGTTTACAGTCATACACATTTACATTGTTCTGCTTCCAGAGAGCCTAACATACTCTTTATTCTCCTTCAAGTTTTACCCCAAAAACTTACTACTCTGGTAAGAGGAAGAAGAAAGAAATGAACCCAGCTTCAGCTAATTATAATCACTTTAGCAAAGTTTTAGTTAAACTTTTCTTCCCTCTATGATCTCTGGACACAAATATACCAGAGAAAATTTCTGCCTATTATTTTCAGGCTGAATACGGACAACACTTGTGCTCACCTAAGACAGGAAGAGTGCAGAAGATACACTGGTATAAATTTCATTGGCACTCCACAGGGATACAAAAAAGGGACACATACACATCACTGCACTGCACGCAGCAACATATAAAGCAGACCACATGTACTTTTAGCTGTGGTTATTTACCTCCCCCATGCTTGGGTTCCAGCACAAGATCTGGTTGTCTTTGGCACTACTCAGCAGCAGTTCAGGGTCAGCCTGGCACCAAGAGACAGACAGAACTCCCCTAAAACAGATCAGAAAGGTATCAGTCGGATTTCATTCCCTGTCTACTCTCCCACCTTGCACTGATAAAACAGCAGAAATGCTGCTCAAGCTCACAAGTCCTCGTTCTCATCTCTACCTTCAACCAGATTCACCTACAAAACAAAGCAGGCTCTGCAAAGAAATTACACCTCTCCTAAGTCCAGTCTCCCAGATGTCTGCCGCTAAAGATGGAGAACCTCAAAACCACCACAAGCAGGCCCCCACCTTGTATGTCCCTCCAGCTGGCTCAAAGGAGAGGTAGCAAATCGTAAGTCCCATATTTGGATCACTGGCAAGCGGTCATCCTCAGAGGAAAGAACTAGCTGTGTTGCAACTTCTGGATGCCAGGCCATTCCTGAGCAATGCATCTAGGGACAAAAATTAGCATAGGCTGAAAATTCAGCAAAGCAAACGGGCAAAAGCGACACATCATTGTACATCTAACTCGCCTAGAACGCCTGACATAAAGCATACCTGGCAATGTCTTGCTGTGGGAAGCAAGTATTTCATTCTTCTCTGCACAGCAAAACACTCATGTCAAAGGACTAGTTCAAAGTTGATCTAAGAAGTCAGCTGGGATTAAAACGCATAAATGACCCATGAACATAGAAACTGAAGGCAAGGGTGCCCTAATTTTAGGAACAGCTAGGAGTCTCATTTCTTTTTTCAGCAGGGAAAAAACAGAGGTGCTTTGATACTGCAGCTCCAAGAGAATCACCCCTAACTGCTCCCACAATAAAAACACTTGATCCTAAGAGCCTGTGCCACTGCTTGGCAGACATATAAGGTACACACTGCACATTAGCCAAGATCACAATCTTTCATCCACTCACTCTGTTGCTGTGATCACTGACTTTGATGATAGGTTCATTCTTCCTGAGGTCCCAAACCACAGCCTTGCCACTGGGGTGAGCAGAGGATAGGATATGCTGCACCTGACGATTCCACGACACCACACTGATGTCTTCATGAGGCTGCCAACACAGTAAAGGCCATACATCCATTATTCTCATGTTGAAGGAACACTAACAGCAGGATTCTGTCACTATCTGAACTAAGGAATTAGAAGATATATAAATTTCTCTTTTCAATCAATGATTGGAGAGAGAAGTGAAAAGTATCCCTCTCTTTCTCTCTCTCTCTGTCAACTTACTGGAAATAGCAGCACAGACCAGAGACACTAAGGAAAATGGAAAGTTCTTTACTCAGAGTCTATGGTGGACAAATTATTTTGGGGATTGTCAACTAGAAAGGCACCTTTGCATTTTGGGAGCAGGTATGAGATTCTGCATTGTCCAAATATGTCATAAATCAATCAAGAGAGTACTACAGCTAAGAGAACATAGATGGTCCTACCCTGACTCCTGAAATGAACTTAAATGGACCTTGTGCAACATTTCAGAAGTGCAGCGAGATGGAAAATGATGAAGCATTCAAGGCTAATTGCTGTTACTGTATTTACTGCAATGCAGCAGACAGGCAAGGAGACAAATGGGAGGTTTACTGGAAGAGAGACCTGGCCTGCTTTTAGGTAAATTTACTATGATTTTTTTATTTTCAGGAGTTGATTGCCCTGAATAACATCATCAGAAGCTTCTTCCTTTTCAAGTTCAGGAAACATTAGCTGGGAGTAATAGCCCAGATGCATTAAATGGCTCACTGGCTCTGCTAGGGATATTATTTTTATGAGATATGAAAAGCTTCAGCTGAAGTCTGAAGTAAATTCATTCCTCAGAGAGGGTCCAATAAGCCTTTTTAATCCATCACACATGCCCCAGCTGGATCACAAGATAAACTGGTCAGTTACTTGATTCAAATTCACAAAGAGCTTAACCATCCATACAAAGTGCATCCTTCCAGAGCTCGCCAGCCTATCTCCCTGCCCCATATAACACTCTTTCCATCTCCCCAGAAGGAAGCTGACCAGTCAAGTTCTGATTCATCTTAACTCCTAACAGACATCAAGGTCATTACAGTTTCACAGACTGACTAGACCAAGGTGACTTCATACACCCACATCTTTTTGCTTTGCCTACTGAGATATAAAACTGCAGGCATATTATATTGCCCAGCAGAAAACTGATTAACCTGCGATTTAACCCCTGGAGTCATAGGCACACTGAAGTTATTCAAGTCCCAGATGAAAATCTCGGAATCATTTGCTCCAGAAGCCAAAAGGTTACCCTGTAGAAGAAAAGAAAAGCTCATCTGACTTATGCAGGCCAGAGGACATACTTCTTAAAAATAAATGTAAGGAAAAAAACCCCAGAAGTTTCTCAAGTCAGATGAGAGCTGCATTTCACAGCCACTGGTAAGCAGAAATATACTAATTGGATTATAAACCAAGCACATTTCTGGCCTCCATGCCTTCAGTTCTGCCATGATACAGACCTGTGCAGCCGCCTGTAATACTATCATGAAACTTTGCCACAGGCCTGGAAGCAGGTGTCTCTGGCCAGCTGAAGCTTTGCCCTGCATCCCAAAAGGTTTCTCCTGCGAATCACAGAATCACCTCCCAGATCACCAAGTCCAACTAAAAGCCTAAATACATGAGAGACTGAAAAACACAATATAACCCCCTCCATGCCTGCCACTATATGACTCAAGCACGTCCCTGGGAAGGCTGTTCTAGTGCCTCACCACTCTTCCTGTAAAGAATTCCTTTCTAGTACCTAATCTAAACCTCCCTGACCTCAATTTCAGACCACTGCCCCTGGTTCTGATTAGTCACCAAGGAGAAGAGGCCAACATCTACCTCTCTACAACCTCCCTTCAGGTAGTAGTAGAGGGTAATGAGGTCCCTCCTTCACCTCCTCTTCTCCAAACTAATCATGCCCAGCTCCCTCAGCCCCTCCTCATTTGACTTGTTCTCTAAGCTTGGAAGCTCTCCTCTGGATGTGCCCCAGCATCTCAACATCTTTCCTATAATGAGGGGATGAAAACTGAACACAGTGCTCAAGATGAGGCCTCACAAGGGTCGAGTACAAGGGTATGGTAACTTCCCTTCTCCTGCTGACCACACGATTCCTGATCCAGAAAATGCAGGCTTTCCCCAAGGGTCTGCACACAACTTCGAATTTGCCTTTGTGTTACCACAAGAACCTGTGTTGTGTTGTGTTTGTTACTCACTTAAGCTGCAGTCCTTCAAATGTGATCAGAGCCCCACTGAATTAGATGCCACCAAACAAATTAAAAAGCTCTGACTTCAAATAGATAGTAGTCTAACATGCAACAGTGTTAAAGCAAATGATTTTACAGAGAGGTCAGAGACTTGATCAAGGTCACAGGGGAATTCAGTGGCAAAACTGTGAACAGAAACCAAATCTGAGCCCCAAACCAGCCTTGCCTCACAAGTATGATTCCTCTTTCAAGCTAAAACCTGTTTTTTCCATTTATAAATCTCTATATGCAAGGGAAAGTTAATAGAGAGACTGATGTTGCATACCTGGAAAGGGTTGAAGTCAAGGGCTCGAACAGGACCTGAATGCTTCTCCGTCTGCCCAATTACAGGCTCACTCTTTGAAGCCAGGATGCGGTGCACGCTGTACATTGTCAGTACACCATTATCCCCACCACCAACGATCACTCCAGAGGACTCCGCGGACCCATTTCCAAAGTCACCCCAGATGAGCTTATGAAACCTACGAAAGTAAAACTGGTGTAGACCACAATACCTGGTTGAAGTCAAGAGATCCACTGCATTACCAAAAAACCCACATCCACACTATATAGAAAGATGTATTACAGGACTATATGCCTCCTTTTCCTCAGCTATTACCTGATTAAAAAATGTACAACCATTGCGAAGGCTGCTAGTTAGAAATCAAGGCTGTGTTTTACACTGGGTATAAGCGTACTCTGTATCATTAAATCTTCTTAAAAATTTGGAAGACAATTTTCATTCTGACTCTGGTCTCTTCATTGCAAATCACTGGCCCCAGCAAACTGACATGGTACAGAGTGACTCTCCTGATTGACTACCATGTAAGTCCTTCCAGGCCTGGTGTAACTGCTTGTACTTTTAAAACCAACGTGATTTGTGTCAACACAAAAACGTTCAGTTCTTAAAGACAGAAGTCAACTGACCCAAAAGACCACTTTATTACCCGAAAATATGATTCCCTCTTCTCCTTTCTTGTACCAGAAATACTCTTTTCAGTTCCAGCGACTGATAGGTCAGTATGGTCCTCTAGTACCTGTTTGAGGCAGAAAGTGTTCCTTTCTGCTTCATGTCGAGGGAGGGATCCCTGAAGTCAACCTCAAATATTTCCAGGGTGGCATTTGTACTGAAGGATGCATCCAGTTGTTGGGCAGATGTTCCTGGCAGAAGTGCAAGGGTAAAACAAGTGGGTATTTTTTTTACGAGCACAAGATACAGAAAGAGCAATATGCTTGAAACCTATTCTTGGCTGTGCCTGTTCAAGAAGAGGATGTGTTTGAATACTTCGGAAAGAGAGGCCAACAGTTACAAAGACTTTAAAGAAATTAAAACTTCTTCAAGAAATTTTGGACATGTGGGACACTGCTGTGCAAATAATTCTTTGGGGAGAAACAGAATTTATATAACCTCCTTCAAGCAGCTACAGATTCTGATATGAAGTCCTTATCTAAACTAAAAATGCAGTCATATCATAGAACACTGCCATAAGTATGGTCCCAAATACTTCTGTATACTGTTCCTCAACCACGGTCATATGACTTGATCAAACCTTCTCAACCTGATCTATAGTGGAAGTTTTTCCACCCCAGCTAAGTACATATTCCCCAACAACTTGCAGAGACCTAACAGTCACCCACAGTGGGGGCTTCCTTCCTTCTCCCTAGTTTATGGAACAAAAGACAAAATTAAACATTGCCAAACAGGCCGCTGCCAGGCAAATATTCACCCAGTTACCACAGAAGTGCTTTGTAACTGCCTAAGGCACAGAGGCTGCACAAGAGGCTATTAAAAACTGTACGGATTTTGAAACTGTACAGTTTCTGACGTAAAGGAGATGGCAGCCAAGACCTTTGGTCCAAGCAAAAATCTATCTTTATTGGAGAAATACAAAATAAAGGATCTATTCTAGAAATTATGATGTTATTTTTAAGGCAACAGCTGAACTTTTGTTACTTTTTTTAAGGTTTCCTTAACAAAAAAAAAAAAAGGCAAAACAATATTGCAGCACTGCATAACCCAGACAGGAGACAACCCCAGCTGTTGATCCCATACAGACACTAAACTTCCCCACCACAAACTTAGTGAGCCGCCTGTCTGTATGGTTCAGGAAATACAAGCAGTGAATAATATCAATGAAATGCAAATTTAAGGTTGTGCAGAAATATTCAAAACAGAATGATATATGAGACATGCAACTCTAGAGAGAAGATACCTCTATTATTTGGTTGTCAAACCATGTGGTTCTGCCTGAGGTACAAGTGAGCATGACTAGAAGAAACCTTTTTTATTCCTCCACTAAATAAACTGTCTCATTTTGTTTTGATTTTTATAGCAAGCAGGCATTGGAACTCCAGTTCATAAAGATTTAATCAGAATTTAGATCCAAAAAGCATGTATTCACTGGCCTCTAAGGTATCAAAGCTGTGCATGTGGGTAACTTTCTAAAAAACCTAAATTAAGGCAGTAATGCTTTTGGCACATTGCTTGTAAGTTGTCCAGAGATAATTAAAGTGAGAATTGTTGAAAGCTAAACAACGCTACAAACAGTTCTACAATACTACACAAAATGTCTCTACGACTCATACTTTAATTTTCACAAATTGTGAAGAACTTTACCTGTGGCTAGATAAATGGGGTGGCTGTTTGCTGGACTCCATGCCTGAACAGCTGTGCGCTCAATTTCCTTTAGCTTCATTTTCTAGGTTCTAGAAGAAATTTCACACAGAGGTTAGAGTAACAAAAAAACCCAACCAAACACATGAAAATAATCACATCAGTAATGAAACAACCCCCTTAGGAAAGTACCACTCAAACATATTTATCTTGATAGAGCATAGTTACTTTTTACTTACAGAGCTAGTGAAAACAGATTCACAAGAATGAATTAGGGCATTTCAAAATTAATGAAAATAATCCCAGCTAGATAATCCCAGACTTTCTTTCCTAAACACACAGGTTTATTTTTCATATACCCCAATTACAGGATAGTTTCACTAAAAGAAAGGGGATTTTCAGTCCAGGCTGGCTTAAATTTGCTGCAGAAATTCATTGAAATGAATGTATTTACAAAGCAGTAGGTGTTCTCTCCAAACAAGCTGATGCCAGCAAACACATAGGCAAAAAAAGGAGCAGAAGGAATCTCAGGGCAGGCTAAATTCCAAGCAAAAAAAGTGACGTGGCAACAGGAAACAAAGTGTAATGCTATCACATGCCAATTCAGTTAATGTACTTTGTTCTTGTTCCTCTGAAAGGAAAAAAATTAGACTTTCTGTTTGAGTCTGTGGACGGTAGAAGGTGAAAAGAAGAGGTCCCAAAGGAATCACCACATTTCAATCTCAGCTCTGAAAACAATTGTTTTTATTTACTCTAGGTAGATCAACTGACACCTGTACACAACAAATCCGTGTTACTGGAGAGAGATTAGTGGGGCAATAATATGGCAAGATAACTGGAAGTCAAACAACAGCAGGCAGCCAGGACGTTGCTAAACTGAATATAAATACAAACTATCCTTCAATGTAGGATCCTGTTATTCCCGAGGAGAAAGCACCCAGCATCTCTCCACTCCAAGCTATGCCCAGGCCTTCTAAGCATGTCCCTATAAATGATGTGTGGATTTATCTTTCAGAGGCCATCAGGGTGACTCTCATGAGCAATTCCTAAACCTTTACATTTGACTGCAGCGCAGACTTTTAACTCTGGCTAAACAGAGCCGCTAACTGTGTACTCAAATGATATCATGCTGAATAAAGCTGAACCGTCAGCAAGTGGCACAGAAAAACACTCTGCATCTTACCAGCTCACTGTGATTAACCTCTCCTGGTTCATTACTTGACTCTGTGTTAGCCACACTGACAGTTAAACCACAGTCTGCATCACATAGTCCTCTCTTCAGCTATAAGGCTTCAGAGTTTGGCCTCATTCAGGCCAGTGCATGGATATTTATTTGTAAGCAAGTTCATGAATGAAGCTCGGTACAGCCAGTCTCCTGTTGGCAAAACCACTAAAATAAGTGCAACTAACTTTCAAATGCCATCATGTGCATCTCATCATGCCATCCTGTGGCTTATATGAAGTTGGCAACTCCTGTGCACCGAACAAAACTGTCCAAAACAGTACTGATCAATTGTCCAGCTTGTCTTGTCAACAGAGCATTTTGAAAAAGAAAGTTAACATTACTGTTTGCTTTCCACAAACCTAAATCAGGGCAGAATGTGCAGGTAAACTGTTTTGCCCATGATAATGCGTGTAGACATAGGAAAACAAACAAGGTGCCACTTAGAGTGGCTCAATACCAACAAAACAACTGTGGAAGTGCTGGTCATTGGTCACTTTGTCCTTGGTCCTCAATACCAAGCAGCAGTACTGCCAACAGACTTCAGAAGGCCCACAGGTGATGCTTAAGAGGCAAAGATCACAGTATCACACGGACTCTTAAGTACCTCCTACCAGTACAGCTCCATTGCAGTGAGCTGGGTTTGGAAGGGGGGAAAAACAGCCTGACTGAAGTCGTTCTCTTCAAGATGTGATCCTTCTACACAGGCCTGTATTCAGGACAGGGGTCACGACCCTTAAAGCAGGAAAAACACTTCTTTAGCAACCTCTTGTGGCTGCCTGAGGAAAACTCACAACCATCAGACTCCGACACGGATTTTTTTTTTTTAGAGAGAGATTGCCACCTGCTGTCATCTCCCAAAATAGCCTAAAAGCTCACGCTTTTCTTAAGACGTCTAATTAATTTCATTTCTACAGACATCTGATTACAGATGCAACATATTAGTGAACCTCAGCCACAACAGGATCAAAGGACAGAAGCAGCATTTCCCCACAGCTTTCTGCAGCCATGCTTTCTGCTCAATGTACTTAAAAGGTAACACCGTCTGTAAAGCACTATCCAGTAGGTCAGAGCACTCCTCGCCACTGGGAAATGGAGAGCACACAGCTAAACAGTGAAAAGTAGAAGCACAGACTCTCTAACCCATGAGAGACCAGGTGGGCAAAGCTGACAGAAGCAAAATTCCTCACACTAATTTGAAACACTGGTGGCTCAGAATACATCCTAAAAGACCATGGGTGTTGTTATCAGTTAGTGGACCCTCAAAACTGCCATGACAATCATCCCTGGCATCACTCTAGTACAGCCTTCTCTCTCCTGCATGCACTACCCAAACACTGTCAATTATAAGTCCCCTCCTACTGACTTTCCCAATACGATTTTTGCCACCAGGCACCCAACCATTACAGTTGGTTGGGTACAGTTGGTTGCTGACAATGAACTTACAGTTCACAAAGCAACTAACAGCCTGATCCCACTTAGGTAAAGGTATATGACTTGTTCACAGTCACTCGGGTGACAAGCAGTCACTCTGAGGAATTGAAAAAGGCCTCACCAGCATGATGCAATGGTGAAGACGCAAACCTGAGTTTCCTCAGCCCAGCATCAATTTAAAATCATTGTATTGCCCCTTCCCTTTGCATTGCTCTGACACTCTTACAGCTCCCAAATACTCTACAGCCAGGCTGTTCTCGTAAGTGCTTATTATAAAGCCTGATTACAGAAGGTGAAGGCGCAGAGACACTAATGTCAGCTAATCTCTGCTGTTTGCGAGGTGGGGTTGTTGCAGGGTAAGGACTGGCTCGACAGCTCCCACAGTATATAAACTTCTGTGCTTCGAGTGCTGTCAGAAGCTGTACAGAGCTGCAGCACTGTACCCACGGTGGGCGAGCACACACACTTATCCGCTCAGCTTGAGCCATACAACAGTATTTCCCTGTACACCAGTAAGAAGGGGGCGAGATCTAGGCTGCCAGCGTTGACCTCGCACACCGGGGATTACCGCAGGCTTTCGGCTACGCCAGAGGCCTCTCTGTGGCCCGGGTCAGAGAGCCTGGCCCGGGTCACAGCTCAGCCCCCCCGCGCCGCTGCCCAACGACGTTCCGCCAGAGACGAAAAACAAGCTCGGCCTCGCCGAGCATTAAGGGAGGGGAACGGACACGCGGGATGCGGGGACGAGGCCGGCGCGGTGACAGCGGGGAGGACAGGGCAGCAAAGAGGGCCGAGGGGGCGAGGGCCCCGGGCGGGCTGCTGCCGGCCTGTGCGCCCGAGGGCGGGTCTGAGGGCAATGAGGGCCAGGACAGAGGCAGCTGCGGCATCAGGGACGAGAAAGAGGGGGGCGGACGGCCCTGAGCGGCCCTTACCGCTGCCGTCCCGTCGCGCCGACCCTGTCTGAGCAGCTCCCGCAGCTGAGCCCGAGCGACGGTGGCCGCCGGGAGCCGAAAAGGCGCCGCCCGCGAACCCGCCCCGCCCGCGGTGGCTGCCCCGGAACCATCGAGGCAGCCCGGCGCTGCAGGGTTTGGCCGCTGTTGGTCTTCGGGCAAGCACTGAAATAAAAAGCATTTTACTTGCCGTGAAATAAAAATGCTGGAGGGCCCAGACGACCCTCTCCTGTTTTGAAAGCATTTGTCTCCACTACAAACCCGGTTTCTCAGGATCTCTGAGCCACAGAATGGTTTAGGTTGAAAAGGACTTCAGGCATCATCCAGTTCCAAAGCCCCTGCCCTAGCCAGAGACACCTCTAACTAGGCTGCGCAGGAGCCCATCCAACATGGAGCATCCACAGCCTCCCTGGGCAACCTGCTTCACTGCCTCTTCACCCTCATAATCAAGAATTTCTTCCTAAGATCCAATCTAAATCTGCCCTCTTTTAGCTTGAACCATCTCCCTTGTCCTATCACTACAGTCTCCAGCTTCCCTGTAGGCCCCCTTCTAGTACTATAAGGCTGCTGTCAAATCCCCTTGCAGCTTCTCCAGCCGTATTCTCTGCCCAACTCATGCCATCTTCCCCATGAAAAATCTCATTGTTAAGTTACCGGTTAGGTAACAGACTGGGTATGAAACTCCCCAGTGCATGAAGCAGCAAACGGCTGGGGCAGGGCAGGGGTGTGGTAAGTGGTACCATAAGCAGGACAAGAAACAACCCGTCCCTGTACAACTGCTATACTGGCATTTACAAACATCACCAGGCAGCCATCGTTGCCCTGACCGCATTCATTTTACTTGAAGGCTGTAACAGTTCTCATGATGTATGTACTGCTGTCACAGAACTGCTGCAGAATGGAAATTCTTACTCTGTTTTCCCCTGGATAAAACTTCACAACAGAATTCAAGGTCCTCACAGCCCCAAACGTACTGTAAAAGGTACTTTACTCTGGGGTAAAATACCATCGTTCATCATTTACAAATAAGCAACTAGAAAACAAAGCCACAGCTTACAAAAGCCAAGAGGAATGGTGATTGTTCAGCACGTCCAAAGAGGTCAGTTTTATTTACATGTAAGTATTTGTGTGTCCTAACATTCAATCATGTAATTCTCTTGAACATACACCCTTACAGAAACCCCTACACAGAGATGAATCCACATGGCCTTTAACATCTGGGGTGAAAAAGCTTTCTAGGTTAAAAAGCTATGAATCACAACTGTGCCAACAGCAGAGCACAGGTCTCCACTTCACAGGAAGCATCAAGAAGAGCCCAAGTCCTCAGACTCCCATAATCACTCGCTCCCACAGTCAAACAGGTGTCTAATACATAACACAGGGGAGCAGAAAGAACTGTCCCTTTAAATCAGAACTGAAACTAGTTTTCTTTAGTTAAAAGGGGAAAAGCTTAATGCTAAGGGATAAGCAGAGCCATAAAAGTCTAGGAACTTAATAAAATTGTATGTTTACCTTTCCCAAGCAAGCTGCTGCTAAGCCATTAGAAGTTATAGACCAGCAGTGTGCAGCAAGACAGGCACACTTTATGGGTCAGACACAACTCCAACCCTGGTGGATGAGCTCAGGCTATACAGTAGTAACTCGGGCACCTGTACTCCTGGACCAGAGCCCAGGCAAAGCCTTGCCAAAGTTGGACTTGCTCATTAACCTTTCTGTATCACTGTTGTCCACAGTTCTGCTGCCTCACCAGTGCTCTCTACTGGTTGTGCAAACTTTACTTATGAGGGCACCTAGACTACATAGAGATGAAAGCCAGTAAGGATGGTCAGTTACTTGCATGATATTAGATTTCCAAGCGCTGGCACTTACCAGTCTGGTTCTGCCTGTCATGTTGATGTTGAACATTGCAATTCATCTCCAGGTGGAACCCACAGTAACAGGCAAAATCTCCTACACTTGGCAAAAGGCAGTATCTCCTATGTAAAGCAACCTTAACTGAGCAATGTTTGTGCATGAGGCACACAAAGAAGCATCAGTGCCAGCAGCACATTCAACACTCTACCCCACATATACCAGCCCGTTATCCTTTGCATAAATGACAAAGGTCATTCAACTTCACTGGCCACTGTTCAGCCTTCTCAAAGCAACAGAAGACAACTGGTATAGTAGGTATCATCAATATATTTCACTGCAGGTAGTGGTTGAAGAACAAGTGTTGACATATGCCACAGTGAACACTAGAGAAGATGCCATTCCAAGCAGGAGAAACAGCACATCAAGGACTTTCAGATTTCATAGTGTGTCACCACTGGTGGCTCTTTATTGGGGTCTCCTCCTCTTTCCAGGTAGAGGTCATTGAAAGGATATTGCTTCGGTCCCTACAAGGAGAGGAAAGAGTGGCAAATTCACTACATTCACCAAGCAAACTGAGGACTAAGAGGAAATGTGACTTCTCATCCCACTTCCACTCCAGTCAAGGTTTACAACTTAGATTTCTATTTGTCAAGTGGTTCAGCAGGAATATGAAGAGTTTAAGTAGAGTATATAAACCCATGCCCTTTCACAGAAATATAAAGGTGGTCTTGCACTGAATCTTAACCAACAGCTCATCTCACAGCATAAGGATAATACATTGCAAAAGGTTTTTGCATTTTCAGATTTGTTTTTCAGAAGAGCATTTCAAATTATCCAGATCATGAGACATAACTACAAACACAGAACAAGAGAAGAGAGAAAGCATCTCCCATGAGCAGAAGAAGAATATAAATCAAAGGGTAGTATCTGGATGCAAGAAGGGATACTTCAAGAAGCATTGCTTAACATTAGTTCCCTGACAACAGGAGCTGCTCACTATGGAACAGAACCCAAAAGCTGAGCAAAGGCAGCCAAAAGAACAACCAAAGTTGGACAAGGCCACAGGACATCCCTCTGACAATCCCCTGCCAGCAGGGTTCTGCACTCACATTCATCACTCCAGCAAAAACACTTCTTTGGACATCAGCAGTGACAATAACCACTGCTACTCTTTCTCCTTTCCCCCAAGGGTGTCACTCACCACAGGCCTGTAAGATGGATAGATCTCTCCAAGAGCAAACATGATCAGCATGGTACCCAAAAACACAAGGAAGTGTTTGCGCATGGTGTGCCAGGGAATTGGAGTGGGAGATGTATCCACACGGTTCCGGACGTACATGTCAAAGTCCCAGTGCATCTAAAGAACAAGGAAAAACATTTACCAACAGTGTTCAAGCTGCTTCTGTCAAGGGAAGAAGTACTTTACACCACTGACAAAACTGTCAGAGGCTGTTTCATACCCAGCTTGCATGTGAAGATAAAGCCACACAGAAGATAAGCAAGTTAGCTACAGTCACAACAAGTTGTTCCTCAGACTAAAACTCAGGGCTCCAATCTTATCTCATCCCATGCTTGTACCAGGCAATATGCTTAATTACAGGACAGCAGCATCTTTATCTACTTTATACCTACTCACTCCACCTTAGATTTGCTCCCCAGCAGTGTTGAAATGCAGGGTATAAACCAGTACCCTCGTTTATGGAAGTTCACTCACACACCCAAATGGAAGCAGCAATGTTGCTTCAAACAAAGAAGTAACTACCTATCACTTGGAATTTGGGTTCCAAAAGAGGCAGAGCACCCGCTACTGCTCCTCCACGAGGAAGCAAGACCAGCAGTGGGCTAATGCCCTTCCTGAATGAAGCAGAAGGGCATTTCAGCTTCTGCCTTGAAGCACACACAGTCCTAAGCATGTGCTGCCTGTAGCATCTTTTCACATTAAAGAATGCAGGGAACTCAGTTCACAACTCAAGGACTGCCTCTAGTTTCTCAGTTTTTTCCGTCTGCACACACAACCATCCACTATCAAAACCCTGACATCCTGAGCAGAATTCCTTTGCCTAAACAGAGGCATGGGTGGACACGTGGGATGCACCAGTACATTCCAGTTGGCCATTCCACAAGCAGGGTATCTATACAAGACTTCCTGTACCAAGCACACTACCACAGAACCACCACAAGTGTTCTGTAGTCACTACAAGAGGCACTTCCTATTTTCTGAGGTACACATGCTATGTTGCTCTTGCATGTTTATATCATGATGCATTGCAAACACACATCCTCACATAATCTCCACTTTCATTAAAGAGAGCTCACAGCAAATTCAGTAATCACAATTCAGTTGCAGTCAGTCACAGAAAGACCAGGTAGTAATTAAAATGTTACTCTGACAAGGTGTTTGAGTAACTTAAGTTTTTAAAAATTAATTTAAATGCTCTATTGATCCACCTGTCTCAAGCATGCCTTGCAAACTTTCTTGAGAGAAAACCTCTCTATTTACATTCTATCCCAAAGCAACCCTGGAAAAGCAACATCTACTTCCATTGTATTAAAAGGACTTTACTCAAACAATGACTTCCAGCAAAGAAGATAGATGAGACTTCCCTGTTCCTACAAAGAAACTTAAGTTTGTAAAGTCTCCCTCCTTGCAGGTAATGAGATACCAGTTTTTATCAGCACTTCCAAAATACTTACCCCGATTTGCCCTCCAACACTGTCCTTGTCGGCAGGCAACACAAACCCACATTCAGGGATGCAATTACCCACAGAATTAATAAGAAGGAACTAACAAAAAATACATGCTGGTATTTAGTAACACTGAAATCATCATATAAATGCTACTGGCATTCCTACCGGCTGTCCCCAGTTGTGCCTCAGGTCCTGCTGATCCCACTGGTACCAGGGGTCTCTCTCATGAAGAGACTTATCGGGCAGCTTGGGATAGTCACCGTATCTGTGAAAAATGGTCAAAAAAACCCCAAGCATACAAGCAATCAGTGTTAATTTAGATATATTTTGTAGGAGACACTACAGGATAGGCCTATGGAAATGGAAAATCTGAACATTCGTTCTTATAGCTTGTGTGTTTATACTACTACTTTAAAAGCATACACACAACTAGCACGACAATCATCACCTTGATACCAGTTATTGTAACACATTGTGTTCCTCAAAGCGGGCCTTCAAGGGTATACCAATAGGAAGAAAATATAAGCTTAGCTGGAATACAGAATCCTAGTGGTCCTGCATTTTGCATGCGTCAAAGCACTGCCCAACACTCAAACATCTCCCAAAATGTTTCTTCCAGACACGGCTTCCAGTTCACACCGCAGGCGAGTGCACTACAACGTATGTAGCTCTGTATGAAAGCTCTCATACAGCATTTTAATCACACACCAGATCTCCAGCTCATTCTCGTTATAAAGCATCGCAGAGCTGAGGACCCCACCACAACTCCGGCCCACAGCACCGCCTCCCGGGGAAGGAAGGAGAGCACCCATCCTCCCAGCTCACCCGAAGCCATCGTCGGGATAGGGCTCGTAATCTTCCACCCGCATGTTGTACTTCTTGGCGGCGGCCGCCCGCTCCTCTGGTGTCCGGGGGTAGGGCCCAGGCAGCAGGTCCTTGGACATCTCCGAGGCTGCCGGGAGAGAGCGAGGCAGGTGGGCGCGGGCCCCGCTAGCAACCGCAGCCCTCAAAGGGAGGTCGCACCGCCCTCCCGGCCGCTGGGGTCACCGGTCCCTGGGCCGNGAGCCGAGCGCCCGCCCGCTGCCTGAGGACACCGCGCAACGCCAGTGCCGCCATGGCCGCCGCTATCGCCCCCAGCGCGCAGGCGCCGCCCGTGGGGGCCGGGCCGGATAGAAGGGCGGACGGAGCAGAGCCGTTCCCCTGGGATGCAACCCTCGCTCGGGTCACTAACCGATTATTGATATCATTACAGTCCTGGAACAGGAGCTAACGGACGGCAGGGCCCCGGTGCGCTGTTCATGGCCGCCGTTCCCGACCAGCCTCCTGCGCCGCAGCCGGGGCGATGCCCGTGGGGATCGAGGCGTGCTGGTCGGATCAACGCCGTGACCGGCGGCGATAGGCTGATTGGCATCTTTGTATCGCTATTATTGGAGTTAATTTCTGAATGTCACCATCTTATCCCGTGGGGCCAAGCTGATGAGAACAGCTGAAATTGCACGTTAATTTAGTGATGCTGTTTTTCAGACGCAGGCGATGCATTACTACGGATTAAATCGATAGTAACCTTAAAGGATTTTGCAGTTTACTTCATTATGTAAACCCTGTAGTAGTTAAACTCATTTTCCTTCGGTTATTCACATCAGCTGTAATGGGCAAATGTCTCTGTAACGATCTCCATTATAGACATTTGCAGATCAAAAACTACCACAAACAATTTGCTGTTACAGCCATTCCTTCTAATAACAACATTAATTATAAGCCTACTAATTGAATGGAGACAGTGATGCAACACGAAAACACGTGAGGTATAGCGTGGTGCAGGATCCTTTCGCTTATCTCAAAGAACTCCCCATTAGTTATTTAATACAGTCGCTAACTCAGAGTCCAGCTAGCAGTGCGCTGGGTGCTGTTTTCCATGGAGCAACGTGTGATGCCCTGTCCTATCCCTGCAGCACAGGGTGCTTCGGGACAGCACTGCCACTGGCAGCAGAGACCTTCGGCTCCCTGCTGCAACGCTGTCCCTGGCTCAGTGCTCGCTTCAGGCTCGGACTGGGGCGGGCTGCTCCTTTCACAGGCGGGTATTTACTTTCTGTAACTCGTTTGAGTCTTCCATCGATGTGACTCCAATGTCCTAGCACAGAGATTTTTTTGATAACACAGAGGAAAAACTTTTCTTAACCCGTACAGGTGTACGTCCGTACACTGAAAGGGTGAGGAGGCATTCATCTTCTTAGAGACCAGAAGCACCGAGATCTGCAGATGCTTCGCACCCCATCTCTTCCGTTCACTGCAGCCGAGTCTTCCCCGGCTCCCACCAAGGTCAAACGCCTCTGGAAAAGGCCAACAAGCGGCGAGGAGCAGAGGCCGTCCGCTAGCTCCACTCCGCGGGTCGCTCCCGGCACCGCTCCCTTCCGCCGCCTCTATGCTCTCCCACCCCGTCCTTCGCTTCCGGCGTTGCCATGGGCGGCCGATTTCCGCTTCCGCTTTTCTACTTCCGGGTTCTCCGGTGGCGGAGGCTATGGCGGCGGCTTCTTCCTCCTCAGCGGAAGGCGCCGCGGGTTGCCGGGAGGGCCTGGCGGCAGCGGCGGGGCCCGGTTGGAACGATTCCCAGTTTCGCCGCTACTCCTTTGAGACGCGGCCTATCCCGCGGCTCAGCCACAGCGACCCCCGCGCCGAGGAGCTCATAGAGAACGAGGTGCGTAGGGCAGCGGCGGAACGGAACAGCCCAGCGCGGCCCAGGGCACTGCCTTCCCCAGCCCGTCTCGGTCCCTCCATGCCTCATCCCCGGGCCGTGTGGTAGCGTGTGAAACTGTGGGTGCACGTTCGTTTTCTAAGTGAAAGCCACCGCAGGCGCGAAGATTGCCCTGCAGTAGCGGCTCTGGATAAGCTTAAGTACTGGTTCTGGGCAAGCTGAGCCTCATTTTGTGGTGATTGCCGGTTATTTGTTTTAAAGAAAGCCTGCAAGAGGAAAAGTTGTGCAGGCACAGCTTGGAACATCACAGGTGTCATTTGGGCTTAGATTGCCAACTGCCTCTAGATGAGGAGACAGGTGATGCCATTTGTTTTCCTTTTGTAGTGGTTCTGTTTGTGGTGCAGAAGAGATGGGATAATAATTAGGGGTTTTACGGTGGAAGGTTGTTTGCAATTCTTTGAGAATAGAGTTGGGTACTACAGAGGCACCTTTCTAACAACATTTGCTCCTTCACAGCTGAGGCTGGAAGTGACCAAACAGAATCTACTGCGTCTCCTTGCTACGTGGCAGGACCAAAGTGGCCTAAAACTGTTCCCAGCTAGTGTTTGTTTAACCTCATGTGTTAGAGATTAGCTAAGTAGATGATGGAATCTGACCCATGGCTACCAGAAGCCTCCAGTAAAAGCAGGCCACTGTTTTCTTAAAACTTCCTATCGGGTTTTGTTTGGGTTTTACTGCAGATACTGCAGACTAAGGCATCGGTTTGCTCAGAATGCTTTTTCCAATTCCTTCTTTGCGAAGAGTATGTGGTTGTGGTGATAAGTCTGATGATTCTTAAGTGTGAAAAGTCCTCAAATCAGTAAACAACTTCTTTCTTTCCAGGAGCCAGTGGTGCTAACAGATACAAATCTGGTTTATCCTGCTCTGAAATGGGACCTGGACTACCTCCAGGAAAATATTGGCAACGGGGACTTCTCAGTGTATAGTGCCACTACACACAAGTTTTTGTACTATGATGAGAAGAAAATGACCAATTTTAAGAACTTCAAACCCAAGTCAAGCAGGGAAGAGATGAAGTTTGCCGAGTTTGTGGACAGACTTAAAGAAATACAACAAAAAGGGAGTGCTGAGAGGTAAGTGATATGTGGAGGTTTCTCTGTTTCTCCAAATGAGTTTCTCTTCAGTGAGCATTGATGATAAAAAGCTTTCAGACATTTACAGTGTTTTGTATTGCTGCATGTCCTGCAGGGCTGCTGGTTGACAGCAGTTTTGTTACTCAAAAAATCATCCCATTAGTTAATTAAATGATTCACATTGCAGAGGTTTTTTTTCTCTATTTGAGGCAGACTGGCATTGGTAGAGGAGTTAAGCTATCTGATGAGAAGGTACAGGTTATTGCACTCAGCTTTGTTTTCAGAAAACCAAGGCAGCTAGTGCTGACCCTTATGAGCAAGATGGGTAAAGGTTGCATGTGTGCTGTGTATTTGTTGTTGGTGATAGCCTGTCGCTAACAGAGCTGTAAGTTACTGAGAGGAGCTTCCTGTTTACACAGAATATAATTTTTAGCAATTGTACTTAAATCCTCTGTTAATTTTATCAGTCATAAGCCCTCTAAAAGGATTTGTGAATACTTAAATACTTAAATGTATTGTATTTGGAAGCCACTCTGTCCATGACCACTTGTCTGCATCTTTGTCAGCTTTGGGTTTGCCTTTACAGAGTTCTAGAAAGAGCTAGAAAAGTTCTTTAAAGAGTTCTAGAGCCAGTAGTCTATAGTACTGTGATTGTTACTACAGATGTTTAATTCTTCTAATCCACTATGTCTAAGTGTAATTGTGGCTTTAAAGTAGCTTGATACTGAAATACACTGGATTTCCTGAGGCCTTTTATTGCCATCGTGCACTTCTGGCAGAAGAGGTAACTTACCACAGATGAGTGGGGGCATTTATCTGGGGATTATTTGTGAGTGTGATTTTTACAGCATCCAGTCTGTTTGCAGTTTCCTCCTCCTACACTCTGAGAGTGGTATTGTAAAATTCTTTTTTTCCTTTGTGGTTGTTCAAGTAAAACTGAGTTCTGTACCCTTTTTATCAACAACTGGGGACTTGTGAGCCTGTTTCCTTCCAAGTGTGTATGGTGACAGAACAGAATGTCTAGGAATTGCATCTCTTTGGTTTGAAATCTTTAAGAAGAGATGCAGAGATATGTCTTTATGTTCATGACAGCTTAATAACTGATTTCTGTTTGTCTCTGGGAAAAACAGGCTATATCTACAGCAAACGCTGAATGACACAGTTGGAAGGAAGATTGTGGTGGATTTTCTTGGCTTTAACTGGAACTGGATTAACAAGCAGCAAGGGAAACGTGGCTGGGGTCAATTGACTTCTAACTTGCTTCTTATTGGCATGGAAGGTAAGTGGTTTCCTCTGGCTGGAGAAGGGGACAAGGTTTGGCTGAAAGTTCTGTATTTTCATTTCAGAGGGTGTTTCAAACAGATTTCATGCAAGTTTTGAAGTGTTCCTTCAGAAGCTTTGGATTTGGAGGGTACTGTTATCACAGCCTGACTTGAACTATAAAGAAACATCCAACATAATAGTCTGTGTTTCCCTAGGGATTTACTGTGGATGCCTAGATACAGCCTTTTCATGAGCACAAGGTTATATGTGTTGCTGGTAGGGCTGTGATATTATGAGACCTGTTCATTGCCTGAATGTTTCAGTTGCCATAGATTTAAAATGTTTGCAGTCTGCAGATTTTAGAGGCAAAAGGGTTTGTGAGTTGGGCAGACTGTCTTCAGGGCTTGATTATTCTGTGAAGCATTTGTTCTTATGTGAGCTAGTACATTGTAGGGAGGGATTCTGTGTCAATTGAAAAAATCCAATTTCTTCTTGGGAAGTTAGAGGACACTGGAGAACTGGAAGATAGATAAGTTCTAGAAATATCTGGATAGATTAGAATTCCAAACCCCCTGACTCCTGGGCAGGTACTTGAGAAGACAGAGGTGGTACTATGCTGTTGACAAGCAAGAGAGCATTGTAGTAGAAAGTAATCTCAATAACTGGGCAAGGAATGCAGAGTTTTGTGAAGTGGGATGGCCACCCAGTCAGATGGCCACCTAGTCAAGGTGGCACTTGTATTCAGTTGTAATTGACCAGCAGTTCTGACAGCAGATGGGTTTTTTTCTCCTTGCAGCAAGTCCTACTCAACTTTTGGTAGTTTGTCTTTGCCATTTGTTTTTACTAGCTGAGTGAGGAGAATGTCACATGAAAGCACTGCACCAACACTTCCTACAAGTCATCACTAAAACCCTGTTACCAACCAGTTAGTCACAAGAGTGGAAGAATTATCTTGAAAGCCAGTGTGTGCAGGAGAAAGGAGTCTCTGCAAGAGCATGTGATTGATCTATTTAATGACGTTATAAGGTTAACCTTATTATCTTCACCTCATCTATACCTTGATTATCTTCAGTGAAAGCACGCATAGAGAGCAAACTAAAAGATTAATATCTCAGTTGGCAGATAGCCTGACAAACCTAGTTGTGAGAGGTGCAAAATCCCCCACTATATTTAAAGATTTGATTAAACTTAAGGTCTAGCACAGTAATAGTCCTGTTTCACAACAGCTGATCAGACTGGAGTGGTGCTATTGGGAGTCACAATGGCAAAGATATTTGTTCACTTGTTTTCTTGCAAAACTAGTAGGACTTTTTTCAGAACGGGACTGATAGATCCCTTTTCTCTAGACTAATAATTTTTTAATAATTTTCTAGATGAATAATTTTTGAAGGTGCATTCCACAACTTATTTCTAGAGCGTTTAATGAAAAAGCTTTCTGCCAACATTTGCCATCTGCTGTTCATGGGAGCAAGCTGGAAATGCCAATCCTGTAGAGCATAAGTTGCTGAATGTGTATGTGTCATACAAATGAAGTGGAGTAGCAACTTCTGAATAAAAGCTGCCTGATACAGTGATCAGTTTGTAATGTTCCTGTGGTCATTTCCCTCGTCTAGCTTTCTGACTATGTGGGAGTGTATTTACTGTCCTTAGCAAGGAATGTAACTTGCTTCTGTCTTTTATACCTGTGCATGAGAGTGTCTTGACTATTGTCTCTTCTCTCTGTGTAGGAAATGTGACACCAGCTCATTATGATGAGCAGCAGAACTTCTTTGCTCAGATTAAGGGTTACAAGAGGTGTATCCTGTTCCCTCCTGATCAGTTTGAATGCCTCTACCCTTATCCTGTGCACCATCCCTGTGACAGGCAGAGCCAGGTGAGAATAGTGGATCTGTTCTCTGCTCCATGCCAAAAAAGGGTGTTTGTGAAGGTGCCTGGTGGGGGGAACCTGCGCTACAATGAAAGCCACGCGTCACTGAGCTTTTGCAAAACCTGCCCTTGGTTCTATTAACTGGTGAATACACTGAGAGCTGATGGAAGGGTCAGGTGGTGGTTCTGTTTGTCTAGTCCTGACTTGTAAGTGCTGGGGCTCCTTACACATGCAGCCTTGTTGTGTTACCTTCTCTGTTCACACCATTGATCGCTTTATCAACACAGATTTGCTCTGAAACAAATTTTGGAACTCTCATCTAAGTACTTAGCACTTTGGTGATACTTCACAGCCTTGCAGTGGAGTTAAGACAAAAACAGAACTACAAAAGCCATTCATGGAAGATCAGGATGATTTAATAATAATGAGAGCAAATATTGAGGACTGTTGTTACACGAATTTGTTCTGAGTGTCTTAATGTTTTCTTCTGTTAGGTAGACTTTGACAATCCTGACTATGAGAAGTTTCCAAACTTCCGGAGCGTAGTTGGCTATGAGACGGTGGTGGGGCCAGGGGATGTGCTATACATACCCATGTACTGGTAAGAAGGATGGCAGGACTGCACGGTGACCAGCAAACAAGAGGTTTAAAAGCTCTTCTGCTTTATGTGTTGGATTGGCACTTAAGAGAATTGAGGATGACTTCTACAGCAAGTGCATTTTGTGCGGTATCTTGGACTGTCTGCATCTATTCCCATCTGTTGGATGGGAACTTTGATGGGGCAGTAAAGGATCTGTATTTAAATAAGCAATGCTTTCAAGAAGTTGTAATGTCTGTGGTGGAGGTACGGGGCAAGGCTTGTCTAGTGCTGTCTGAACTCATGCCCAAGTTATTTCAGTTCTTGTGTGTATGTGGTTTCCATGCAGGTGGCACCACATTGAGTCTCTCCTGAATGGGGGAATTACCATCACTGTGAACTTCTGGTACAAGGTGAGTACCAGAACTTTCTTGTGTGGCTTGGATAGCTTTATTCCAGAGGGGTTTTTCAGGTAAAAATGTATTTGCATTATGTATCAGTATTAGAACTTGCACCAAATCCTGTGCTTTGGAGCTAAAGGCTACCTTCTGCCTTTTGAGAGGGGTGTGGGGGGAAAAAAAGGTGGCTGGGTGAAGGTGGAATAATGTGCCAATTCAGGAAGCATGCAGTGAACTATTCTTGACATTTCAGGGTGCCCCAACCCCAAAGAGAATTGAATATCCGTTAAAGGCTCATCAGAAAGTGGCGATCATGAGGAACATTGAGAAGATGCTGGGAGAAGCCTTAGGAAATCCACAGGAGGTACAAGACCCATTTAGTTGCTACCGTTGAAATCAATATGGTTTAGTGCAAAACTTGAGATGCCAACTATTTGGCTCTGCAGGTGACACTGTGAGGATAGGAGAAAGCAGTGTTGCTGTGAATGGTTCTTCCTGCTGTCCTTGGTCTAGAAAAGGCAAGCTCTTTAAATTATAATTTTGAGAGGACCACTGTTTGCAGTGGAGTAATTGCTCTTGTATGTGGGGAAAGTGTACTTCAGCTCTGGGCAAAGCCAGGAGAGCGTTGCTCACACACTCTTCTTAGTCTTAAGTGCAGCAATGCTATTGAGGATTTGCAAAAGAACCTCACAGTACTGATGAGGCTGGAAAAGACCTGAAAGATCATCCAGTCCAAGCTAAAACCAGCCAACTCAACCAGCTTTACCTGTTGAATCCAATTATCTTATTTTTTATTCTCTGTTTTTCCCCTTAATATACAACTTGGTAATCTCTGAATTCTTTGCAATTTTAACCAGCTGGTGTTTCAAAAAAGCAAGCTGAAGTAATGGGAGTAATTTTCTGTTGGCCTGAAAGTGGAAACACTGGGTATGAATAGAAGGATGTCCATGTTTGCTAACCCTTACAGCTGTACAGGAACTCCCCTTTAGCACACACCCGTGAGATCGTGCCTCGCCCCTGAGATTATCTTGACTGCCACAGCATGCTTGACTTCCCTCAGTGAACAGGCAGTGCTGAGAAAGAGGAGTGGTCTTCAGTGAAAACAAAACCTTAGTAAAATCGTCAGATGTAGCCTTCTTTCCAAGTGACCCCAAGGACCAGAGAGGATTGAGGGAGTAAGAACATTCCTTCTCTGGCCTCCAAAAAGCAACCTGTGATGAATATTTTGGCTCCTTTTAATAGCATCTTCTGAGAAACCACAAATCTAACTGGGGAAGTAAAAAAGATTCAGACAAGTACTGGGGACGCAACATTCTGGTTACAGCTGAAATACTGGGTGTTAGGAGAGAACCCTGCCATTTTGGTAGTGTATTTGACGACGTGATCAAGTGTGCCCCAGTATTTTATCCAGAAAGTACTTTGAAACTGATTCACTGTACCAGTTTGTGTGCTGAGATCCTCTGCTCTGGGTTGCTGATCTCTATGGTGGTGTGCAGAGGGAGAAGGCTGTGTGACTGCTCTTTCTGTGTAGCAGTCCTGGCTAATGGTCTGCTTTTGCTTTTAACAGGTGGGTCCGTTGTTGAACATGATGATTAAGGGACGGTATGACTAATGCCTGGCTGCCCGGGTGACTGATGTTGGAGCTGCTTCGTTCACAAGCAATGGAAGATACTGAGCGCTAGTATTGCACGCAGCACTTAACAGACTGATGGGTTTCCTGGCCCATCCCTGCCCCAGTACCATAAGAGGGGCTACTGGAACTGCAAAACCGTTAGTACCCCATTCATCCTCCACTCTCATCTAACTGAACCTCCCAAGAAAGAGTCTGCACTTATTGAATGCTGGATACATGCTCACTAACTTGGGGTTTTTTTCCCTCCCTCTGCCCTGTTTGCCACAAGAAGCATGGCTTCTGGCCCTTGGATATGTTGCCTCACGTTTTTCAGGCATTGGAAGAAGAGCTTGAAGATCACCAGGAGTGATCTTACTTCCTCAACCTCATGGGGTTTGAACCTCCTTTCTGGGTTTGTGTTGGTGCCTGCAGTGGATATAAGATGGAATGTCACAGGTCTTACAGTCCTCTGTTGTTAGAGGATGTGTCCGTGCTCAAGTCTGGCATGTTTTTTGTATCACGGCAATGAACATGTGAGATGCCCTGGTGTGTTGAGCAACTGGACAGATGCTTCAGTTTCTTCAACTTAAGACATTAAGTTGACATTTGGACTTAGTACAGGGTAGAGGTTAAAGTGAATTTATCCTGTGTGAGCATCAAACCCCATGCTCTCCAAGCAACACTTGTGTTGTAGATGTCTAGATAAACCTTCTTTCTGACATCTTTCTCTGGGGAGTGAAAGCTTTCCTCCTGCTCTTCTGAAGCTGCAGTGTGGTTAAGAGGGTATGTAGCGTGATGAAGGGAGATGCATGAATGCCATCGTCTTAAATGATTAAGCCACGTTTTACAATAAAATTCCCCAGGGGTGCCGGGTTAGACTGTCAAAATGCAGTGTTGGGTACATACAGAGCCTCTCTTCTTCCTGCAAGTGTGTTGGCTCTTTGGACTAAGTTAGGAAAGTGCCCTTCTTACTGAAACTGCAAGAACTGAAACGTGTGTGGCTGCACACAGATGCGCGTGTTTGTGTGAATTGTATGGCTCCTGTCCATCAGTTAAAACCATGACAGTGTGCAGTTCTCTTTCTTGTACAGTCACGTCGAAGAGGTCAGGGCTTTCTTTTTAAATATGGTTAAGTTTATCTTGATCCTTTTTGTGCTCCAGGACTTGATATGGCAGGCTGGGAAGTGACAAGAGCAGGGCACAGGAACCAGACAAACCTCTGTTTAAGAGCCCTCAGCAATCACCCCAAAAATCATTTTGCTTTCTTCCTTCTCTTCCATACAGAAGCCTTAGGTGTACATGGAGGCTGATGTTTTAGTCCCTGAGGTGTGCTGCACCGCTGGCTCTTGTTTGGGCTGCGGTAGTGCAAAGCTCTTGTATATTTGATAGAGTTGTAATGGATTCCCAAGAGACAGAGGTGGGAGAAGCTGTTTCATAGCCCACGTATCTCCTCCTAAAGAATAGTAGAGAATTTGTTCTATTGAGACCTGCCACATGTGTTCCTTCCTTTGGGGCTTGTTTCTGACATGGGAGTCTTATCAAACTGTTGAGAACGTGCTGCTCAAGAAGCACTCCATCTCTGCCCTTGGATCCAATCTTTTGCTGGGACAGCTCGTGTGCTGCTTGCAATGAGCTTGTCTTGAACAAAGGTGAAAGGTGTCTCAGGCAGCAGTCTCCTGGCTAACTTACAGATCAGAACAAATGAACTGTGATTGGCAGCTGCAGAGTCCTTATTCGAGAACTGTGTCCATGTCACTGAGTAGTCTGGCTGCCGTGTTGCAGACTCTCCAGAACTGTAGTTAGATGCAAAAGTCACTCAGCTGGATACTTACCAATGGTCAGCTTTTGGGCAGGTGGGGAAGAAAGCCAAGCTGCTGACTGGCCAGAAGCGAGGCCTTCCCAGGAATCCTGGAAATACACATGCCCTTGGTTGAAAGATGCTCAAATGAAATCCCATCTCTGTGGTATTTATTCAGCACATGGTGGTCTCCAGTACTACTTGTCGGACACCATTGACACTTGAAGCTCAGGGTGGGAGTTCATATCCCATGTGGAGAGAGAATGGTACTTACAGAACTTTAGGATCCTTTTGTTTTCCTTATTTGCCAAAGGTCTAACTTTTAAAGTGTCTGAACAGGTTTTGCTGCACTTGACTTTGTGAAAGCTCATTTACAATGCACTGATGGACTGACTCCCCTCCTGCCCCCTTCCCTTTTCACCTTGTGCTTTCAATACCCCTTGCCATGATATTGGGAAAGCTGTGTGTGTTCTCTGCTAGGGGTGTGTGTACAGGGGGTGGGCTGTGACAAACACACGGTACCTTCTGAAGTGTAGTTCTTAAATACAACCAATGTTGAACAGCAGAACTGTGTGGCTTTGTTTTGTGAGTGGCTGTGTAGGAGAGATGTACGAGGTGATGTTAAGTATAAAGCTACTTTTCAGGCTTTGTGAGATTTCTACCCGTGTTCTTCACTGGTAAAAGCTGCTGCTCTCCAGAACTGCCTTCAAAATAGCAATGCCAGCCACAGTATTGTGTATCTTCACAACTTTCTCCATACTACTTCCCTCAGCCTGAAAGGAAAGATGGGAATAAGAAGGTGTCCTTGAACCCTGTCAACAACAAATGTTGGTGGGGAAGGAACGAAATCTCCTCTCTGCTGATGGGAATGGTGTCACCATGCTCTGGTCAGGAAAGATGAAGGAAACTACACTGTGTAATGAGTTCTGTCAGTTGCTTATCCTTTGGGATATGTTGTCTTCTGTTTGGTGAGTTATCCAGTTCACTCTGGTTAAGGAGACTGGGGGAAGATTTCCTCTCTGTACCTCTGCTGTACATTGGCAGCCTTGGGTGGTGGAGTCCTCTCTGCACATGACCATATGAACTCCACAGCAGTCGTGGCCTCTAACTGTCAGTGAAATGTTGGCTAAATCTGAACACAGTTCTAATGCAGAGTAAAACAGGGAAGAGTTGAATAGAGATTAAAGATGTTGTGGCGAGGGAGCAAGCCAGCTGTCTGAACTTGGGGTGCCACAATTGGCATTTTCCTCATGCCCTTGGGGGACAGCATGAATGTGGAGGGTGTAGGAAAGATGAGTGGCTAAAGCCTTCTGTGACTGTGGGTGTTCCCCCTTCCCTGCTATGCCTGCTGTGATCATCATCTCTGAGCACACACACACACAGATGCACACTGCTGTTCCACTGAACTTCCTGGTCTGTTAGGTCTAATCCTGTGGTCTTTCTGTAGGTCATATGTCCCTTGGGTACCATGCACCTAAGCTGGCACCACAAAGCTCAGAAACAGCTCAGATTGTGTAGAGAAATGGAGAAAGCTGGGGGATGGGAACTGTGGCTTTTGAAAACAAGATCAGATTCCTAAAAACTGTTACTTGTGATTTTCTAAGTAGTGACTTCCCTATTAATCCTTGTAGATCGTGTCTGAATTTTGCCATGGAAAGAGATTCCAGGATTTTACACTGATGCAGTTTTTCCCCTTTGGTGATCAAGGACAAGCTCAGTTCAGTAATCGCTCAAGAAGTTTGGAGTGGTAAAGCAGGTCTCAGGTAAAGCCAAATGGGGGCAAAAGCAAGGCCAGGGTTGAGGAGGTGTGAGACAAGGGTGCAGTGCAGGGCAGTCTAATGCTGGTGGGGGTGAATGGGGAGACCTTCAGCATCAGAGCAGCTGTTGAGGGTAAGTGGGCAGGCTAGGGAGGAGTGTGTTGTAAAGAAAAGTTGCAGCAGTTCTTAGCAATGAACAAGCCAACCTTGAACACAGACAACTGCTCGTAATGGGGATGTACCTGCTCTAGAATGGGGATGATGTAATTGGGGTGTTGGCAGTCTCTTGCCAGGCTTTATCCGCTTTTATTTCCTACTCCTGTACATCCAAGATGTGAGGAGACAATGCCAATTGTGGCACGTCTGTGCGATGTGTGGCCAACCCATGTTGCTGTCCCACCCCTGGAAGGAGAGCAGCAGCTGCAATCACTCTGTTGCATGTGTGTTTTGTCAGAGTACTTTTTTCTAAGCCTTCCTTCTGCCATGTGTGCGTGAGAGGCTCCCTCTGGTTTATAGTATTCATCTTCCATTCCTGGTTTGGAGCCAGCACTTCTACTTGTGACTTCATGACTTCACAGGACATAAACATCTTCCCTGGACACTTGTCTGCATCGGTGCTGCCTGGAAGGGATGCTGTTCCGGTGACAAACACATGCAAAGTAAGTTCTAATTACTGCCTTGAAAAGTCAAATATTTGTTGCAAGCAGAGGACTAATTGTTGGGGGGAGGGAACGGAAGTCGAGGCTCTCACAGTGTAAGTGGAACAGATGCCTGGACGCCTTGGGGAAACGCAGCTTTCCTCTACAAATCAGAGCTTTAAATTACAAGGCTTTTACCAACGAGAACAGTTGTGGGAAGTCGTCTGCTCTCATTTGCGTAATGGCTTCTGTCACTGGTGATTAGACACAGGATGAAGGAAAAGAAATTTGACAATTAGGAATGAGTGATCATTAATCAGAATCTTTGTTAGAAGGAGAGAAGGGGGGAGAATATCCTACAAACAATGGAGGCAGCCACTAGAGCCACAGTGAAGTCCATGAGGTTCATAACTCTCCAATGCTCTTGTGGCTCTACAGAGCCCCTTCTGCTTAGGTGCAGAGCAGCAGCAGAGGTCTTGGCTGGGCTGGAAAGCTTGTGGAGGAAGGCAGCCAGGCAAAGTCCTTCCCACGTTGTTCAGTGATTCTCAGGTAAGGAGAGAGCACATTTTGGAGCCCTCTCCTTGCCCAATCAACTCCTCGTGCTTCTTTCCTCAGTACCTGGCTGCAGACTGCTGGCATAAAACATAGCTAAAACTTCTTGAAATGTTGCTGTCTTCTTCCCCCACGCCTTGCATGCAGCCTCGTGTTTTCAGGTACAGAGAAGAGCAGGCATAGGCCTTGACTGGCATGCGGAAAGATGAGGATGAGTAACCTTCCAGGCACTCTTTCCTGATAATGTCATTTCCTATAAGAGCAAGAAGGAACCTGATGGGCTGAATGACAGGTAAAGAAAAGAAGGCAGTTGGGACTTCTCTCTCTGCCATTTGCTGGCTTAGCTCATCATCCAGCCATGCACAATCCCATTACAGCCATTTGTTTAGGTTTTATGTGTTTTGATCAAATTATTAGTACGTAAGGAATCGATGTCGTCTGTTTTTCCTACAGCACTCAGTCCAAGTCTTGTCAGGTTTAAACATCTGAGTATAGTTTGCACCAAGTCGTGCTGCCTCTGGTTAGATCAACCACTGTTCCTCAGGAGAGGGGCTGACAGAGCGTTTGTGGGACATATTGCTGTTGGTTCATCTCAGGCTTACTGGATTCATTGATTTCAGTGACAATTGCTGTCTGTGCAAGGCTGGGTTATTCACTTGTGGTTGAGGTCTCAGTCAGGCTAATTATTCTTGAGGTGACTGAAAATCAAAGAAGGTGCCTCCAAAGGGGAGAACTGAAGCCGTATTGCTTCATTCCCAGCTGACTCTGAGCTCAGACAAATGACAGCATCTTGGATTCTCAGTCTCTTTTCCCATGGCTGGTATTGTTGACCACAGGAAGTCAAAATTAAAACCAGCAGATCCTAAGGACAGGATTTAAAGGGCTCTTCAGCCAGTGCTCATGTGGAAAGAAGTTAGAGTCAACCATTACTTTGCTCAGGGGAGGGAGATGTCAGTAACTCTTAGCCCCTTCTGAATGCCTGAGGGGGAGGGCTGCTTATTCACAGCAGCATTTAAAATGCCTGCTTATATTTTGAGGAGTGCACCTGCTTTTTGGGGATGGAAAGGCAGCTTGTGATGTTGCATGGTTGCTGTCTGGATTCACCTCCCAGACTTGCAGTAAACCTCCAGAAAGCCAAACCTTGGACATGGCAGGCTGTTGCCCTTGCTGTAGGAAGTGGTGTTACCCTGGATGGCAAGAGCCACAAGTGTGACTTCCAGCTCACGGATTTCAGTTGTGTGCTTTCCTGAACAGTCAGAGACTGCCACTGAATGGCTTGATGAGGAGGACCTTCCAGTCAATGGAAGCCATGAAGGGTGGGAAGTATTTGCTACCCTGCGTGCAGGTAATCTGTGTTACAAGGTCAGCTGCCTTGCTCTGTGCTCCTTGAGCTGCTTAAGCACCACTGGCATTATGAGTGAGCTGTGTGAGGGCTCTAGGTTTGCTGAAAGCAACTAAAGGGGTGAGGTTAAATCCTTTGCTTCTATAAAAGGGCAGTCCTTATGCCCACAGAGAAGGCATCCGAGGGAGGGCAGTTTCTGTGGGAGAGCTCCGTGGGCGCTAGACCGATACTACTACAAGTTCCTCTGCCAGCGACCTCACACAGTCTTTCAGAAGCTGCTCCAATCCATCTGTGTTGCACTAGAGTAAAATGCTTCTGGCAGCAAAGAATTAGTGGTGTTGGTGGGTATTTAGGTCAAATGCCAGCCACTACAGGTGGTGGAGCTGGAGGATATGGGGTGGTAAGGTCTTGCTTGGCATTTGAGGTAATAAGCTTCTGGTCTGTCAGCTAGTGTGAACTGCAGAGATTTGTAGAGCTGGGGAGTTGCAGAGCTTGTGTTACTTGGGGCTGTCAGGTCTGGCACCTCTCTAGCAGGGCAAATCTTCGTGCTCTTTGAGGCCATGTTCAGAGGTGGAGCACTCCTGGGGTGTGAGCAAGGCTGGGAATCTCCAAGTGGAGTTCAGGGCTCTGAAGGACCCATTC
Organism: Upupa epops; assembly: GCA_013397515.1. Taxonomy (NCBI): domain Eukaryota; kingdom Metazoa; phylum Chordata; class Aves; order Bucerotiformes; family Upupidae; genus Upupa; species Upupa epops. The sequence goes on from VZRI01013111.1 coordinate 149,334, forward strand.
ATCTGCCTCTAGTTCACTCCAAGCACAGCCTGGGGCACCTTGTTTCCACCTTCTCCCCAGCACAGAGGCAATCCTGTATCTCCTGCTTTTGCTGTTTGTTTATAGCTCTTCCCAAACCATCTGTCTTTCTCTCCTCCTTCCTCCCCTTCCTTCTCCCTCCCTTTCCCTCCTCCCCCTCATTCCCTGTAAGCGATTAATCATTTTGACAGGCTTGACGATGGCCTTTATTTCCTTGAGGCAGCCAAGAAATGTCTGTGAGCACCTTCTCTGACACCCCTTGTGTTCTCTCGCCAATCAGCCACTTCGCCACCAGAAATGCGGGGGGCGGGGGGGGAAGCTCTGGAAGAACCAGCTGGGAAATGGGCAGTGGGGTTGCACACGGCTGGGGTGCCATGTGGGTCCCCATTAGCTGGGATGAATATGTCATTTCACTGTAGCTTGAATGTGTCATACTTTGCTCCCTCCCCAGGCTCCCCTTCAAGTCCCAGTTTCAGTGCAAAGGCAGTTGGGAAGAAATCAGGCAGCTCAGAAAAATATCAGCCTCCACCAGAACGGCTGGAGGGAAAAGCTGTTGGAGAAGAAAGAAGAGCGGGCTGGGATCATCAAGAGGAAAAAGAATGGGGATGATTTTACAGATGGACACTTACTGGGAGGCTCTCCTTTGTCTAGCGTGGGAAAGAAGTTGACTCTGGCTCTCTGTCATGGTTCTCGTGGACTCAGTGTGGTGAGGATGCCTTCTGTTCACCTGCAGCTGGGGAGGATCTTGGATCACAGTCCATGTGATTTCAGACACTGCTACAGTAAAATAGGGCAGATCAGGGTGCATGTTGTTCCCCAAAGGATTCTTTTATCTACCCTTATTAAGCTTTACAGCATCTTTCATCCTCTTGAAATGAAACCAAGGTCTACTGTATTTCTGGAGTTATTATCGTTCCTCTTAGCATGAAAGCAGATGCTGTCCACGGAGGGAAAGAGAGGCCCAGGAATAACCACTCTGTCCAGCCCCTCTGGGGATGTCTAGAGACCCCTGTACAGAGCAAAGATGGTCTAACATAGGAGTCTCCTCCTCTGGAGACACCCGCCTGGACGTGTTCCTGTGCAGCTTGGCCTAGGTGATCCTGCTGTGGCAGGGGGATTGGACTAGATGATCTTTCGAGGTCCCTTCCTATCCCTCATGATTCTATGAAGAACAGGAGATAGTGAAGTAGAAAAAAGAGTTGGAGATCATGCACTCAAGCCAGATGGAATGTGCTGTAAAGTTCTTACGTAAGGTGGTCAAGCGTAACAAGGCAGGAGACTGGATGTAGTGACCTAAGGAATCCTCTCAAGTCTCATGTTCTTATTGAACCAAGTAAATCAGCCCTGAGTTGAGCCTAGAAAGCAGTGACTAGGCTGATCTTGGATGAAGGGTTTTAGAGTAAGACAGCACCAACCCTTCAAGTAGTCCAAAGAGTAGGGCAGATGGAATGATATGTCTGTGCTTTGAAGTCAACCCCTCCTGAGAAGGGAGAAGGCAGCAGCAGAAGGCCAAACCCCCGAGCTCAGTGCAGCTATGCCTCGAGGAGTAGCCAGACAAGTGATAGCTCCCAATTGACTCTGGGAAGCTCACACCCTCTTACGAAACATGACTGCTTGCTATTCACCACATCAACTTGAGTTCCTGCCCTACATGAAAGGCATGAGAACCAGTTTCAGCAGCAGGAAGGATGGATTCAGCGAAGGTGCTAAGGATAAAACACAGCATTGCTCCTATCACATCCCTGTTGCTTCATTTCTCCTTATGAACAGGTTGTCCTCCAGTACAGACCTAAAAGCTGATACAGCCTAAGTCCGAAGGGAGGGCAATGAATTCATCTGCAGTGATAGCTCTGCCCCTTGTGAGCTGGCTTCAACAGATCTCTGGAAGGTAGGAGGATTTGGACTGAAGAGAAGTTACAGGCACTTCGTGGCAGACAAAAGGTGCCTGACAGACGCGCTGCCCCATGTCTTGAGAGTCACATCTACCAAGGTCATTGCTGAATTTCTATAAGCCGGTGTTTCTTTCCAGGAAATATTGATTTTGTGCTGGTGGCACTAAGCAGCACTGTTGAACGAGAAGCTGTAAACGCTTTGCAGAACGTTGGTGGCCCTTGGCAGCTGGGCTTACTGATCTGGCTTGCTTTCTGCAGCTTGTCCAGAGCGAGTAACACTGGCTTTGTGTTTCTAGGTCAGAAACTGTTAATATCTTCACTTCTCCAGTGTGCTGGACAATGTTTGCTCTCCTGTGTTCAGCCCAGGGTGGTAGATCTTCATTACAAGCAGAAGAGGCACAACTTATATCCAGAGATAGGTAGTAATACTTCTTTATTGGATATAACCTAAGAAGGCAACATAACAGAGGTCTTAGTTTATTTTAGGCCAGCTCCCAGCTGCATGAGATCTTCAGAAATTAAGTCCAACCAATGCAGTTAATGCTGATCATCCTAGAAAGCTTATCTTAAATTACCAACAGCCCTAGTGAAGTCTAATTCCTGTTGTGTGCACTCTAGGCTTTGACTCACATAGCACTGCAGTGGCAAAACTTGGGTCTTTGCCCTTCCAAGCCATGAGCAGCAAGCACAGTGCAGTGCTGTTTGTCTGTCTGTCTGTCTTTATGATGCTGAACCGTGGGAAGGGGAGCCTGAGAGTGTGCAGCAGTGGGTTCTCACTGTTCCTTTCGTTTGCTGACTTCAACTTCACTTGCCTAGAGAGGCTGTGCTGTCCCCATCGTTAAGTATTAACTGGACTGGCTAAGGTCCTGACCAACAGGATCTAATTGTAGAAGCTTTAAGCAGGAAGTTGGACTAGAAGATCTCCTGAGGCCTCTTGCAACCTGTATTATTCTATGAACCTACGGGTTTGCCCAAGCGAAGTCAGTACTCAGGTACTGTGTTTCAACCTACCCCGTAAAAGGAACACAGAGCCCAGATAACCCAGGATGTAAGAGGTATGTGATTATTTCTCTCTGCAGAAGCCTTTGTGTCTGTCAGAACTGTTCAGGAAGGCAGATGTAGTGAAATAGCAATGCCAGCATCCCCATGTGAGCTTACTGCATAGATGTATCTGTTGCCCATCCTCTCCTGGAGGGCTGTGGCCTGGTTGCACGAGTACTCCTGTGGCCCTGAGCCAGCTGGAGCTAAAGGGGAGTCCTGCCCTCTAGGCAGTGTGCTATGTATTGTGATGAGGTGACTGACAGTAGCTCCAAAGGGAAGGTGCTGCAATCAGGAGCTGTGATTCCCACTATGGGCAGGCTGGACTGTGCTCAGTCAGCTGGAGGTTTAGCAAGAACTCTCCCTCACCTTCACTGGTGCAGAACTTGTCCGTGTTGCATGCTGTGCTGCTGCTGTCCCCATGGATTTCTGGAGCTTGGTGTTCAGATGTTGAGAATCTTTGTGGGTCATTCCCTGTCTCCTGGAAAATCAGATGTATCCTTGGTTATTGTCAACTAATTCCATGGTGTGCAGCTGTTCCAGACTCGCGTGCAGCATGCAGTACTTCATGGGAAAGCTGGAGCACAGAGCTAACTTTGCATGTTCCTTTAGATGAACAGAGGTGCTTGTGGAGACTTTAGCACTGCAGGTTGGATCAGTTTGATTGAAGATCTCCAATTCTGATGCGCTTTGGCCAGCGGAGACATTTACGTCCGGGCTTCTGTCTGTCTGGGCTGCTCTGAACGTTATGGATGTGTTCTGCTGTCTTTGCGGAGTGGATGAAAGTGTTTGTGGTAAAATGTAATCAAGTGGAAAATTGCAGTGCATATAAACACATATGGCACTCAATGACTGGGCATTAGGCACAGTGACTGCAGGCAAAAAAAAATTATCTGTAAACGTTTCGCAGCAAGTTTCGAAATCTTAAAGAACAATAAGATATTAGCAATTTAATGGGGTGATTCAGCGAGGCAGCCATCCTTGGGTTGGGAGAACGAGGATGCATGCAGCTGCAGTGAGGGGAGCGGCTGGGATTACTCAGCCGAGCTCAACAAGCCCTGTCACCCAGCACAAGACGGTTGCCGAAGGTTTCCTTCACGTAGCAAGGTGGCTGTGCTGAGAGAGGAGAGAGCTGGGAGGTGGCCTGTGAGCCTTACCAGTGCCACTTTTTGGCCTCCTCCACCAGTCTGCTGTTTACAACAGCAGTTGTAAGAGGTAGTGTGTGGTCAATGAACCAGAACTGGTGGGCTAGGTGGTGGCTCAGGTTGGGAGCTATGGAGGCACAGCAGGCTAATGGCTGGCTTGTGCTCCCAGAAAGGGACACCTGGGTCCTGTTCTCCTCTGATACTTCCAGGTTCTGTCTGTTCATGCTGCCCAGACAGCACCTTCTCAGGTACTGCAGTCCAAATCCTTCCTGGGGACAACAGTTTTGCACCCTGCAAGGAGCTCTGTCAGCTATTGGAACCGCACTGGGATCTTTCTAACACTACGGGACTTCACTGCTTAGTGAAGCTGTCTGTCTCCAAATCTCTTCCTTTGATCCTCCTGCTTACAGGGAACAAAGATGTGTCAGGCCAGCGTATGGAAAGGAGATTTTCTGAGAGATGGAAGTACCAGAAAGGTGTTTTCATTCTTCTGTCATATACTGACTTGCCTTTTTCTGGCATGAAGCTTCATAGAACCACTAGAAATCAGAAGGGACCTCAAAAGGTCATCTAATCCAATCCCTCTGCCACAACAGGACTACCTAGACCAAGTCACACAGGAACAGATCCAGGCGGGTCTTGAATGTCTCTGGAGGGTACTGTGAGTGGGAGATAAAAGGCACATTGCCTGTGTCATCAGGTCATTCCTTTCCCAAGGAACACCGGAAAGCAGCTGGAATACTGTAAGTAACACAGCTTAGGTGGCTCTATTGACTGCCCTGAGGTCCTGGATTGGGTGGCCAAACCTGCTTAGTTGTTGATGAAGGAACAGCTTCTGAAGGAGTGAGGAGGGCACCAAACGGGAAGCCTCAAGGCATCTTGGTCTAACAAAGCCTTGTTGATTTTTAATCCCTGCCCGTAAGCGACTGGTTTCCAGGAATATAAGGAACATAGTGGGGGCCCTAAGCTTTGTGAATAAACCAGTCTGTTCTCATCATCTCTCTCTGCACAGGACTTTCATTTTGATCCTAGTTTATGTGCAACCACAAGAACATGCCTCCTCTTGGATCTAACTCTGGAACCTGAGATCCAAGTGCCCAAATCACTAGCAAAGGGTAATTTCAGTGAGGTTATAGACAGCCCTGTGTCGATGTCTTTGGCTTCATGTGGCAAACTGCCTGAGGCTGGATGTTAGTACGTGCGTGCCATACTTGTGTGTTTGACCGTGGATAGAACTGGTGAGAATAATAATGGAAGCAGCTTTTAATGAGTTGTTATTAACATATTTTTTTAGCATATGTTTTTATCTAGTTAACAGATTCCTGCTTTAAATCTGGACTTCATAAATGTAGTGTATTAGAAAACAAATACTTTTTGCCTTGTGTCACTGGCTGGCGGAGGCACTCACAGTGTTTACATCCACAAACATTCTTGCTCTTGCCGATACATGAGTGCTACAGGGAAGTCACTATCCAGCTAGCAAATGAACCTGATGAGGCATGCCTGTATCCACTGAGTACAGACACTTTCACCTGTGGAACATCCCTGTCATCTTAACCTTCGGATGAAGTCAGCCCTCAAAAGACTGACCAGAATCCATGCAAAAGAACTGCTGAGGGCAAATTAAAATTGAAGGTCTTCTCAAGAGACGCCCCTTTTCAAGGGCTCGGTGTTTACTTGAGCTAACTTCCTGCCTATTTCAGCCTCTGGGTTTTTTTCCAGTGGACTGTAGCTGTTTGCCAGCTTCACCTGGGTATTTCCACGCTGCAGCAGCACTAAACCCAGGGAGTTTGAATAAGCCTCATACTTTGCCTGGTTGATCTTATCTGTCTGTACATAAATCTCAAGGCAGTGGTCTCGCAGACTCTATGGTGCCCAGAGCAACAGAGCCTTTATTTACCTCAGCTCTCTTAACAACACCAGCTCTTGCTTCCTGCCAGCTGAGAGAGAGGAGCCTGTCTTTTGGGAACTGGGTGGGGATGCGATGCCCAGTTCCACAGGGAAGTGCAGGACTATAGAACAGTAAGGCTTTCTATTTTGGGGTACACTGCTGTCATCAGCCCTAGGTAACACCTAACCTTTTCTCTTCTGTCATATAGGTCCTCTTATGAGCCTTGCATGCATGGTGCTACATGAAAATTCATCCTCAGGACTTGCAGACTCCCTCGAGGCTCTCCACTGTCAAGTGTACTTGTTTCAGATTCCATGGATTTCACGTATGTCACAGGTGACTTCTCCTAGGGCTGGAATGGGATCCACTGGTATGCAGGAAGCTTCCAAGTGAAGGGAGCACAGCTGTGGTCTGCAGCTGAGGGGATTCAAATGCACAGGGAGGCAAGTGTGTGATGGCGTATACATTGGTGTGTTTGTCTGAGGTCTGCATGCCTTAACTAGAGGTCTGGAATGCGTGGCATCCTAGGGCACTTCTGCGTGAGCTCTTTGTTATGGCATTGCTCTTCAGGATGAGCAGACTAACAAAAGGCTGAAGCAGGATCCTGCACTCATGAGCTTCTGTGTACCAGTGCTCTTGGGGAGCTGGGACAACGTAGGCTTAGCTGGGGAAGCCTTTATGGAGGTGAGGCCCTTCTGAGGAGGTCTGCTGGGGGTTCCCTGTGTACAGATGATGTGTGCAAACACATCGTACCTGCCTTGGCAGCTGCTTCTGTGCCCAGTACCGCTGCTGTTACCCTGGTGAAGGTCCTCTGGAGGATGACACATGGGTCTTCCTTCTGGTTTGTGATTAGAGGAAGGGAGAAAGTCTGTAAGCAATTGTGTGACAAACTTTGTGTAAAGCTGGTGAGCCAGTTGTCTTTGAGTAGGTACAGTCACCTCCACTATTCCCCTGTGGCTCAAGTGCTCTTCTGAGACAGGCAAGCGATGGTTCTCCTTATGCAAGGCAAGAACAGAAAAGTGCTCCTCTTGCTTGCTGTAGCAGGTGGTTTGATGCACAGATAGAAATAGTAGGGCTGATAGAGCACATGCTCTTGTGACAGATTATGAAGTCACCTGAGTCACTGTCCCGTTGTCCCCACTCACATGGAGGCTATGGTACTGGAAGCAGGTCTGCCTGTCACACCTGAAAGAGCTGTACAGCTCAAGCACAGCCAGGGAGAGATTTTAAGTCAAGAAGCAGCTGTTCAGTCACTCAGTGTAAGCTTTGTGAGTAACTGAGGGAATTCTTCAGGTTTCTTTTTTCTAAACCTCTCCTTCCCAAAGGGCCTCCTGTCAGAGTTTGAAGGCACTGGGACAGAAAATCTACTGCGGCTCTGAGGAATTTGCTCCTGAGGTGAAAGGTCCCCATCACTTCATATAAAACACATGACTGGATCTCATTTTTGATGGAATTTGTAGGAGTTCCTGTAAATTATCCTCTTTCTCTGCAGCAGGAGCCTGTACAGATATGGACACATTCATCTGTCCCCCAATATTCAAGCTGACTTTGAGCTGTGGATGTCGCTGCACATGCTGTGCTGACGTTTGGCTCATTCAGCCTGTGGCTGCACTTGCTGAACCACAGCCAGGCCTCTCTGGCCAGGCTGTGTGGGGTTCAGGTGTCAGGAGGCTTTGCAGCCTTTATCCCTGCCTGCAGCCTCTGGTGCTGCAATGATGACCTGCCTTTCTTGCAGTGGCTCTGTAGCTGTGCGAGGGTCACTCTGCTCCTCAGCAGTAGCTGTGATGAGCTCTCTCCCCTGGTACAGCTGGCCCAGGCATTGCTGTCACCTCCAGCAGTTGCTGTTGAGCTGTCACACCCTCTTGCTACTTCATGAGCAGGGCAGGGCTGCTGCTATTGCCTGCAAATGCCAGCATTGCCTTCTGCACCCACGAGGCTGGACTGTTGTCTCTGGTTTATTACGCACCATCACATACTGGTCTTGCACCCTGGGTGCAACTGAATATTTGCTGCCCAGCAGCTTCCAGGCACTGGGGCAGACATCTCTACCTCCTGCTTGGATGTACCTGCAAGTGCCTACGCACACTGGGGGTAGCAGGAAAGCAGGGGGGGTAGGCTAGTGCCCTGCATATGGGTTGCACATGACAGGTGGTAGCTCTGGTGGGTATGAAAGTGCCAGGTGTGCCACCGCATTCACAGCGCTGAAAGGGAGAGAAATGTTTGGAAAGCGAGTGAACAACTGTGAAGCTCCCTGTGGGTCCAAGAGAGGAGAGCTCATATCCAAAGGGTCTGAGCCTGGGCTGTGATCAGCTTTGGGGGCGCTGGCATTGATGGGGCCGGCGGTGCCTGAACTAAGCAGATGAAAAACCCTCGTGGAAGGAAGGCACAGGCACATCCCTCGTCCCTTGTGAGGGAGACGCAGGAGAAGGAGTCTGTACCTGCAGCTGGGAGCTGTGCGGGGTCACCCGCAGCCGGCGGTGCCGCTGCCGCAGGCTGGCCACAGCGTGGAGCCCGCGGACCGTGCGGAGCGGAGCGCGGCTGGTGCGGGACGGGGCTGGAGCGGGAGCCCCGGCAAGGAGAGCTAGCTGCTGCGGAGGGCTCAGCTGAGTTTCCAGCAGGGTCAACAGCCTCATTGTGACCTGAGATCTCGCAGGAACAGCTTTCTCTTGAAAATTCTCCCCCCTGGAGTGTCAGTGGCAGCAGGCACGAAGCCTAATCCCAGTCTCAGGCGCAGATACTGGACCTGGACTGGGCTTGGCTCTTCTACAGCAAACACAGAGCTGCTGAGCACGTAGTGAGAGCAGGTACCGACCTCCACCGAAACACTGGTGTAGCAGGACGGATGCTGGCCGCTGTGCTGGTTGCAGTATAACTGCAAGCATATGACACCCATCCTGTTTGCGTTGTGCCATGCATGTTGTCCTGTATCAACACCATCTGCTGAGGTCTGTGTGTGCTCTAGCCACACTGCTGAGAGGAGATCTTGTGTGAGTGTGTGTGTGTGTGTAAGTTAATGATGGCTCCCTTAGGGCTTTTGGGTTTTTAACTCTTACAAATGAAAACTTCTCCCGTTTAAATCACTCCCTTAGCAGGTAAATCAAGTCCAGGACTGTTTTTCACGTCTCACATGGCTTTGGTTTCTTTGCACCACTGTTTGTTGTCTTCTCTCTGCCACAGCTAGAAATAATACTCTGGTTTTCAGGCTTGGAGGAAGTCTTCAGGGGAGTGGTAGCAACAGGGCTGTCCACCGAGCAGCCCCAGCAGCCCGTGGACACGCTGGGCTCAGCGGTGGGACCTGCCTGGAGGAAGGAGGCTTCCCAAAGCCTCAGCTGTGCCCCGGCTCCTGCGAGCCCTCTCCCGAGCAGGGAGCTATTTCCCCCGCTTTCCCACCACCAGCAAGCAGAGCCGAAGCCGGGACCTTCCCGATGTCGTCCTTGGGGCCTCTCTGACTGCTCTCTGCCCCTCTTCTCCAGGTCCAGACCCAAGCTGCCTCCCTCCCTGCCTTTTCTCCTTGTCCCGCTCCTGGCAGCAGAAGGAAGGACCGGTGTCGGCTCTGTGCGGGGCAGGGTGCGGGGCTGCAATGCGTGAGCTGGGCCCGCGAGGGCAGCAAAACACTGCGGGAGAGCGGCACTCTCTGCCGAGGTAGCCGCGGGCTGGTGACAAAAGGGACCCCAGCTCGGGGCTCTGCACAGACTGGGAGAGGTTCCTTCCATGGCTGCTGCCGGGGAAGCTCCGCAGATGCTGCGGGAGCGGTCAGGCACACTGCCTAGCTCGGGAGGGACCCATCCCCAACCTCTCTTGGGGCAAGGATCACTCCATGCTTGCCCACGGTCTGACTTGTGGGTCTGAGAAAGAGTGGTAGCAACAGGGCTGTGCCCCAGGACCTGATGCCAAGGTGCTGGACTTGGCCAACCAGCATCACCACTGGTGTGCTCTTGCCCTGGCACCTGTTGAACCACTTCTGTGTCTGCATTGTGCTCAGCCTCACAGAGCAGGTCTGTCCTGGGAGACACACTGGGGAGGAATTGGGTTTCCTCAGCATCTGCATGCCAGGCTTTCACGCTTTCACAGCCCTCACCAAGCATCACCTACGTTTCTTATGGCTCAGAGAAACCTGAATGCCCTTTCCAGTCACCTAAGGTGGAGAGCAGCTACCCAGGTGGAGTGGTCAGTGACTGACCTCACGTCTTCTTCCTCTCCTGGGAGCAGCAAAGCCCGTGAGGAGAAACAAGAGGGAGTTCAAGGATCTGTAGATCTCCCTAGTGGAGCCACATGGCTCTGGTTTCCCAAAGCTCTGCTGGCTTGGAGATGCCAGAGGATAAGGCAAAGCCCCAAATAAAGCAAGGCAATGCTCTGAAGAGCTCACCCCTCTTCCATCCTAGTTATGTACCTGTTTTCACATCCTAGGCCATGGGACTGGGCCCGGTGGGTGCTCCTCAGCACCCATTGGGGCAGGCAGCAAAGGACAGGGAGGGCTGCATCTCCTTCCTTTATGATGGAGAGACGGAACGAAGGTGCCCCAGTGCAGTGTGCAGAGATGGAGGCAGCTGCAGTAAAGGACTCAGAGACCCAGATGGCACAGCCAGCCACTGCCATCCCAGACCTCTGTTCACCAGGGCTGTGCTCTCAGCCCAGCTCTACAGCCCCCTCCCTTCTCCTTTCTAATTCTCTTGTACTGTTTTCTTGGCAAGGGTGCTAGCTTTCAGCTCCTGCACCTCATGTGCCCTATTGATAGCTGGTAATTTATGTAAATCTCCTAATATATGGATTCTGGGATCAGGACAGAGGGTTTGTGTGTGAGATGAGATTAATATGTTTGCAGATTCTCTCTGCAAAGAGAGGGAGAGAAGCAGGCAGGGCTGGGACATTTGCCCTAGGTCTCTATTAGCACCTCTGTGTGTACCAGCTGTGCCCAGTCTATGCTTGCCTGTGGCCTGCAGTATGAGGTCTCTCCATGCTTTGGTCACCCACAGAGTCCATTTCTGGGGGGGCACGAAGTGCTGGGTAGCAGTTTTCATCTCTGCCTGCTCCACAGAGCTGCAGCATCTCCAGAAGGCGCTGGGCTGAGCTGTCATGGAGACCACTGTTCCCCAGGGATTTTTGGCCTCTGGAAGGGCATGGGACCCTGGTCAGGGGAAAGGTGGTGAGGCCAGTGCCTGGCTTGGTGTCTGCTTGCTGGGCTGACCTGATGGGCTGAGGCTGAAGGATGGGCAAAGTTGTGCCACATGTCCCTGTTTTGCTCCTCTTGAGGATCGCAGTCCCTGGGGTGAGAAGTGGTAGGTCTAAGCCCAGCGCTGTCCTGGGGTTCCATGCCTTACCTCCACACATCTCCTGGCCTGGCACCTGCCCTTGGGCTCTGTGTGGTGCCATGCCGGTAGGTCAAACGGGAAGGCAGAGCCCACTGAGGCACACTGGAGGCTAAGCAGAACTGAGGAGTAGACAGTGGGGAAGGGAGCTGCCCTCTGAGTCAGGAGTTCCCATTCCACACCTGACATTTAGAAACCAGGAATCCTGCTGATGGATAGGATTTGATGTGGTGGAGTATATTTCACACTGTGTCATTTATCCTGGGGCTGCCTCATGTGAAATGTCAGCCATCGAGGAGCTTTTCTGATCGCTCTTTGAAGTACTGGTTTCTGATAAACTCTGAGAAGGATGCTTTTTTCTTCTCAGTTCAAGGACCAGCGACAACTTTCCTCCCCTCTGTGCAGGATCCTTCAGTAGGACCTGCCAGATCAGCCCCACATATGGAGGGTTGTGGCAGGTATCCTGCTGCCCTCCCTTCTCCTCGACCACCCTTACTCCTTTCTGGGACCATACTAACTCCTTTCTCCCACACCACCTCCCTCTGACTGCACCCCACCTTGTGCTCCCTCTCTCTGCCGGAGTCTGGATTTGCTCCTAACGCTGTTTTTAGCCCGCAGAGGAATACTCCTAACACTCCTGGGGTTGCTGCTGTTGACAATGGAAATCTATTGTGTTTTATGTGCCTGGAAAATGAATTTCCATGTTAGAAGAGGAGAGCAATTACCACAAGCAAGAGAGATCAAATTGGGTCTTTAAAAAGAAAATAAAGTTCAGATCTTATCTGATTAATGAGATTTCTTCCAAACCTTAGCAAATCTTAATTACAGTGACTCTGCTGGAAGGGATGAGGTAAAGCTAGGATTGGGGGCTATCTAAACAGAACCGCTGTCTCCTGAGCTAGAGTACATCCCTGCATGAAAGCAGCAGGGACAGCCATTGAGTGCGGAAAGCTGCTCAGCTGGAAACCAGCAAGGCAGGATTCTCCATGGAGCCTAAGCAGCTCCTTCCCCAAACGCTCGCAGCGCTGGGGCAGAGCCTCACCAGTCCAGACCAGCAGCAAACCCACTGCCTCGCTCATTCCTGGATCCTGGCAGCGTTTTTGCTTCAGATCCCTCCTTGCTGCTACTAACTTTTCACCTTTTCTTGCCCCCCTGTAAAAAGAACAGTTGTTTAGGGGGGGCAAGGTTTTTAATTCTTGCCTTTTTGATTCTTAAAAAATAAGACTTCTGCTTAAAATACCTGTTTAAAGTAGCTCTGCTGAGAGCTGCAAAGGCATTTCTTTAAGCTCACAAAATATCTTCTGACAATCACTGTATTGCCTGTGTAACAGGGACTAAAGACTGTCCCTCTGTTCCCCCCCTGTTGAACACAGTAACTGTCTTCCTGAAAGAATACGAGTCCTGAGCCGAAGATGTTGGGAAAGGGGGAGCCCAGTGCTTCCTGTAGCTGCTCAGACGATGTAAAACAAAGCAAAAAGCATCCAGGACTTTGTTTTCTGGCTTCAGCGTGTATCCACCGGCTCTTGTTTCAGTTTCCTCTGGCAAGTGAGAGGGGTTTAGTGCCTGGTATTTCTTCCCCAGGAAGAGATGCACGTGTGGGAAGAGTGTTCATAAACTAAAGAAATGTCTCCCTTCAAAGCCTCGGTGTAGCCTATTCCCTCCTGCCCCCCTCTTCCCCCCTCCGCCCCCCGGGTTTTGGGCGATGTTTGAGGCTCTTCAATCCCACCACCAGAAAATCAGATGGAAATAGGAGGAAAGAAATAAGTCCAAACTCTTGGAAAATCAGAGAGCCAAACCCTCCCTGCCCTTTGTCTGTCCGAACACATTGTTTCCCTTCCCATTATCTGTGGAACAAATTTGGGAACTACAAGATCACTCATTTAAAGATGTTTTCCCCCATTTCCTCTCCTTTCAAACCAGCTATTAACAGCCGTTGCCAGAGACGGACCTGGCTGTCAGCGTTTGAGTGAGGGGTAACACTGAGCAGAGATCTGGGTGTTGGTGGGAATCGCTGGGTGGGTTGTGGAGCGCCCTAGCATCCTCTCTCTGTGCTCTGCTGCAGAGTCCAGCTGCAGCGGCGAGTGAAAGGGCCCCGATGGGAGTTTGTTCCGTGGTCGGCTCCAGGAAGAAGGCAGCCCAAGAAGCTGAAGCCGTGCGAGAGAGCCGGTCACAGCAGGATCCGAACAGGAGGAAAATAAAGCAGGTACCAAGGATGCACGCGCATCCCCTAGAAACTTTCTGCTGTTTGACTGCTTGGATCTGTATCCAGCGTTTCCAGATGGAAATCTAGGCACGAATTTTGCTCGGATCCCAGATTTATTCACCAATAATTCACCCTCTCTCCTCAGTCCTGCAAAGTTTCCAAAGGTGTGAATCATTTCAATTATTTGTGCCTCATTTCCGCTGTCTGATGTGATTCTCATCTGCCTGTCTTGTTTGCCTGATTTATGGAGGTTTGGGGTTTTTTTTAGGCTTTACCTCCGATTTTACCAAGAGAGAGAATTTTTCCTTCATGATAAATTTTGTTATTTTACTGTCAGCTTTCTCCTCGGGGCCCCGATTTGGTGAAGTACTTCTGCAGCTAGAAGGCACGCGCTTAACTCTTCTCGAAAGCGTTCGTCTCGGATGCAGAATTCAAATGAAACATTTTCCTAAATCCAGAGTCAAACCTCCAGCAAACATCCTGAATCGCTCAGCTCCCAGTCGCAGTCACAATCACAGCCTTTCATTTCTCTCAGAACACCGGGAGAGGATCGACCACAGAGGCATTTGGGGAGAACTGTCATTTTCCTCCCGTTTCTTTACACTTCGCAAGCAAAGCTGCTTCTTGCATTTGAAAATAGGATCCATCTTCCCCAGCACGAGCAACTGGAACTGGTCAGAAATCAAAGTGCAAGCCCTCAAACCAGCACGATGAGAAAAATAACATAGCTGGGATTCTTGTACCGGCTTTTTGTTTTAAGAGGGTGCATGCGTCGCATTTTCAAGCCATCCTCTGCATTGTCCACGGTTAGAAAGTTACTGTTTAATTGAAGCCTGAATTCCTGATCCTAGTGCATGGCCCTTTTTTCTTCCCGTGCCTCCTTCCCCCAAACTCTCTGTATTATTTTAGCTGGAAGGATCTCGTGTCTGTCTGAGCCACTGCTCTTCCAGGGCAGTGCTAGTGGGTCAGAACAGGCAATAGGGTACTGGGGCTCACTGAGCCAACGTGAAGCTACAAGGCTTGACCACGCTGATTCTTCAAAAATCACGGGCTTGATCCCCTTTCACCTTTCACAGTTGCAAAACTGGCTTAAAAATCACCATGTTAAAAAAAGAATTGGGGGGGAAAAAAAAAGGGGGAATTAGCAACTGGCTTCTTTTCTGATGCCATTGTGCTGCGGAACAGCAGGCCAGCTTTCAGGCTTTTTGCTGCATCCACAACAAACAGTTATTTCTCAAGAAAAAGGATTAAAAAAGTCTGCTCGGAGCTTTGCATATAATCCTATGACTCCAGGACCCAAGGCTTTGAGTAATATCAAAATCGAAATAAATTCTCCCTATGAGAATCATAAGAATCTGCCAAATTAGTTCACAGGGGTAAACAAACAGCCAAATATTAGTATTCCACACTAAGAGCTAAATCCTATAAGTGGGGCCAGGGTTGCACATGGATTATCCTTTTATAGTTCAGGCATGGATTTACCAAGGGGATTATAGGCCTTTCCCTCCCCACCCTCCCCTCCTCCCCTCTGCCCCTAGTGCTGCCCACTCTCGCTACACAGCGTCCTCGCACTGCCCAGCAACCTTCCCTGGGCACTGCCCAGCATCTGCCCCAGTGCAACCTGTGATCGGGGGCAAATGACCGGCCCTGTGTTCGAGACACCAAACAGGAGAGGGAGGGACACAGAGGTTGGTTGCTCAGTTCCAGCTCCTGGATGGGTGCAGTAGCCCTGGGGGATGGGGAATTAGTCCCCAGACGTCTGGACCTCCTTTCTTCCCGCCACTACTTTGCATCGCCTGATGCAATTTCCTGACCGGGGATAATGATGACTCAAGCTGACATCCTGTGCCAGTTTTCCTTCCCTCCTGGTCTGATATCGCAGCCCTGGTGGCTTGTCATCCTTAATATCCTAACCACTGAGTCCCTCGGAGCATTATTTCTTGCTTATTTATTTACTGATTATTACTTTGCGTGATGTGGAGGTGTCACGTACTGAAAGCTTGATGGACTTGTTGCCTCCTTGACTCTCTTTCCCCACTGTACGCACAAACACATCTGCCCAATCCCACACACATTCCATCATCAAAGCAAACATTGACACTGAAACTGGATTTCTGCTGCTCTTTTCAGGCAGAAACAATTCCGTTGCTTGCTCTGATCCTCTTGTTTGTGTATTTTTATAGATTATTACTATTGTATACAAGTGCCCGGCGCTTTACAAGACCCAAAATACAGGTAATCTCTGTCGTGAAGAGCGCACAACCTAAACGGAACAGACAGCGCCGACAGGGCTCCCTGAGAAGCACGGGGGAATAAAGATTAGTCTTGTTTATTTTTAGAAATATATTGCTAACATTATTGGACAAGAGGTAGACGTGTTTTCTTCTTCCCCCTCCATCCTCCCATTCATTCGCACGGAGAGAGTTATGATGCAACATGAAATAAAGCCTGGTTTATGCTGCTAGATGCCGGGCTTGCTCCCGAGCACTCACGTGCTTACGGCTTCTCTGGGTTGGTGCCTTAGATCACGCAAGCTATTGACAGCTGCCCTTTCGCTTACAAATGCAACCATCCTTAAATCAATAAGAAAAAACCCCCCTTGTTCTCCTCACCTGTTTAACGCCACGGCTACGGGTTGCTCTAAGATTTGTGAACAAGCCGATGCCTACAAGAAGGCAGTAAGAAAAAGAACACCTTGCCCGCCAAGGGCAGCGGGTGCTCGGTGTTTACATACAAATCACCTTGGGGGGCTTCTGTCGGTGGATTTCTAGGTGGACTGACAAGCAGAGGCTGTTGTATGGTGGGCTTCTGATCGTGCAGAGCCACGTCGTTTTAAAGAGACACCGACCACAGTTTTGAGAAGAGCTCATGCTTTAAAGAATCTGCATTTCCCAAATACCATTTGTTTGTTTCCAGGGGTCAGCTCTTGCCTCCTTTGCATCCACGCTTACCTCCCCTCCCGATTGTTTTAAGGATTTGGGGGTTGTAAGAGCAAAAGGGTTCTGTAATATGGAGGAACCTGGGTCCTGTGCAAAGACAGTGGGTCTGTCTTACAGGGGTTACACTCCGTGCCCAACCTGATCACCTTCAGGGCCTTGGTGTGGAAGGATTTTCTGGCTGCAGGGGGCCAGTGTCAGTGGATGACACTGATTTAATGGCATTTGCTTGCTTCGTGACCTAGGTCCAAGCCATTTGATGAGTCCTCAGATGCCTAGCTGGGAAATAGAGAAGTTTGGGAAGTTCATGTGTGTGGAGGAAAAGCAACTGCCAGCTGAGATGCTTTGCAGATGTTTCTCAGCAGAGTTAATCGCTCAGACTTCACTGCCTTCATCCTCCTGGGTAGACTGTGTGGAAGGAGCTCTCCCTTGGACGTCAGTCACTGAGGTTTGGAGGGGAGGGCTTGCTGGGGAAGGTGCTTAGGGAGCCCCCACAGGTATGCCTAGGTGGGAGGAGGACAATTCAGAAAGGCTCACTGGAACATGCAGAGATGAAGCTGCACTCTTCCCACTTGATCTCACCTTTTCCTTTTCCCTGGAGATAGTCCAGACTGGAAGGATGTGCATGTGACAACAGAGGAGGTCTCAGCCAGGGCAGGATTTGGGAAGGGCGAGGCTTCGTTCATAAGTAGGCACCCTTCAATCCGCATACGACGACAAGGTCGATAGAGGTGTCCCCCAAGCACTCTTCCAGGTGACTTGTAACGCCCAGTAAAAGCTTTGATGCCTGTGCTCCAGCCATGCCAGAACTCCAGAGTCATGGCTTGGCCGTGCGCTGTGCAACTCATCTCATGGCAGGCCTGGGATGAACCAGGCCTGGGACGAACCAGAACACTTCTGCTGGCGGCATGGGAGAGCATGTCAGATTCCCTTCAAAGTGAGGAACTGGATTCTCTCTCATGACCCCCCCGCAGTGTGACACAAGGGTCCTGTTGCTGGCTGTGAGAACATGAATGCTGTCCAGAACAGTGCCTCTGCAGCTTGCAGGGGGGACTTGGATCTCACCTCTCTCTGTGGCTTTGTGCTGCCTGCCCTGCTGGCCAACACTTTGGGGGATTCAATCCCTCTGCCTTGGCATACTCATCCTTGATGGCTACTGAAACTAACGAAGTATCTGCAGCGCAAGTTTCCCTCCCTGGTCCTCCAAGCAGAGCGGCACTGGGTCACATTGCTGGCATGCCATGGCCATGATTCAACATCTATGGGTGACCCACATTTGCTTGTGCACCCAAGTACTGTGTTCTGCAGCAGACCAGCCACTTCGACAGGAGGTTTGGGCTGCTGCCCGAGCAAATTAGATCTCAGAGACTGTTGGTCTGACGCTGCAATTGGGATCTTCTCAGAGGGTGTCTAAGCTGTCCTGACCAGCCTGTCCGTCTGTTGGTTTTGCCCATGCACAGTTTCATTACCAGCCCATTTTTCTTCTGAAACTGATACATCAGTTTTAATTAGTTAGGTTTTCTCTTTCTATCTGAAGGAGCCTTCTGCCTTCAAAGAGCAACTTTCAAACATTAACTCTTCTAAATGTTTTCCCCCCCACATGTGAACCCCTCCCTGTCCTGCCTTGTAAATTATGTTCAGTCCTTTACTTCTAGGAGGCAGGTACTTAGTGTGATAAATTCAGGATAGTGTCTCCTTAAATGTCTCTGTGTGTGTGTGTGTGTGTGTACCTCTGGGTGTGTGTAAAGAAGGAGCAAAATGAAGCTGTTCAGAGCCATAAATTACTGCTCCAGCATCATAAATTGCTGAGGGAAAGCTCCATTTTTGGACTTTTCTTTCAACTAAATGAGATAATTAATGTAAGAGGAAAAAAAAAATTGGGGGAGACCTTCCCCCTCTCTGGAGCCCTTTGCCTTGATGTTTGGCTCTGAAACGTCAAGGTTGCAGTGGGGTGGAGACCGCAGTTCTGGAGTGGGGGGACACAGCACAGGAGCCAGAGATCTGGGAGGGTGGGGGTCATGGAGATGGGTGAATGTTTTCATTTTGCCAGGACTGTAGGAGGGACTGTAATGCGGGCTGTGACCCCATTTAATAAAATGCCTAGGAAAGCAAGGGGTCGGGGTGGGGGGGGGAGAGGGAGACACAGTGGCTGGGCCAGGCAGGAGACTGTCATGAGATGAAAGTGTCCCTTCATCGATTCCTTTCCTCCGTCTCTGTTGTCAGCACTTTTTCATGTCAAATACCGTGAGTGGTTGGTGGGGCTGCTCTCTGTCTGCAGGTACCTGTTTTTTTCACCTTCTCAAGAACTTCAGCCAGACGAATCCATGGCTTGAGAGCAAATAGAGGGCTGTGCGGGTTGGCCCTGCAGGCACCCTTTTCACCAGAACCTTAAGATGAACCTTTTCCAGGCCTTTCTCTGAGGCAAAAGCTTGTCAAGGGATTTCTCCTTCCTGCCCTGCCACCCTCACATCCTAGACCACCCTGGATCTGAGGCTGGTTTTACACAAGCCAGCACTGAGACCAGTGTGAGCACTGCTCTGTGAAGACTGCCTGTGTGATACTCTGGTCCCCGTGCACCGCGCTGAAATGTAGGGAACTTGGGTGTCTCTGTGGTCCCTGCCACCATTCTGTTGGGAGACATGGGGTCCTCCTCAGTCTCTCTGCCTTTAAAATGGGGGGAATCATGATCACTTTGGTTGTGATAAACTTGGAAACACTTGAAAAATGCAAGAATACTTGAAAAAAGGCAAGAGGCTGCTGCTTTTCTCAGTTGGCGGTAATCTTTAGGTGGGCTAGTATCAGACAGCCCCAAAATGCCCCTTAGCATGGCCATACTGGGATTATGTCCACAGGAGTAGGTGACCCCAGAGCAACCAGCGATCATAGTTGCTGCTGCAAGGTCGCCGTGTGTGTGTCACCACGTTCTGCAGTGCCTGCTGTGGCTGTAGACCTCAGTTGCCACGGGCATGTGCACCAGATGCACGTGGCTGCCGTGTGCTCTGTGCTTGCACCTGTGCAGGTGGGGCTGACTTGTATGTACGGGTAACACCAAGTTCTGCTGCAGGGTGTCTTCTGTGCAGCACCACGTACCCCTCAAGCTGGATGTGAACTGCCTTGAGGGGTGCTGGGTGCGTGCACCTGTGACTACGTGTGGTGCCACTCTCAGCTGAAGAAGGGCTGCGGTTTTTATACCACCATCCCTTGTAAAAGCAGCAGCAGGCATCTGGCTTTTCTACACTCCAGAGGAGCTCAGCCGTGTGCTCCTCAATGCCAGAGCCAGCATTCCTGCAGCGTGTCACACACAGGTACTCTGCTGTGTGCAGGCAGGCACAAGATGATGAGACCAGGTTTAGGCTTCACTTGTTTCATAGGTATCTCTTACGTGTCCTTAGGACCTAGCTCAGCCCTGGTTCCTTCTGCTTGTTCTAGAAGGCACAGTACTGGACTATCACCGCGGTGCTGAGATAGAAAATATTCCCTACATTGGGAGATGCTGTAGATAGGCATCTCTGTGGTACTCGAAACAGTGCCTGTGCATGCAGTGTTTGGAAAGGGCTGGCTGAACATGCAGACTGGTGGGAAGCACGCTGGCACTGCTGTTCTCCACTTGGCCTGTGTGGCATCACCTGGTGGACCTGTGTGCTGAGCCACAGTGGGTGTAGCTTCATGTTTGATTGCCCCAAGGTATTTCAGAAGGCCCCGAGGGGCTTCATGAGTGAAGACAATTGATCTTTGCAGTGGAGCTGGGCCACAAGACCCGCAGTAAAAGTGCTTTCTGCAGCTTTGCTGATGGGAGTTACCTTACTAACCAAGGCAAACTGATTGCTTATGGCCATGTGCCTGACCTGTGCTGTGTTCTGCAGCTGCAGATGAGAGTGCATTTTGACACTGATGAAACTGAAACGGTCTTCTCTGCTGGCCAGCAAACACGGTGGCCAAACATCACAGGGCTTGGAACCAGTGACAGCACATAAGCTCAGGTTCCTTCTAGGGGCAATGGGAGGCACTGGAGAAGAGGCTGTCCACTGCAGTCGTTGAAGTGATGACAGAGGGAGGGTAAAAGATTCAGGACAGAAAGCCTTCCTAAACCAGGTTTTACCAGTCCTGCTGACACCAACTCCTGCTTTGCTTTCTCTCTTTAGGTCATTGAAAAGCCCTGCATCTCCTCTCTGGCCTGGCTGTGGGTTTGGCCTGAGTGAGACAATATAAAGATGTGAATCATTTTCTAAACTTGAAAGGTGCAGCTGGGAGGGAGGAGGTGGGAAAGATGGGAAGAGTCTGAGGTGGGCACCTCCTTGTCCCTAGTCTGGAGTGCCTAGAGAACACTTGCATGTACAAGGGATAGTTTGGAGTGGTTAATGGTCTGAGTGAGTGTGTGCCTGTGTGGGAGCATTGCCGCCTTGCCCACGCTGGGCTAGTGTGGGGCATGGGCCGAAGGACTGCTGCTTGCTTCTCAGGGCGTGATGTGCATGGGGTGGGGGGAGCTGGGTTGCCTCACTGCAGCTGGCGGGTGCATGCTGTGCTATTTGTAGTGGTGTGTTTGGTGAAGAGCTTTGGCTGTCTTAAGCACCTTTCGAATACATTTGGCACAGCTCATTGAATCCTCTAACAATCCAGCTCCTGTCTCCTCTCCCCGCTCTTCCCCACAGCCGGTGCCTGTTTTC
The DNA here is from genome assembly GCA_013397515.1 of Upupa epops. Lineage (NCBI taxonomy): Eukaryota > Metazoa > Chordata > Aves > Bucerotiformes > Upupidae > Upupa > Upupa epops. Next base: position 170,427 of record VZRI01013111.1, read on the forward strand.
AAGAAATAGCAGCAACACCTGTGCCCCACATTCCCAGGGGCTCTGTCTCCATCCGTCCTGCCCAAGGACTGTCCCTCCTTACTGCCCCATTTCACAGAGCCCCCTCTGAAGAGACGATTTTGTTGCTGGCAAAAGGTTCCTTGCTGGTGAGGATTTTCCAGAACTCAGCAATTCCCAAGCTCTACCACTACATGAAGAGAGCTAGTTAATGGGCCATTAACCAGAAGGGGAACTCTCCAGTGGCTGCAAGCAACAATAACAACAAAACAACCCAAAAACAACAAAGCATACCCAACAAAAATGCACCAAACATCAGGAGGAGTTTCAGGGAGAGGATATAAAAAAAAAGGAAAAGGCAAATCCAGAGAATTACGGTTGTAAAGTCTCAGTTAAAAAACAGTCTCGTTAAAGTAGGTGACTTCTCTTGTGAAGAGGAGAGGGGTTTAGACTTGATTCATGCAGCCTCAATAGCAACTCTTCTCCCTGTCCTCTCCAGCTCTGACCAAAATGCCCACTCTCAGGTTGGGGATGCAGCAGGAGGACAGTGAGGGATGGAGCCTTGGGACCCCAGTGACTGTGCTCAGAGTAGTGTCTTGGTTCTGGGAAAGCTAAGGGGATATGTAGGAAGGAGTGAGAAGGAATGGATACAGGCTCAGGAATGTGGGTAGTCAGAAAAAAGGTCTTTACTGGGAAATGCATGAAGATGTCAGGGCTCGGGGAGTGAGAAGCTGTGGAGCAGGAGTGCTGAGTCTGTGCCGACAGCAGCTATCCAGGAATGTAATGAAGTTCAGGGGGTTGAAAATGAAGCAGTGCAGGAACAGAGTTGGTACATGCAGTAGCCACAATGTTCCTGAGCTAGCCAGGGTCAATGGCTTGTAAATCTTCAATGGTCTACCCATTTAGTTGAGCTGTGCACCCAATATAATAAAGGTCTTTGGGCAGGGAGTGAGTACCTACTGGGGAATCAGAGCTGCACTGCTGTGCTAAGGCGCTTGTTTCACTAGCTGTGCTGGCAAGAAGCCTCTTTGCAAGAGGAGAGCCCCACAGGCGCTGTCAGCAGCCTCCCAGCACTGTTGCCATACAAACAATGCAAATCATTATTTCCACAACTGCATCCTCAGTTTCACTGTTCTCATTGCAAATTCACTTGCTTTGCTCTCCAGCTAAATACTCTGCACCTGGAAACATGCACTTGAATGCCGTTTTGGTGGTGCTTGCTGGTTGAAAATCAATATTAATTTACTTGTGCATGTAAATACAGAAACGTATTTATAAGTTTCAGATCAGTATGCAAATTCTGTACATAAATTCTCACTCATTTATGTAATCTGTTCAGTAATATCATTAAAGAGAGCACATCTACTGCCTGACTAGAGTGATATTTGCAATGCGCTGTGACTATTCACTTACCACACTTCCTTACCCGTATAACTTCCAGCAGGGGATGATGCTCTGGCTCCAGGTATCACCTTCTCTTTTCCTGTCATACGTTACTACTTTTCCCAAGGGTGATTTTTTTTGGATCTTTGAGGAGAAGTACATTTGATTCTGGATTTTGGGATATCTTCTGCAGGGAGGAATATTGTGGTTTCTTTCAGACTAAACACCTGCTGCAAAATGATTGCAAACTAGGCTTGATCACAAAGCTGGTCTCCTCTGGTTAAGTGTCCCTTCAGCTGCAGATCACAGGAGTAAGAATTATTTACAATTCTACAAAAAAGAAACATGGTCAAGCATGGCATCATTAAAATACACTCTTAACAAGTCGTGCTGCATGTATTTCTCAGAGTTGTCACTTGAGAACTGCCCACTAAATTACCGCTCAGAGACGTAACTGAGTGAAAGGCAAAACTGTCTGGTTAAACATATTGTACATCGGTGCAGGGAAAATCATTAGCATATATACGCTGTAGAGAAGAGAATTCACCAGCTAACCAATAAAGATACACCAGATTTTTATGACACTGGAAAGATCTGATAGAAAAATATACCACACTCATTTTAATAAAATATATGGTATTGTCCGAGGTATTTCTTTTCCAGGACTGATTTTAAATTGTCATTTTCAAGCTCGATGCTTTATTATTTGTAATTATTCAATCATTCCAGCAGATGAGAACTGGTCATACCTCTGATTTCTTGGTAAGCCGTTTTAACTATTGAAAACACTACCAAAGCAATCATGAACTTTATAAGCACAACAAAACCCTGCCTGGTATTGCTACTTTTCACCCCAAAATGCTTCTGAAGAAGGTTTTTGGTTCAATGAGTAGGGGCCTGGATTGAAGATTGTAAAACTGAGCACAAAGGAATAGAGATTTGTCCCTGTATGCACCTAAGGAAGAACTAAGTGCCTACTGTGTTGCGTTGTTTGATAGGTAATGTCTGGACCCAAAGGGTGATGGAGTTTTATCCAAGGGCAGGATTAAGGCTAAATACCACTTCTGGCATTTATATGTCCTGTTGCATTGCACCAACATGAAGGTTCAAGTTTGTTGTTTGCATTTGTTACCTAAAGTGTTTTAAAATGGGTAACATGACACAAACAGAGCTCAAGAGAAAGTGTGTGCATCACGATGGTGACTGATTATTAAAAAGGGATTAAGCTTCAACTAAACGTTCACATACTCCAACGTTTACATATGTTAAAACATTTTGTACCACTACTTAGCTCAAAGAGAGACAGCCATCCACCCTGCCTACAGGAAGCTGGAGATCTCTGCGTGCCACGGTGCTGTCAAGATTAAGCTCACAATAATGTGTCTCTGTATAGGGCATTTTGGCATTAAAATAAAACCTGTCTTGCAGGTATGTTTTATCGTATGGTAGATAAATGAGATCTTTGTTGCGTGCAAGCTGGCTCAGTCTTTCTGAGCTGAAGACATGAATCGTCCTCCAAACTGCCATAAGTTCTGATGAGAACTGGGTGGCCGTTTGACTAGATGTCTCAGCCGACAGGAGTAATCACAGTGGAAACGTTGCTGCAGAAGCACATACGCACCACAGGCAGGTGCTGCATCCTGGCTTCGGTCTGAAGCCAGAGAGAAGCCAGTCCTGGGCAGGAGGGTGAAGAGGTGTGGAGCAATCTTTTTTTGCCCACACATCACGTTGAGGCTGTGGAGTTCCTGCCCATAGAAGGGACGTATGTCAGTTCCACTCTGTACGCACGTGCTTGTCAGTGGATAATCTGATGGTGCACATTTGCTGTGGCTTGTGCAACTGAATGACTGCACACAGGGGGCTGGGTATTAATTACACGCTTGAGAGATGTGTGTCTGTATGTGGAGCTGTGGTCCTGGGGAAGACCCTGAGTTTGTCACATAGCCCTTGTGCTTCTGCACCTGCGGTGTGTAGTATGGTACCACGACCCTCTACCCACGCCCTTCGTCACCTTCACAGACCTCACCAGGCAGCTTGTGTGTGGGGCTGTGCCACAGGGTGGGTCTGCTGCCCATTGGGTTGGTTTTATAGACTCTGCATGTGCCTTCCTGAGCACAGCTCTGAGAGTACAGCCAGCCGCTGAACTCCGCTGGTAACAAACAGCCCCATTAATGCAGTGTCACAGATTTCATTAGGGCGTCAGTCCCAACCAACATGGCCATAAATCAGGGAGATGGTACAAGGGTTTTCAGGCCCTGGTTTCAAGGGCCACATAGCCAGAGACTCATAATGCTCAAGAGGAAATGATCATGAATATTATTTAAAAAAATCAGAAATGTATATTAGAAAACCTCTGAGCTTATCAGATGGAGTGAGGTTGGGTAATAGCTGTTATTTATACTGCTTGTGCAGAGTGATAAAGTGGTGCTTTATGACCTGTGGTTTATCACTTAGAATAAGAGTCATGTGACTCCATTAAGGTTCTTTCTGTAGAAATGAAAAAGGGCAAATTAATGTGATTTTTTTATTGTTAAATATTTGCACTCTCCTAAATCCGGTTTTTATTTTCTCTACTTAAGAAGTAGTGTATAAGCACAAATAAGTTTAGGTTTTGATTGATGGAGAGGTGGGGTGAAAACTCCCTTTATGTCAAAGGCTCTCTGGAGTGAGCCAGCCTCCCACCCACTAATGTCTATCAGCAGGGTTGGGTTCAGAGGTGGGAAAGGCAACACAGTCAGCATAGTTACAGCAGAAAAGTTGCTCTCCTCAACCTCTCTGACCCATCGTTTGCTGGAGAAATATACTGAGTCCTATTGCCACCTCAGACCTCCCGGCTACTCTGGGAAAGGAGAGGGAGATCTATGGTCACCAGGGCTGGAAGCAACCCTGTGTGCTTTGAGCAATAAGGATGATCTGTTGACTGAGGTGAGACATCCCCGGGAGAGCACAGGCTCTGGCCAAGCCAAAAGAAATTGGAATCTTCAATGACACCTTGAAGCAAGTGCTAGAAATTGTCCTTAGAGAGACTCATGGGGACCCAGACGTGGCAATGAGCTCCATGGAAAGCCAAAGAGAAGCTAGCAGGACAATGCGGTCACTGGAACTGGAATGGGAGGAAACAATCCTAACAGTGTTGTTAAGGAAGCGGTGCCGTTGCTGCGAGCGAATGTCCCACAAGACTTGTGAGCTGCAGCTGCTCAGTGGGCAGTGCACAGTGTGCACGTGTGGAGGTGGTGGGCAGTGACCAGGTGTCCTGGGGCAGAGGAAAAACAAGTTTGATGCTAATAGGAAACTGGGAGGAGTGACTGACACACCCAAAGGCTGTGCTGCCATCCAGTGTGACCTGGACAGGCTGGAGACTCAGGCAGGGAGAAACCTAAGGAAATTCAGTAAGGGCAAGTGCAGAGTGGTGCATCTGGAGAAGAACAACCCCATGGTTGAGGGAGGATATGCTCACAGGCAGACTTTCAGGAGAGAAGCAAGAGAGAGCTACTCAGGAGGAAAGCATGGTATCAAGCAACTGCAACCAAGGGATTTGCTTAATGATGGTGATGAACACACTCATGTGTCATCTGTTTAGTCCTGTATCCACAGCTATGCACCACCTACCTGGTGCTTCAAGGTAAGAAGGGTCTTCTAGCTTCCTACGTGCCTTCTTTAGTAAGACAATGAGTGTGGGTCAGCAGAATGGAAGCAGAGCTAGGTTATTAACAGCACTTTTACAACCCCAGCTTTTCAAGATCAGAGCACACCATGTAACTAATTAGGAGACTGCAGTAAAAATGAAGAAGGCACCGAATGACAGGAGCCCAATACCTGGTTTCATTTGTACGTGCCTCATTTTTCCAGCTTGTAAAGTGAAGTTTACCATCTTTATGTTCTCCTCAGAACATATCTGGAAAGGATAATGTAAAAATACTTAGGAAGATAACAAGGACCACAAGTTTGCTAACATTTTTAATAACATTTTCTAGAATTTCTCTCTCAGAATCAGGATATTTTTCTGTCGTGAAGAACAAAAGTAGTTTTGACTTCTCAGAACTGCAGAAGAAACAATCCAGTAAGCTAAACAAACAGGTACCGATGGGAAACAACTGTCAGCACATTTTTTGCCATCTCTCTCACCTTAGATTTTGAAAGAGTGAGTTTGAAAACTTGGTGCTTGTTTTAAAATCCAGTGCTTCCTGCCTGGAAGTGCTAGGGTGGACCAAGAATCACAGGCACACAGACTAATCTCTGCCATTGCTGGGAAGTGTGCTGAAGCACAGTTTTAATGTGCCTGCCTTCAGAAAACCTTTTCACCCCTCGTCTTTCCTGCACATACCTCCATGTTCAGGGATTTACTCCTTGGTTTGTCCATCAGCAGCACTTGTACGCTAGCAGACCCTACAGTCTCCAGTGTGCCACATAGTGTGGATAAACCAGTTTTTGTTGTGGTGGGGTTTTTTCTCCCAGTCTTTCATCGGTTGTTTCATCTCTAATGGTGAAGCTTGCAGTCAAGTCTGTAGCCTTAAAGAGACTGAGTTACAGCTTGGGGTCCTGTTGTGTCAAGAACCAAGTGTCACAGACCAGTTCAGGTTGGAAGAGCCCCTGGGAGATGTCTTTAGGTGTGTCCACCTAAAGCAGGGTCTGCTTCAAAAACAGATGCAGGAGGAAGCCACTCTTCCCTCCAAGAGCGGGAGCAGTCTAAGCAGGCAAAAGAGGCTTCAAAGGTATGCACATCATCAGTGGCAAAACAAGCAGGAGGATGGGACCTCCATCTCTTTCTGGCTGGTAGATGACAGGTCCCCAGAGAACTCTGCATTCAAACTGCACCCTGCAGCCAGATATGCCCCTAGAACTGTTTTGTTATGTGTCCTCCCCAGTGATGGGGGTGGCTTTTCTCTCCAGGTGAGGATTTAGCATGTGTAATGGCTTTGAGGTGACCTTGTCTGTAGGCAGAATTCAGCCTGCTGTCTAGCTCTCTCAGCATATTGCCTGCATGTTCCTCATAGTCATTTCCCATCATGACTATGTGCTAATTGTCTCCAGGGGAAGTGAGGAGAAGGCTTATTAAATCTGCGCACTCAGGAAAGGTTGTAAATCACTGTGTGTTTCCAGCGATAAAATTGGCTAAATAAATTAAAACAAGCACTAATGACCCAAACAGAGCTCTGATGTAGGGGGAGTGGGCTGGGGCATATAGCTGTGTTTGGGGATATGCCGTCTCAATCATATGCCGTCTTTCTTCTGACAGCATCCTTGGGTATCTCCAGCCACAGTCCCTTCACCCCAACCACTGTGCCCCGGTGCATCATCAGCACTGCATGCTCTTCTCTCCCCAGTGCTGCAGCAATGGCTTTAGCTTTTTAGCTGCATTTATCCATTCCCTTTGCTTTTCAGTCTGGAAGAGGCTGGAGTTAATGTCACCCTTGTTCTCTGTCAATTCTCAACAAACCCAATGAACTTTTCTTTGATGCAGATATGCAAAACAGCGTTCAGACCAACAGAGATGTATATCCATTAAACAGCAGCACAGCTGTCCTTTTAGATATCAGTGTAAAGAGTTCATTCAGAAAGATTTTACGTAGTGCATAAAAAGGCAGGTTTGCAAACAGCCTGTCTGGTGATGAACAGCCAAGGTGGAAAAGTCATCCAACAGTCCTGTTTTCCAACAACCTCTTTCATCTGGGAGGCCTGCAAAATCCTCCACTGACTATTCATCAAGTGCTGCTGAAATGTCTCATCTAGCTCTCTAGAGAAGATGTTGGTACCAGACGATTCTGTGTTTTCTATGTACTAAGTGTCCCTAAAAGAAGCCTTCTGAGAATATACTCAAACATTTTCTGTTGATTAAACATTATTCACCTGCTTGTGAATGTACCCTGCTGCCTTCCTTGTGTTTCAAAAGTGTAAGGAAAGGAATTTCCTTGGTGTGTTCACCAAAAAACATGTATACCTCAGTCCCTGTGAGCTCACCAACTTGCTTTTTCTCCACAAGATGCAGGTCTCTGGGCTTTCCCTTGCCAGCAGAAGCTAAAGGCATGCATCTGCTGCAGACTGCCTCTGGGATGCGCACAGATGTCAACAGCAGAACTGCAAAGGTGAGGTGAGATCCTGCCATGTGAAGCCAGGCTTGTGAGTACACTCCCCAGGCTCCAGGCCTGGATCAATCCCTCTCTTTTTACCTCCTGTGTGGATTTGGTGCTTGTACACATCACAGATGGAGAGTCAAGAAACTAGATCCAAGCAGGGATCCAGGCCTGTGCTCCCTTGTCTGACTGGCCAGAAAAACACAGTTCTCCAGGAGCTGAGTCCAGCAGCATACCTGGAGGCACTGATTCAAACTGCCTTCAAGGAGCTCACTAGACCATGGTTGACTCTACTCACCATGCAGGAGGAGAGCATAGGCTGTGCTGGACTCATATGACTGATCCCATATACGTTGCCTGAATCCTGTGGGCCCAAACTCTCTAATTTGTACTTGAAACTTACAACAACTGCTAAAAAAAGTGTTTTCAAATTGGCTGAAACAGTAACTTCAGTCCTTCTTTCAATGACACCTTCTGTGAAAAGCTCACAAGCAGATGTCACCAGCCCAACCATGTTCAGAAGGCAGAACAGCTTTTATTCCGCTTGGTATCGCTGCTTTACCAGTCCACAGCAGACACCAACTCAATGTCTTAGCCTTTAATCCTTTTTCCATATAGCAAGTCATCTCACAACTTGTTGTTGAAGACACAAACCCTTTGGTAAACAGTTGTTCCCTTTACTAAAATACTTCTCTTCTCAGTCACTGTATTTAGTTTTTAAAACTTTAGTTATTGTTGCCTCTTTTCCTAATTCCACTCAGTTTCAAAATCTGCTGAAGGACAGTAAAGACAAACAGAAGAGATTATCCCTCTGAGAAAAAAACTCCATTCAGAAAGCCAGGGGGAAAAAAAAATCAACAAGGAAATCTTGGAGCTTTCTGTTTTGCTCAGAAAACTGTTGATTCCTTCTGCACCAAGCGTTTGGCCAGATTCTTCTCCGGCAGAGTGCAGCCAAGAATTACAAAGCGAGTCAACAGACAGTGGAACCAAGTTCAACTGAAAAAGTAGCCAGAAAAAAACCCTCGGGCTATGTTTGAGGTGTCCATTTTTAGAAGGAAATTTGCTTAGGCAGAGGAATACCAACGCATTCTGGGTGAGTGACTCTGTGTGTGTGCGTGTGTGTTTTGGATTTCAGCACAAGGAAGGGGTGTCTTGCCACCCCCAGGGGTCGGGAATAGTGCATGCATGGGGAGGACCTATTATATTATTTTTCTTCCACCTTAATGAACTCCTCTCATGTCCACCTCTGATCAGTGGAGTATGACAGAGGGTGATTGAAGGCCAGTCTCCCAGGAAATGAAGTTTGTTCACACAGCCCAAGTATGCTGGCCCTACTGCTGACTGCCTCTGATTTATAGGACCAAAAATTCCTTCCTCCCGTAACAATAATGCTCTTAAACTCCAGACACCTCTCCCTCACAGAAACTCCAGACAGGGCAGCTTGAGCCCAGGAGAGACGGGAGGCACCCAGCAAATATATCCATCAACACAACTCGGGTTTCAAAAGAACAGGAGACCCCACAGGGTTAGGCTCACAAAGGTGGGAAGCGGAGGAGGCCAGCCACCACTCTGCAGCACCTCCTTCTGGGAAGAGGCAGTAACAGGAGTGGCCATGACCCAGAGAGGGGCTGGAGCCACAGCATCTCCCATGAACCAGATGGCACAGAGAGCTCAGGGTGGTGGTGGTGTCAGGCAAAATTTGGGCCTTCTGAGCTTGGCTTGGGTATGAGTCTGCTCTGAGACCTCCTAATATCAGAGGTTCTTTCTGTTATGTCACATCTGGGGTTGGGCTGCTGGCTAGGGAGTAGTCCAAATGCTTGGTCTATGTTTTGTGTTGTACTTCGTTCTGAGAGGATATTTCCTGGGAGCTCAGTGTGTTTTGTAGCACTGAAAGGCAGCAGCAGGTGGCTGTGACTCCAGGTTGAGTAGCACCATGACTCCTTTGTGGCACCAGGCTCATGCTGAGAATGACCATCATGGGAAAGTGTGCCACATCTCCCTGCCCCACTTCAAGAGCTGGTTGGTGGCACATGCTCTGGCTAGGTACTGCCTGAGAGGCCAAACCATCTCCCAGCCAGGGAGCCTGCAGCAAGTTAAACAATATGGACAATTGGGAGGCACACTGCTTCCAGCTTTGTTTGATTCAGTAATGCAGACACAGACGTACAGCGTGGCTATCAGGGCAGGCTCTGAGCTGGAAAGTCCCACACGTATGCCCACATTTTGGAATTGGGGCCCCATGTTCAAGCTTAATATCGCTATCAGATTTTTGGGTCAAGGGGAGAAAAAGAGCTTGAGCTCTTTAGCAACAGGACAGTTGTGGCTGACGAATTGAAAAGCAAGTCCTGGCAAGAAACAAGTTCATTCTGTAACTTTTATCATTTACTTATTAACAGCTCTCTCTGGCCCTCACCTGAAGCTGCTGACCTGTTCCTCTTAGACAGAGCAATTAGCAGGGAGACAATGATCTGCAGAGGGCAAGGAGCAGCCTGTGCTGGGGTGGAGGTGGGGAGGGGATGTGGGAGGCTGAGGGTCACAGAAGGGAGAGCTATTTATGGCCCCAAGAGGGAGGATTCAGAAAAAAGCCCCTTGACCTATCACTTCTGGGAGATATTGGGTGTACCTCCCTGCCCCCATGGGCTTCCACTGTTCCCAGTGGCTAGGTACAAAGGCGGCAGTGGGCAGAGGAGAACGTGGTGGACCACGTACCAGCTCCATAAAACTTGTGGGGTGGTATTTTAAGTGGGTAAGAAGAGACTTTGCCAACGTCTTGCAGTCTTCTCCATCACTAGCCCCGGTAATGAGCTTCTAGATAGAGAAATAGGAAAGCTCTTTGCTCTCTCTGCCCATTGGAAACGCTCAGTTTCCCCTCCCAGTCTTTGCTGTGGTCACTTTGACAGAAAATCTGTGAGACAGTAACCCTGTGTTCATGCTGGTAGCTAGGACACAGGGCTCTGATTTCTCTCTCACTGTCTCCTGCACTTCGAAGTAATCGCTTGACAAAGAGAGAGAGCAAGTCTGGCTTACACATGGGTATCTGACCTGCACATCTGGGCCAGCCCCTTAACATGCTGCTACCAACCCTGTTCTGGAACACAGCCCTTGTAATGCATGAATCTTGGTATACTTGTGTCCTTCACATCTCCTGCCCTTCTTCACTGGAATCTGCTGCAACTGCAGAGGGCTTCCCAGGCTGGCATCTTGGCAAGTAATGAACTTTGTAATGTAACTGAGCGACACCATCTAAGAACCCTTTCTCCAAGTAACTGCCTTCAGAAAGAAGGGTTAAAAGCATGATATCAAGTAGATAACCATGACATCTAAAATGACATCTAAAAAGGAGATTGGTAATTCCTAATCTGTTTTTTTTGATGAAAAATTGACCTTTTTAAAATGAAAAACATTTTTATGGAGCAATCCTGTGAGATGCCAAATGCTTTAGCCCTGATCTAACTGCATATTTAAATACACTCAATTTCTTAAGTTGCCCATGCGCTTAAATATTTTGCTGGATCAAGTCCAGAGCTCTCAGCATTCTGTGTGGTGTCAAAGGACAAGGACTGTGTTTGTAGCAGTGTTGCTGAACTCAGCCTATAATCATTTCAGTCATCCCACGGAAAACATTTTCTGTTAATGTACAAAACTTCTACAGATTAAGTAATTAAGATTCTTAGGTAAAAAACTTCTACAGATTTCCTTGGGATTTCTCTTCTAGACGTGTGTTTTCTGGTGGTGCTCTAGCAGACAGGTCTACTAGCCAGTCTATTTGTGAAACAAGAAACTTCTAAGTCAAATTTAATGGGAACTAAAGGAAAATGATTTTGTTCTAAAAAATCCAGGATTGTCAGCCAAGACCTGTCTTTAAAAGTGACTGAAAAGGACAGAAGTAGAGTGCATGACCACTCCATCCAGTTTCAAATACTTAGAATCATTCACAGACATGATTTAGAAAATAATTTCAAACAACAGATGAGGAGAAATTATTGTTTGACAACTGGTGACCAAGTTCTTGAACAAAGTAGTTTGCTGCAGATGGTTGGGTTTAGTAAGAAAGGGTAATAAATGGCCATTGCAAAGAGCAAAGTGGGGCTAGCAGAGGTCCTGGTCCCTCTGAACAGAGTACAAAGAACAAGAAACAAACAGCACTAGTTGGGGAAAGGTGAATGTAATTTCTAGTCTTGTTTATTGTAATTATGGGGTTAAATGAGCAAGTGCAAAGTAAACGGATGAGATGGCATAACTAGAAAGAATTTGTGGAAGAGAGAGCTGAGCAGAAACAGGCTCTGTCAAAGCCAAAAAGGATACATGCCAACGCTGTTTCTCTTGGCATAGGTCAAAAAGCAGACTGTGTGACAAGAGAGAAATTGGAGAAGACTGAGATAATGCCCAATTAGATCATGCAGTTCACGTCCCTGAGGCCTGTGACAGACCGGTAAGGAATTTTTCTGCTGGGGAGTGAATTAAAAAAGAAGTTGTCAGAAATTCAAAAACTCTCTTTCTTCCCTCCTCCCCAAAACTTAAGTCAAAACAAAATTCCACTTAAAAATGTTTCCAGTATAATATGTCCACTCCCTGCTGGTATCTTCAAGAAAAAAATTCAGACACGGACTGTGAAAATGCTCAGTAAAGTCAATGCTCCAATTTCCTGCTACAGAGAATTTTGGGAGGACTTAATTGTGTCTCTTGTTATCACTGAAATCCTTCTCAGTCACATGTAATCCTGAGCCCCACTGCATCACAGTTTCACAGATATGCTTGTAGAGATACTCCTGATAGCACTGTGCCAGAGCAACAAGGCCTGAATCACCACTGCCTGGCTTAGCCCAAGCTGGGACAAGCCATGTGCACCACAAAACAACTGCTTCATTCTTGTGGTGCCTTTTTGTACATGTTGTTATGACTCTCAGGAGCTATTGCAGCTCTGGAGGGAGGCTGACCACCTCTATTGTGAGCCTGCCTCAATTCCCAGATGACTCTGGAAAACTGCTGGGGCTCAGAGGTCATGATTGGGTTACTTCTGGCTGACAGTCTGACTGGCTTGGCTGAATTTGGCAAGAGACTTTTGTATCTAGAGAGTAAAAGCGATGGGAGCAGCGTCTGAGCATGTGCCGAGTTTAGTCTGCAATGAGGCTGCACTGTGAGCGATTACCAGGGCCAGAACCAAACTGGTGATTCCCCAAGCCTTGTGCTGCCTATTGTCCAACAATATCTACTCCAGCTCTTCTGGCACCAAAATATTCCCTGTAGCTCTTTTTTTTCAGTGCAATCTTCAAAAGCTTTAAACAGTGAAGATTCCTAATGGGTTTCACTGCCTGGAATCTTCTCCCTTAATTTTATTCTGCTTAATTTTTACCTGCATATCTTTAGAGACAAGTCCCTGCTTATATTCTACCAACCTACCTAACCCTGATTTTATTTTTATCTTCAACCTAAACTTCCTAGGTGTCTGTCTCCATCTTTAGCAATGCTTTTAGCACTCCTGGGGCTGGACATTCTGCCCTGTGATGTGCTGGTGGGGATGTAAATCAGCTTATCCAACACTGACAATCAGAATTACAATTTCATTTAGAGAATGCTGACTGTGAAGTGTTATCTCAACATTACTGTATTTCCTTACTGCCCTGTGCAATAGGGTGAGTTGAAGACACTTGCTGCAGGGAGGGACTGGAAGGATCATTACAATGATCAAAGAAATGAGGCACCAGTAACTGTAGCTACAGTAAGATGGTGGATTTCAGCCTGAGCTGGTCAGACTTTCAATAGCACATGCAACTGCAGGGAAAATGCTGGGGTTCGTGACTGCACCTTCAGGATGGAAGGAAGCAGAAGACAGAGGAGTGAAACCACCCCAAAGGAAGCAGCACTGCATGTTTGTTAGGAGGTGGCTGCAGATGACTGATACCAGGCTCATCCCTTCAGCTAAGTGTTGAGGAGAGCTCCCCAGGTATGGGAACAACCACCTTGTGGGCTGGAGACCTTGGACCCTCCCACATGTGTGAGACCAGAGGGGTGAATAGCAGAGGGGCTGCTCTGACATCTCCTCTCCTAGCAAGGAGGGACTCTGTCCTTGTGAGGCTGTCAAAGGCCAGCTCAGCCCTGCATGACCAACTACAGCGGCTGCTCCCATGTCCTTTCCCCCTAGATACTGCGTTCATTAGCTATGAGGCCTTAGTTTTATGGGAACCCTCCCACTCGGCTTCCTCCTGGCTTAATGACAGGCCCATTAAAAAGAAGCCAATAAAGCCACAGTGAAAGAACAGTGGAAGGGACGGCTGCCTGCCCGTCTTCTGCAAGCACAAGCCAACTTTTGGGGCAGGAGGAGGAAAAGACAACCCCAAGTTAGGCAGAGGTGACCTCTGAAAGCAGGCAGAGCCTGCAGCTTGCGGGCTACCTTTCGTGTTCCGCTTTGGGGCTCTCTTGCATAAACTTTTCCCAGTGTGGGGTTGGGTTTTTTTGTGTGTGTGCTTTTTTTTGTGTCTCTGAGGAGGGAGGAACAAGACCTTTTAATGAGGGGAGGATTAACAGGCCATAAGACTCAGCCCTGAAAGAGCCGTCGGTCTGTGGGGCCGCTCAGCAGGATGAAGGGTAATTGGATTGGATCCCGAAGAGCACCTTGAATCGGTTCTGAGGCGGCCGTGAGGGGTTGCTCCAGAGGGGGCCAGGGGCCAAGGAGGAGGGGAGCGTGTGGCTCTTTAGAGAAGCCAGAGCCAAAATGGGGGATCAGCCGGCTCATTAAGGGATTAGAGTGTTTGTTCTTCTCAAGACTTTTGTTGCTAAAACACTTTGTGCAGCATTTTCTGGAGCCTGGGGAGCTTAAAGAGCTTGTCAGAGCCCTGCTCTTGTCCCCACACAGGAGCAGAGACGCTTTCCTCTGGCCTTCCTGCAGATGCCAACAGCAGCTATTGCTAGCAACAGCTCAGCTCTTCCAGCCCTTCCTGTCTCTAGTCATAGTGCTTCTGTCTCCTGTGGGTTTTGAAATAAAGAAGAAGGGCAACAAAGAGGACAAAGCAAAAGGAACACATCAAGAAAGGGTCCTTTGACAGTGAGGGACACTCTGATGGGCTCTTTCCTTAGAATTTGTTTCATGGACAGTGAAGGACTTTGCATGTTCTCTGGTACTTTCTGCAGCATTTTACCTCCTCATGAACTCTCTATTTGGTCTCCAACACTTGTGGAGCAAGTCTGGAGCACAAATTACTGTTATTTGTGTATCTGACCTTCATACGAACCATGTGGGTAAAAATAATGGCATAGACTAATTTGCCTACCAGCATCATCTGAAACAGGATGGCTCTTGAGATACAGGTGCCAGAAGAGGCTAAACAGGAAAGGAGTAGTGAGACATCACACAGTGCAGTGAGACCTTGCCTGACACAACTGCCCAAGAAGCTTGTTCTTCCTCTGGATCACGGTGAGAAGCTACAAGCTCTAAAGTCCAAATCAATAAGTGCTCAGACAGCAATCTGGGCTATTAGAAGTCAGTGGCATCTGTGAATAAAGCTCTGTTGTCATCAGTTTATCCACCCTCACAGTCCGCTTTCTCACACAATTTCCCTCATGTGAGCTGCCCTGAGGCATATGGCAATGGGGCATAGACAAACCTTGACTTGGCTAGCCAGGGATGGAAATCTGGAGCCACTGGAAGAGCAAAGGCCAGGGGAGGTGGGAGGGGGCTATGCAGTACCGGGGATTAGCCTATTTTAGGGACCCTCTTACCCTCCTGTCTCTGGCATTGGTGAGTGAGTACCAATTATTTCTTGCATAGGTAGGGTGCTCCTGGCGCAAGGGCAATGGTGTGGGAGCTCTCTCTCCTATCTCTGGTGTGACCTGAGAGGAAGGGAGTTCTCCTGTGACTTCCTTCCTGGAGGTTAAGCCATCAGGTTGGAGGTTCACCCCTGTATTCTGCTAACAGACAGTTAACAAGCAGTTCAAACCCAGAGCTTCAGACCCTAGCCAGCTGGTTGTGTGTTGACTCATCAACTGTCCACTGGATGACTGGAAATTTTGGTGGCATTGGGTTAAAGGCTGGGCTTGATGATCTTGGAGGCCTCTTCCAACCTTAAAGATTCTCTGATCTGGTCCCCATCCTCACAGGCACAAGGTGTAGCTTTGGGGTGAAACTGGCCTCCACCGTTACAGAAGTCCGGGTGCTGGGCAAAGGGTTTACCTGATTGTGTGGAGCATCAAAAGAAGTTGGCTCAGCCGGATCTTCCCAGATCCCAGGGTAAATTGCACTGCCACCTGTCTGCTGAGCAGGAGTTTCAGCTGGGAAGTGTGTAGATAAGGGAGGGGAGAATGGGACAGACAGGCAAGCAGGGGTGGGGTGAGGGGGTTACAGGAAAAATAAATGAGTCTCCTCTGAAATTAATTGTTTGAAGGGAGTGCCCCACTCAGCTGTGAATTCTGAAATGATTATTGAATTTGCAGACAGACGAGGAACAGAACGGGTCGGGTGCACGATTAATATCTTATTGATAGCGGATTAAGAGAGCGAGATCAAATCTTTAACTGAGTGGAGATGCACTTTATCAATTTGTCACAAAAAATGTAGCAATCAGAAGCGGAGAACATCAGGGACGGCTTGTGGATCGATCTGTGTCAGCGCCTCACAGGGCAGCTGCACAAGTAGTCTGGCTTCCCCACACATGCTCAGATTGCTGGAGACTTGGAGTGGTGCTAGCTATGATAAAAAGGGTGAGCTTGGGAATCACCAGACCTGTGGGTGCAAGGAAGCCACCAGGAGAAGTGCAGGCTGCTGACGTGTTCCCACAAACACTGTGCATGCAAGTGCTTCAGTGCAGGGTGCAAGCAAAGCAGTGGTGGCTGAGGAACACTGGCTTCCCAAAAACAGTGGCAGCAAAAGAAGTAAGAGACTCAGCCCTCAGCACAGCAGTAGATGAACTTGCGAACAGCCAGCTCTTCCCAAGCTTTAGGGCAGGATGAGGAACCTGCTAAATAAACTTGTCAAAACCCCTCCAGATGCTGCTGAATGGTACTTAGTGAGGAAAACCCCCAGGTGCTGCAGAGCTACTGCAAAGCTGTAGGCACTGCCTAGCTTACTGTTGTGTGGGGTTCATAATCCTGTCGGAGATCTAATGTGTTGTTAGCATTTGGAAGAAGAATTCTGTTCAGAGCCCTGACGTTTTGGTCCTGCTGATGAGACATTTCCTTCATGCAGCTATGTGTGTCCTATATTTGGGAGGCTGGTTTGTCAACCAACTCCTTAGTGTTGACCTGTCAGCATTCATGGCTCATGTATGGAAGGAATTTGTAGCTTTGGAAAGCATCTTGAGAGCTGGATAAAAGGTAAGAACTCCACCAAAAATACTTGCTTAGAAAACCATCCCTCCTACATCTTGAGGTAGCTCTGTGATACAGAAACCTTTTTGCTGGCTCTAAAGAGTGTGTTTGCTACTCAGGGTCTTCTTGAAAAATTCCATCTGACAATGTCAAGTTTCTCAATTAGATAATAAAAATCACTTCCAGCACCTATGGCCCATGAGCTTTTCAAATCAACCCCTAAAGGCAGAAAGCAGAGGCCAAGGGAAGAAGAGCCCAGAGTCAGACGGGGGGTAGTACTTGTTTTGATGAAATCAAACTTTTGATTTGCAGCCCTCCCTTACAGTTTTTTGCTGTGAACGCTTGGTTTTAGCAAAGAGGGAAAATAAACCCAAGGCAAATGTTTAATGAGCACCTCTTTCAGAACAGGCACTGTAAGCAGCTGTGATGTCTCTGCAGCGGAGCCTGGCACCAGACTTCAGTCACCAGTTGGACTCCAGCATTTTTTATTTTTTATTGCTAACGTAAAACTTCCTGCTATTCCAACAGATGGGGGATGGCCTGCAGAAGCCAGCAGCCTCCTTGGTGGGCTGTGGAGTCCACAGGAGTCTCTGATAGCAATTTCCCTTCTCTTAAGGCCTTGCAGAGCTGTTTTAGTCCCTTGGGCCTTTGCAAAAGATGCTGTGCACCTGAGTGAGGCATGTGATGGTGGAAAGGCTGTTCATTCTGAAGGCAGTCTCTCTCATGCTTGCACTGCTAGCTTTGAAGGCAATTACATTCTCACTAGGGTTGTTGAGTTTCTGTGTGAGGCTCCCTGACTGTTTGCAGTTGTTGCAGTTGTTCTTGGGGTCCTGCAGTGCAATAAGGGCCTCTGGGGTGTACAGGTGAGAAAGAGGCTCCAACTGGAAGGTCTTGGAACCTGAAGAGAGAAGATAAGGGGAGAAGGATAATAAAAGATGAGTTGTTTAATCCATGACCTTCCTTTGCTGCTTGCTGTTTACTCCTCTGTACTATGCTGCTTTTTCCTCACCAGTGTGTGAGGGGCTTTGACTCCTGCCAGGTTTTTGGAGTACTCTGAGAGCTGGTGACACGCACTATGCAGTTGAGAGGTCTGCAAGCACCATGATGGACACTCTGGAAGCTGATGAATCCTTGAGCTTGATAACATAGCTAAATTAAATGGCATGGTTTGTTCTGTGCTGGCATTGGAATGAAAGGCCGTATGTCAGCTTGATTTAGCTGGTATGTCTTAGCTGAGTTAGCTGAGTGTATTCATTGCAGGGATGTGAGGTCTTGGGATCTGCTAGGGTATAGACCCCAAAGGCAAGGCGAAGAAAAGGCAAAGAGGTGCACTTGTGCACTGAGATGCCCTGTCTCCAGGCTGGTTCGTGATGGACACCATAATGTGGAGAAGGCTGTTGCCTATTGCATCTATGTTTGCAGTGGGGAGCAAGTGGGACAGGGTTGGAGAGGAATTCATGACATATCTACCTGCCTTGGTCTGTGTGTGGCCTCCCCCTGACTTTCAGTGACCCTACAACTGTCTCTGAAGTCTCATCTAGCTCCTTGTACGTCTCTGTCCCTCTGCTAGGCAAGCGAAGGCTGGTGCATCTCTGAGTTGCCTTACTCTTTAGATGGTAAAAGCCATGTAGCCCTGGTGCAGGTGCTGATTTAACGTGAGGAATCCTATTCGACGTGAAGCATTTGTTCTTCTTATCCCTTCTTTTTGCAGAACCCACTTTGGGACATTTGGGTGGCTTCTGCTAAGGCTCAAGCCTGATACGCAGGTAGAGGGCAGAGACCAGAGCCAGCATCAACTCTTCCTTCCACCACCAGTAGTTGGTCCTAATGTTATTAGGACTCCTGTGGTGGTAATGGTAAGATTACCATTGCTGAATACCCCCAGCTGGAAGTGTGTGGCTTGTAACAGCAGTTTATGCTCCATGGCAAAGCCTTACAAAGTCCCTAGAAAGCAGAGTTTGTGGGGCAGGGGACAAAAATGTGAGCTTGTAATCAGAACGGGTCTGCAGAGGAGGCGATGCTGAAGATCTGCAGAACGTGTGGGGTGGGAAGGCAAAGGGGTAGGAGATGGGGGGCCTTTGAGATGACTTCACTGCTCTTTCTGTGCCCTATTGTGTGAACATGTTGAAAGCCATAGAGAGCCTTTGTTTTGGAAAGGGCCCTGAATTAATTGTCATGTACAGGCTGCTCTTCAACAAACTCCGGGCCTCTCGTCTGCTTCTCCTACTGGCTTTTCACAGCATCGACCCCCAGAAAGAGCGGGGTCGGGGGCAACCCCCTTCCACCTGCTACGTTTGTGGGGCCGGCGGTAGCAGGGCTCTTCCTGAGCCCCGCAGCGCCAGCAGCCCCTCCCAGCCCCGATACCTCCCATCCCGCCCAGGGCCGGGGCGCTGGATGCCCCTTCGAAAGCCACTCGTGGCTGTCCCATGACCGCCAGGCCCGGGGCTAATTAGCGCATTCAAGGGCACTGCTGGAGTGGAAAAGCGCTTGTCTGGCCGAGGGGCTCGGGCCCG
>VZRI01013112.1:152-15370 GCA_013397515.1 Upupa epops
TTCACCTCTCTTGCAAGGTTGAATTCCAAGGAGGCCTTGGCTTTCCTAGTTGCATCCCTACATTCTCTCACTAGAGACTTATAATCACCCCAAGTGGTCACCCCCTCCTTCCATGACCAATAGACTTTTTTCTTCCTCTTCAGTTTGCGCAGTAGCTCCCCATTTAACCACGCAGGTCTTCTAATATCTCCTGGGATGGAGCTTCAACTACCTCCCTGGGCATCCTGTTACAGTGTTCAATCCCTGTCACACTAAAGAGCTTTATCCTAACACCCTTCCCTAATTTGTAACCATTTGCCCTCATGCTACCACTACAGGCCTTCATAAACAGTCTCTGCCCAGCTCTCTTGTAGGCCCCCTTCAGATCCAGGAATGTAGCTATCAATTACTGTGAATTCCATAGTAATTTTATCCGTGATTTTAGAGTCCAAGATTAACTGGAACGAAGATTAACTACTGAGAAAAACTATAAACTGAGAATGATACCTGCAAATCAGTTTCTTTAACACTTTGGAGTGCATCTTGCCTTATACTGGGGTTCTGCTATGCTGCACAGCTACTGAAAAGACTAAGGATCAGTGGGTTAGGAAGGAGTCCCACATTCATCCTGTTTTAAATCACTGTGTGACTCCTGCCCAGATTTATTGGTTCAGCAAACAATTATTTCTGATGATCTTTCTTATTTAGCACTTATTGTCAATACATAAGTGTACATTTGGTTTGTAGTGTGCACTTGTTTCCTTGGATCTAGAAGTCAAATAGTAGCATTTCATTGAATGAAATCAGCCATCCAAGTAAGTATGTTTCCAATTGCTTTAAAGGCTTGTATCTGCTGATACTGGTAGTAAATTTGTCCTAAATCATCAGTTATGCAAAATCATAGGTGCCTATGGGTTCAAAACTTCATACAAATGGTGAGGTGTTCTGCAAGATATGTGAACCCTAAAAACAGAAATGCTTTCAATCTAGTGCTATTAGATAAGTAACATTTCTGAATAGAGATTCCTTATCTAAGTCTAGTCTTATCTTGCCCAAAAAGCCTTCTTAATTTCAGTGGTACTTGGGAAAGCATTTGCATTTAACACTGGAGGGAAAGCAATGTGAAACACAGAAATTATTTTGATTGATATGTGAAATACAGAATCAGGGACTTCCAGAGCTGAAAGCATGAGCTGCTGCAGCTCAAACTAAAAAGACAATCATATAGTCTATGAACAATGCACCAGGAAGCTGTAAAACATGGACGCAAATAGTTTTAATGAATTTAAATGGGGAGCCAGTTGTTGACATCAAGGTAGAATAAGTGGATAAGGACTTCTAAATAAGATGGAATTTTCATTGATTTTTTTAATTATTTTTGTGAAAATAAGAGTACTTTAGTTCATACCAATATCTCAAAAAAGGAATGTTTCCAGGCTGCAGTTTACTTCATGATAACTAGCAATATATTTAAGTAGACAAATGTTTGTGCTGCATGGCAGCAACATATCTGTTATGTGCAGCTTGATGATTTAACTGTTACCCAGGCCAACAGAGACCAAATATTAGCTTGCATCACCTGGCAGATGTTCTGTGACACATAAGGAATTAATCGGCTGTATTCTTCCAATTCTCCTGGAATAAACGCACCAAATAAAACATGAGACAGGTTCTAAGGCAAATAATATTCAAAGATCTGAACCAAGCTACAGTGATAAGAGCAGAAAGAAAGGTTATCCTTTATATCCTATCCTGACTCATATTGGTGTACAGAAATCCATCCTCACTGACCCCCAGTATTTTGACTGTCTATGTTTTGTATCATTGGTAAAGCTGAACCTGATGATGCAAAACATCATTATTTGTAATACGGAAAAACCAGAACTTTTTTCTTTACAGCATAAAACTACTTTCATTTTTATTTTTCCACTAAAGCTTGCATGCAGTTTTCAATAGTAGAAGAAAAGACACTGCAGGTGATTTCTAGCACAGTAGAAATCTTCCTTTATCAAAGTAGTAGCCTGTCAACTGAGAATAAAGAAACAGGAGAAAATATCATTTAAAATATGATTGGCCAGACTTGTACCAGAACAGCAGCAGATACACATATGATTTAAAATTTCCCTGACTGCTCAGCCTTGATTTCTTGCTTCTCACATCTCAAAGCTTTCATTAGGAATAAAAGAACTTTAGGTGATCCTGCTGTGGCAGGGGGATTGGACTAGATGATCTTTCAAGGTCCCTTTCATTCTCTAGTGATTCTATGATTTCTCCATTATTTTGCCTTAGTGCAATCCCTAAAACAACTTCTAATCATGTTAAACATCTAGTCATGCTAAGGAACCATACTAAAACAACTTCTAATCCCTTCAAAATGCTCTGAAACTGTTTCTCCAGCTGCCTCTGCATTGGTTATCTATGTGAACACAGAGTATTTCCTGCCATGTCTGATATTCTTTATAGCCCTTACTGTTTATGCTTCTGTCATCTAAAATGCTACTACAGCAAAAACATTTTTAGCAAAGGAGTGGTCAAACAAAGCAAAAAAAGGATCCCCTTAGAGTAGAAGCAAAATAGAGGAGCCTCTGACCTTGGAGACCTTGGAGACCTTGACTCAAGACCACGCTGAAGAACCTTATCAAACTTTGAAGCTGGCCCTGATCTGAGCAAAGTTTTAGGGCACATACTCCTTATATCCCTTTAAAATAAATTTTGTGAACCTCTTATATTGCCAAATTTCCCCTCATGTCCCATGCTTTGTAAACGATATATTGTCTTGGACAAGAAACCTTTCTGAACATCTGAGCTCAAACCAAAAGGTACAAGTCTTATATCATCAGTTCTACATATTCACAAGGACTAGTTAGGTTCTCAAAAAGCTCGGTCATTTATGTCAATATGCCACCATATATAGTAGAACACAGAGTGCAATGAGAACATGCTGATATAAAATCAGCATTTTGTGGGATATGCCTACAGGGGTTTTGACTACGTATGTAGAGGCAGGAATCTAGTACTGGCATTAAAATGACAGCTGAAGCTCTCTGTCTACAGTCAGATTAGACTCTGTGCAATAAGCATAGGACTCCTGCTGTTCATCAGACATTGCTTTACTTCATATTAGAACACAAATGGTATCTAATTAGGTTCTTTTATACAGAGAATTTGCTTGAAAGTGGAGTAGATAAAGCGTAGTCCCAAAAATCAGTCCAATTTTTCCTTGCCCAAATCTTCGCTGCAGTATTTTCTACAAATACACTCTAAGAAAAAGTTGCAAACAGATACACAGATCATTAAGGGTTGGAAGGGACCTCCAGGGCTCATCAAATCCAACCCCCCTGCTTTAACAAGATCATAAAACCTAAGATAGGTTACACAGAAACGCATCCAGGTCTTAAGAGTCTCCAGAGAAGTAGACTCCACAACCTCCCTGGGCAGCGTGTTCCAGTGCTCAATAACCCTTACAGTAAAGAAACATTTTCTCATACTGAAATGGAACTTCTTGTGCTCCAACTTACACCCGTTACCTCTTGTCCTATCACAAGGTGCAAGTGAAAACAGATTGCTTCTTCCTTCTTGACACCCAGCGTTCATCTATTTCTATGCAGTGATTAAGTCCCCTTGTACTCTTCCAAGCTGAAATGTCTCAGATCTCTCCTCATAAGGCAAGATCACCTGAGAAATGTTATAAAGGAAATTTTCTGAGATATTTTCCCCCTGCATTAAAAATCCTGAATCCTCTGGAAGATAGCACCTTACAAAACCTCTCAAAATACCTATTTTTCATTTCAAATCTGTCATGTAGAAATTTTATCATCTTAAAATTAAGATGTAATGGAAAAATTATTTAATATAGAAGAAAAATTTCGTTTATGACAGCATTGTAACCTGTGGGTTTTTTTTAAAAATGTGACTTTATAAGCAGTTTTTAAAGCAGTGGTAAATTATGCTATGTGGGCTGGAAAAATATTTAAATCTTGAAAACACAATAAAAAAATAATTCTTGGTAAGTTCTACTAAAAATCAGTAAAATTGGAAAAAATATATCCAAAGTAGAGATGCTTTTGGAGAACTGCTTACAAACTCTGCATCTGTAAACTGGAAAATACTGACTTTGCCTGCAATTAATCAGTACTGCACTTCAGTAATGCTCATATCCAGTATGTAAGGCACATGGCAACTTGTGCAACTGTGACTATATTTCTGTGAACTTCTGTGAAGAGTTGAACTTTTTATTTATTTATTGTAGGAACTTAAGAAAAATATATAATTTTTGACCTTTTGTAAATATTTCAGTGTGGCATTTTTGTTCCTGTATCACTGAGTGACTTGGAGGTGGTAGAAGGGATGTTTGTCATCATTCCTTGTAAGAAGCTGGCATCATGCCCAAGAGCAGGTGTTATTGTTGCTGTAAGATATTTTATATAAACACCTTGTAATGTGACCTACATATTCCCACAGCCTCTGGTGAGAGTTAGCGTTCATGTTTACATGACCCATTTTTAGTGCATCGAGGAGCTTGTTAATATCAGCAGCTGACTATACCATAACAAGCTGTGTCTTCTTGTTGACCACTTATACAATACAGTAGTATTAACACAAGGTGAGACAGAGTAAACAAAATGTGGAGAGATGCAAAACCTGTTAAAAAGGGTGATTTTGAAACATGGAAAAATAGAGACTTGAAAGAGCTGTGACACAGTCATATTTTGAGCTCTTTTCAAGTACTGTTCTAGGAAATTCCCCCTATGCTAATATAATATTATTATACTAATTTTTCAATGTGTTAGGCTTCCATTTTGATATTTTACAATTGCATAAAAGTTCTGTTTGTGCGTTAAGTACAAAGACTTAACATTCTTTTTTAGAATTATTTTTCTCTTTTATTATTATTTGCAATGAGAGCCACAGAAGTAGTTCAGTGTGAAAAGCCAGACAGCTAAAACTTTCAAATGTGGAGGAGATTAAAGACATATTTTTAAATATAAAAGCACTAAATATAAATCTAAGGCCTTACATTTCCTAACTTGATATATGCGTGAGGCTCTGAGACACCTGCTTGCAAAGCTCAGTGAGGTACTGAGTTATGTTAAGTGTCAAAGGAGTCCCAGTGTTCTCAAGCACCCTCACAGTGTTTGAGGTGTTTATAAGCTCTCAAGAGACCACCTCTGCTCAGGTTTTAAAGGGCTAGAATATTTTTGTTCCCTTTTCCAGTGAACTACAATGATTATCCACAAATAATTCCTTCCTGCTCTGTTTTCCAGCGATAATTCTAGGCAAGGACAGCCAAAGACCTTGGGAAAATCAAACATTCAAGGATCAGAGACACGTGTATGCTTTGTAGGGCTGAAAAGGATGCTCAGTTATGAAGGTCAAAGCATGGTGATCATGTCAAAGTAAACTGCAGAGAGTTCCTGCCTGGATTTTGCTCTTTCCTTACATCTCTGCAGAAGAATATCATGTTGCCAAAAGCTTACAATGAAAAGATATGCACTTTTAAAGTGCTGTAGTTGAAACAGCAATGGCTGTATCACATGTACTCTTTGGAGTCAATTGTTCAGATGCAACAGCCTAATTAAATTTTAAGCATTATAGATTCAGTTTACATAGTTCTCCCACTTCTAACACTGCTGAATCTGAACCTCCTGCATTTTAGGGCACCAAAAACAAAAAAATTATTAAAAATTAAAAATTTTTAGGTTTTTTTAAAAGCCCTTGGCTATAATACACAGGAAATACCTTGTAGTATGTAGAGCTTAATTACAGCAAGATATTTAGTAAATTTTCATCTGGAGAATCGAAAACTGAAAAACCTGAGAGAGCTGTGCGGGGTAGGTTCTCACACTACACAAATGAGGGTAGCAGTGTTTGTGCTAACACCCTGCAGAAAGGAGGAATTTGCCTGATCTGTATAGAAGTAGCAATAGAAAAGAAAACCAGCTATTAATTGGTGCTATGTATGATGGTGTTGTGAGAACAAGTGTCTTTCTTTTTCTTTTCTTATTCTTCTTTGCTTATTGCTGGTTATCCTGTTTTTCAACATTAATCTTGTTGTAAGACAAACAGGAAGTCCAAAAAGAGTAGCAAGGTTAAGCTGAATGAGCTGAACTTAATCTGGAAAACACAAAGACCTATGTTTACAGTTAGCAGTTTTCCAAGACATACAATTTGTACTAAACTAGATAGTGATTCATTATCTTCCACAGTCCTTGGGAATAAAGTAAGAAGTTTTGTGAGATATGTGAAAATTTAGGTTAAATATTTTAAATCGGCACTCTCAATATGTATGAAATACCAACATAATTTGCTTAGGCAAGGCTGAGGAGCATCTTCACCAAAAGTTTTCAGAGACTGGTAATACACAGGGTGTTGCGTGTGTTTTTGGTGCTGCTTCAGTGCAGGCAGTTGAACTAGCCCAACATTTTCATGACTCTAGATTTATTGTAAGCTAAATCAAGATAGGCTGTGTCTTCTGGTGTGCTTGTGTGCCTGATTGTCTTTTATTTCTGTATTGAACAACTTCCTGGACTCGATATTTGCCTTGCTGATGGCTGTAAAAATGGCCTGGAGATTTGGCAAGGGGCTTGATTATATTTATGAACATACATGGTTTACACAACTAAGTAACTACAGAAAAAAGCCTTATAGCTATGAGTTCATTATTTTATCTGGACATTGGCTATTTTTTAAAGTATATTATCGCTACATCACTTGTTCCTTTATCACTCAAACAAAGGCTGCATCACTCATTTGGATTCTATCTTGAAATACTGTATGTTAGTGACTGTTTTTTTCTGTCCTCTCCCCCCAGGCACTCTCTTCTGCTAGATACATGATCTGAGCAAGAAGACACTGAAAGAAAGGTCTTTCAGGACTGCTTTCAATTGCCACTTCAGAAAAAAAACAGAATATTTAGGATACTCTTGTTGATATCATTATTATTAATTATTTTGTTAATCTGAAATATTTTTAAGGGAGGAAGAAATATTTTTCAAGGCAGGTTTTTTTTAATAGCAAAAAAGCTTTCCACTAATTATGTTAATGGGAAACATTTTGTGTTACCGGAGCTGTGATAGTACATAATGGTGCATTTCCTTAAAAATATAGAATCTCATCTAAGTATAGATGTTTATGGCAAGCATGACAATATATTTATTCAGGGGAGGGCATAGCTTCTCTGAGGAAAGGAAATTCAGACTGTGTCTCTGCTGTCAGGTAGCTCCAGGCTTGAACTCACACTTTCTCCAAACACTTAATTATCTGCATCCCCTCCAAGTGGGCAGCTTTGCCAAAACGGAAGGCAGGCTCACACATGTCACACAGGTAGCATGGTTCAAGCTATCTCTCTTTCATAGTTTGCTATGACAATCAGTATGGAAAATGTCTTTACATAGAGATGGGTTTTGAAGGCAATCTGACTAGAGGGGACCTTCGGCTTGTAGTTTCAGGCCTAAATGGGAAGTGAAAAGGTTAATATGAGTAAAATGGAATTGCATATCCTGTGTGCATTTGGGATTCCTCTGCATTAACCTATGCTCCCTGTAAATTTAACATCCTTTGTGCACACATTCTATGCCATAGCAGTGGCTGTTATTGCACTTTAGCTTTCCATAATGCCACAGTTGCCAGTGCACCCTATGCCTTACTCAGCCCTGGTACATTCTGAGCAGTGTTTTGTCTATATATTCATCTGCAGTAAATAACTTTACTCCGTTCAGTCTGTGTAGATGTGAATTCAAATCTTGCCCACAATTTAGGATACGGGCTGGCAAGGCTCAGTGACAAAGTCTATATTACAAAATGGATCTTTTACATTGAAAATAGACTCCAATAATGCAGATTCCCCACCCATCCCCTTTCTTGGAAGGAAACTCTCTACTTGAGTTCAGTGAACAGTGTGTGAATAACAATCTTGTGTATAAGGCTGCAGAGATGAGAAATAGCTTTGCTGTTTGTGAAAGCCCTGTACTGGTACACCATGGGTGACAGCTACTTCCCCACACATCTCTGCCAGCGCACCTTTCATCCAGCTCACACGTTCTTTCAGTGCTTGTGCCTGGCTTTAGTGAACATCCTGGCGTTGTGCAGGCTGATGCCAGGCTGGGCTTGTTTTTTAACAGCCAAGGGCTGAATGTCTGCCTGGCGATGAATGGGACCCCCAGCCTGTGCAGTTTTTGCAGAAGAAAGTTTTACAATGACATTCCCCACATCCTCCCCTTCCCCTTCACTTGAAGATTTAATTAGAGCTTAGAAGTTTGAGCTTTTAAAATCAAGCCAATGATTTGCTTTTCTTCCTAAGGAAGGAAACTCCTTTACTTTTTAGTTGTTCCAATGCCGCTCCTTCCCAGCTTCTGCAACAGAGTGCTCTTTACTCACACTCCCTTTTGGTGACCATCGCGGATTCTCACACTGCTAATAGAAAAGTCTATGTTTCTAGCGGTCTGCAGAAGAAACAGAAAGAGCTTTGTCCTTACTGTGATTACAGACTTCATGTTGCTTGGTACAAAAACGGTTTATCAGGGAATACTATCATTTAGATGTGGAGACAAAGATAAGTTGAGCATCCTTGAACCACTCCTACAGTTTGCTGAGATGGATTTCCAGAGAGAGGCAATTCCATG
Source organism: Upupa epops (assembly GCA_013397515.1). NCBI lineage: Eukaryota > Metazoa > Chordata > Aves > Bucerotiformes > Upupidae > Upupa > Upupa epops. The sequence goes on from VZRI01013112.1 coordinate 8,753, forward strand.
CCTAATGAGTATGCATCTTCTATACCCTAACTATCTTGAGCTGTATTGTGCCACACATTATGACAATGCCACTGCTGCTCTACAGAATCACTCCTCCGACCTGAGGAAAATAGCACTACTTCCATCCATCCACACTTTTGTGCCTGAGAAAACACCCACCTTATGAGAGGGATAGTATCCAGTTTACTCAGATCAGGAAAAGAGCTTTGAAAGAAGCTTCCAAAGCTGTTTCCCTTTTGGTCTAAGCCAAAAACCTGTCTGTTGGGAGTACCTCTTCCTCCTGGACCTGTGCTGTCAAGAAAGCTTGCCCTGAGCCTGAACAAAGTAATTTGGCTTTTATTGTTTAGATACCTGGCTCAGGTATATTACTAAGCAGTCAAATACATCTGTTCCATATTATCTGTATCAAGAATTAGACTGAGACTTTTCTGGTCCATTTGATTGTACACATACTGAGCATTTGCATCAGAGGTAATAGTGGGTGGCTGGCATTTTAAAAGACTGGCAGAACAGAATTAATAACCGTTAGAGCAAAAAATACATGGAAGTATTCAAATGAACTTTGTGCATGTTCCAAAAAATGTGTATTTGTGAGATGACAGCTACATAGATACGATAATTCAGATAATAAAATTGACTGAAACCAACACATTTAATAGATCATCGCTGCTTTTAATTGGTTTGTGCCAAAACTTCCAAAATGGATTCATGAAACATTTTTCAAACTTTTTCTAAAATATAATTTAAATATATCTTTCTAATGAAATAAAATATTTTAAATATGTTATTTGATATTATTTAATAGTGTTGCTTTTTGATATTTCTATCATTAGATTATGATTTAACATTTTTAGCATTTCTGTAGTACAGAGTTATTGAAGTAAATGTTTGAGTTTTTTCAGTTTGATAGAAGAAAATCTCTGGCTGTTATTGCAAAAAGAAATCACATATTTTTGGATGGAAAATACTCAGCTTTACTGATTTCAAAACAAATAACAGTAGGCTTTCTAGTGTGATTTAGAATGATCTTCTATTTTTCTGTTCATTGATCCAGGAAGGTAAATTTGTAATAACGTTTATTTTTTTCATGAGGCTTTGAAAGTATTTATTTGACTTATGATGCCCCTGAGACTTCTTTAGTGCATTGCCGAGGCACAATATCCATGATACATTCTCAGAGAGACCGTTCAGCCTGCCTGGAGATGTCACACTTGGAGCTGCATGGCACTGCTTTAAGAGGCTAAAAGTATGCTATACACAGTAGCTCAGTTACAGTGTTAGCCAAAATAGTTAATAGCAGTTAAAAATAATGTTAACTATTAAAGGCTGTACAACTGTGTCTAACACATGAATATACAGTTAAGGTCTTGCTCAAGGTCTGTTTCTAGATACAGACCCTGCTTTTAAGCAGGTTTTGTTCATACATTCTCCTTTTTCAGCTAAGCTTCATTTGATCTGTGCTGTCTCTTCTGCTGCTTTTGTCTGAGCTCCAAACTTTAAAAAGTAAAGTAATACATATCCTCATTTGAATAAAACTTCATAAAAAGCACTTGTGAGATACTGAAAATTCCAGTTAATTAAAAACTGATTACATTTAATCGTAGACAGGCTTTCAGCACACTGGGAACTATTTCATTTCACTAGGCTAAACAGCTGTGACTAAAAGGATTACTGACAGAGAAAAACATTCTTCCTAAATTAAAAGTGCACTACCATGAAAATGCAAAGTTTGGAAGTGCACAACTTATTGATAACAGTCAACACAGATTAGGAGATTCAACGTTTTTAAAGGTGAAATATGGTCATTATGCATTTGTTGTAGCAGAACCATTGTTCTTCATGTTCAATTGTTCATTCAAAAGCATACATGATTCCTGATATTTTCATATTTCATATTTCATTCATTCATATATATTCCTATAGAGCATATATGACTTTTTCCTGGTTTAGATTATTTTGTGCCAGTTTGGATTCCTCAGGGACAATATTATAGTAAAGATAGAATAAAAAGTATTATTATTGGAGAATTCTATTACCTATAGAAAGGGTTAAAAAACAAGTGAAGGAAAAAACACTGCAAACTGGCCTACCTTTTTGGCCTAGCCCCTTTTTTCCCGAATGTGACCTCCGTACAGAAGAAAGGTCAGAAGGATGATCCAGGTAATTATAGACCTGTTAGCCTCATCTTAGTTCTAAGCAAAATTATTGAACGGTTAGTACTGAGTGCTATCACGCAACAACTGCATGACTGCCAAGAGATTAAGCCCAGACAACATGGGTTTAGGCAGGGAAGGTCTTGCTTGACTAATCTGATCTCCTTTTATGATCAAGTAACTTGACTAGTCAATGAGAGAAAGGCTGTGGATGCAGTGTACCTGGATTTCAGTAAAGCATTCAACATGGTCTCCCATGAAGTACTCCTGACAAAGATGGCAGCAAGGGGCTCTGACAGGAATATTCTATGCTGGGTCAGGAACTAGTTGGATGGATAAGCCCAGAATGTGGTAAATGGTGTCACATCTAGTTGGCGACCTGTTACTAGTGGTGATCCCAAGGGTCGGTGTTAGGTCTGGTCCAGTTTAACATCTTCATTGATGATATTGATGATGGGTTGGAGTCCATCATGAGCAAATTTGCAGATGACACCAAGCTTGGAGCTCGTGTTGATCTGTTGGAGGGTAGGAGGGCCCTGCAGAAGGAACTGGACAGACTGGAGAGATGGGCAGACTCCAATAGGATGAGTGTCTAAGTGTCGGGTTCTGCATTTTGGTTATAACAACACCAGGCAGAACTATAGGCTGGGGATGGAGTTCTTAGAGAGTAGTCAGGTAGAAAGAGACTTGGGGGTACTAGTGGACAGCAAACTTAGCGTGAGTCAGCAATGTGCCCAGGTGGCCAAGAGGGCTAATGGTGTCCTGGCCTATATCAGGAATGGTGTGGCCAATGGTGCGGGAGAGGGAGGTTATCCTCCCCCTGTATTTGGCACTAGTTAGACTGCACCTGGACTATTGTGTTCAGTTCTGGGCCCCTCAGTTTAAGAAGGAGGTGCTGAAATAAGTCCAGAGAAGAGCAACTAGATTGGTAAAGGGGCTGGAAGGTAAGCCCTATGAGGAGAGGCTAATGAGGCTGGGTCTGTTTAGCCTGGAAAAGAGGAGGCTCAGGGGAGACCTTATTGCTGTCTATAACTATTTAAAAGGTGTTTGAAGTCCAGCAGGGGTTGGACACTGGAGGCAGGACAAGGGGTCATAGCCTTAAGCTTCATCAGGGGAGGTTTAGATTTAACATTAGGAAAAGGTTTTTCACTGAAAGAGTGATCCAGTTTTGGAACGGGCTGCCTGCAGAGGTGGTCGAGTCACTGTCTGTGGAGGTGTTCAAGGTTAATCTGGATGAAGTGCTGAGTGGTATGATCTAGATGTTAGATGTTAGGTTTACTTGGTTGGTTTTAGGTTGGACTGGATGATCTTTAAGGTCTTTTCCAACCTTATCATTACTATGAAACTGTGATAATATGAAGCATTGAGACACCTGTAAACTCATAAAAGTGCCTTTTGGTTGCACTGCAATCTTCCAGCAAGGATTTACAGAAAGTCAGTCAGAGCTTTCCCCTTAATGTTAGTACAAGTCATTAAAGAATCATCAGTTGAGAACCTCAATACTATATGACTATATAATTCAATATTATATTACTATAACTTTTGTACTAGTTTATTACTTAACACCACAAAACATTACAGAAATGTTTACATTGCAAACCAAAGTCTATGTGCATACGGAGTCAAGGAGAACTGGAGTGTGGTTCAGTGAATACAAAAGTATTCAAAATAATAGTGTGAAGTCACAGTTTTCACTTTAAAAGCATGCTAACAGCGAGACAGAAAATAGTTATTACTTGGTATACAGTGGAAACCACAGTGTGGCTTACATTTGCCTTATGTTGGCCTAAAATTCTATCTTTGCAGTGACTAAAAAATGGTGCATTTATTTCTTGATAAATACTTGTATGTGCAACAAAAGTATTGGGAATGAAATAAGAACATCCTGCAGTGCTTTAAAACAGCCTTCAGTATATAGCTACTGATCACTTCCCTGCACCATAAATCTGCTAATTTTAGATGCTACATAAAAAGATAAAGGTAGCCATAAATACATACAGATCTATAAAATCCAAGGAGCTGAAGAAATATTCTGTGACACTGCAGTTAGAAATCCTGAGATGTTTGAAACAATGACTATCATTAAAAACTCTTTGTTAGTCCAGCTAAACTTGAGAAAGCATGGGTCATTTCGTTTAAAAGGTTAAAGCAGCAAAGAGATAAGAGAGAATTTCTTATTCTAGAATGACTGTTTAAGAAAGATGTAGGCCAAGTAGTAAGGGGAGCTCAGACATCTTGACATGTAGTAGGTGAAAACACCTTTACCATCCTTGACAAGACAAAGCTTTGCCCTGGAATAACATCAATGCTTTGCACAACAATGACAATGGCAGCTTTATGAGAACAAAATAATACCAGCTCTGTCCTTATCCTGACTTGTCAGGCAGAGCTGAGCTTATCTGACCCAGGCTGTGTTTGTCATTTGGCAAACAGATGCTGCCAACACAACGTGAAGCAGAGGCCATTAAGTGCTTGAGAACTGCTGTTAGATATATCTTTCCATTTTCAAAAGTGATTCAAAAAGAAGGAAGGCTACAAAATATATAAGGTATTCAAGAGCATTGATGCATTTAAAGATTGTCAAGTGATGCAGCACCTGCTGGCTCAGCCTCCAAAAGTACACATCAAGGACACTGCAGCAACAACCAATACATTTCAAAATATTCAGGAACCAGGAAGAGGTAGATAAACGTGCAGGGGTCAAAAAGTGTAGCTGAACACTTTAGTTCAATGGAGATTAAGCATTACTATTATTATAATGATTACATCTTCACACCACTTAGCAGTCTTAACAGTGACTTGCAGGCTAAGGCTGCCAGAGAGCCTGCTTGACACTGGAGTTGATCCCATTATCTTGAATATTCTGGGCTAAGTAAATTGAAGTCCGTCACATGATTCGGTCATGACATATGATCCTAGCTGACTTGAAGGTCAAAAAAAAAGAGCTTACATGATAAGGCAAGATTTACAGAATAGGTTAAATAAATCTGGAAATAGCTTGCAATTGTTACCTGCATAGAGGCTTAATGTATGTTGGAGGATGGCCTCCTTCCAGCCAAGCTGCCACTGAAGAACAGTTTGTTCAATTTAAATGAAATAGAACTGCACTAGAAAATTATGTACTGTTAAAGCCAGAATATTTTTCAGACATCAGTTTCAATATAGTTCCCTGCAGAAAGGAGAAATATGTGCTTGCTAACATGCTACGCGTCAAGTACTACCTTAGAATGAGACTGACCTCATTGCCTGCATGATTCTTACTTCACCTCAAATAGGGTTCATTTTTCACTGCTGTGTGCTGATGTCACTCACCAAGCCACATCAGAAAATTGATTTTTTCCAGAGTTGCTTTGAAAGCTGCAAAAATCTTTTGTGAATGTTGGAAGAGTTTTCATCATGCCAAGACACCTATCAGAAGAAGAAAATTAAAAATGTTCTTGTCACATTGTGTTACATATATATAAAGCCAGTTTTCAGGAGAATAACACTGAGCCACCATTGAAGGCAGAGTATGTCAACAAAATGTCACTGAAAAATGTGAACAGGGCTATGTGCTTCGGACTGACAACACATGTTAATTTACTGTCTTTTAGGAATACTATTTTCATATGTCTGCGCTGGAAAAACTAAGTGTATATGGATGCAGAGCTCTTACTGCAAACTAATTCATAAAATCATCGGGGATCAAAGGGACCTAGAAAAATCATCTAGTCCAATCCCACTGCCACAGCAGGATCACCTAGACCAAGTTGCACAGGAACACATCCGGGCGAGTCTGGAACATCTATAGAGAGGGAGACTCCACAACCACCCTGGGCAGCCTGTTCCAATGCTCCGTTACCCTCACTGAGAAGTTCCCTTTGATATTTATATGGAACCTCCTCTGTTCCAGCTTGCACCCATTGCTCCTTGTCCTATCACCAGATGACCTTGAGAAGAGCATGGATCCATCCTCCTGACATCCACCCCTCACATAATTATAGATATTCATGAGGTCACCCCTCAGCCTCCACTTCTCCAAGCTAAAGAGACCCAGCTACCTCAGCCTTTCCTCATAAGGGAGGTGTTCTACTTCCTTCATCACCTTCGTTGCTGTACTCTGGATACCCTCCAGCAGCTCTGTGTCCTTCTTGAACTAAAGGGCCCAGAACTGCACAACATACTCCAGATATGGCCTGAAAAGTGCAGAATAGAGAGGGAGAAGAACCTCTCTCAATCTGCTAACCATCCCCCTTCTGATGTACAACCCCAGGATGCTGTTGGCCATCTTGGCCACAAGAGCACATTGCTGGCTCATAGTTATCCTGCTGTCCACTAGGACTCCCAGGTCCCTTTCTCCTACACTGCTGTCCAAGAGGTCAGTTCCCAACCTGTACTGGCACCTGGGATTGTTCTTGCCCAGATGCAAGACTCTACACTTACCCTTGTTGTACCTGTGTTGTACCGTGAGGATGCTATGTGAGAC
>VZRI01013114.1:0-35918 GCA_013397515.1 Upupa epops
GCTCCTGTGCTTTTCAGACTTCCCTCTTGAAGCCCAACCTTCCTGGACTCCTGGATCTTTTGGAGCAGCCTCCCAAGGGACTTTGTCAATTGGTCTTCTGAACAAGCCAAAGTTCTCCCTGCAGAAGTCTAAGGTCGCAGTTTTACTGACTCCTTCCTTGTTTCTCCAAGGATTGAACACTCAATATTCTCATGATCGCTGTGCCCTAAACAACCTCCAGCATTTCCTTCCCCCACAAGATCCTCCCTGTTCACAAGCAGCAGGTCCAAGAAGGCACCTTCCCTGGTTGGCTCTCTCACCAGTTGTGTGAGAAAGTTCTCCACACACTCCAGGAACCTCCAGGACTGTTCTCTCTCTGCTGTTTTGTGTTTCCTGCAGACTGGGGAAAATTGAAGTTCCCCATGAGTACAAGGGGCAGTGATTGTGAAACTTCCCTCAACTGCTTATAAAACATTTCATCCGCTTCTCTATCCTGGTTGGGTGGTCTGTAACAGATTCCCACCACTGAATCACTCTTGCTGGCCTTGCTCCTGATTCCCAGCTATTACACCTCAACCTTATCCCCACCCTCTTCAATTTCTGTGCTTTCATATGTCTCCTTGACATAGAGTGCCACTCCACCGCCTCTTCTCCCTTGCCTATCCCTTCTGAAGAGTCAATACCGATCAATTGCAGCACTCCAGTTCTGGGAATCATCCCACCAGGTTTCTGTGATGGCCACCATATCACAGCTTTCCTGTTGCACAGCAGCCTCCAGCTCCTCCTGTTTGTTGCCCATGCTGCTTAAACATTTCAGGGAGGGAGCCAAGGAGACAGTTTTCAATGTTGAGGGGTGGCAGACCTTCTGGTTATCTGTGATGCCACACTGCCCTGTAAGTGCTGAGCTACTACACTGAGCTCTCACTAGCAAGGCCAGTTATTTCCCCTTCCACCACCATATCTAGTTTAAAGCTCTGTGAAATGACATCAGAGAGTACTGAGAACCTTTTGAGATAACTTTGGAGTAGGCTCTTGCTTTCATCTTGGACTTGCATGATTTTTTTCGGCAGTACTGTGATAATGAGTGATTCTAGGAACTGGGAACCCTGCATGTAAATGACACTGGTGAATTGTCTCTAGTCACTGTGTCTCTTAGTCTCATTATTTATTCATGCTAAATTTTTTCTCCTCAGAAATAATAAATTACACTTCAGGAAACTCAGAGGCTCAAAGGGTTGGTCGTTAGTCTTTACTAAGTCTAGTCCTGTAGAGATTCGAACAGGAAACACCATCAAATTTAACCGTTTTAACATTTCACTGAACCTAAATTTAGACAGCACTATCATTTTCCTTGTACAGTATAAGCCTGTTGTATTATACAGACTGACTTTTTCCATATCTACTCATTGTAAGCACTTCATTCTGGTTTCAGAGACAGTAGTCAGCTTAGAGTTTCCTTTACATAGGGTGAAAACTGGTGGAAAAACCTGATGACGTTTCTGACCTCATAGCCTGAATGGCTGGCTCGCTGCAGACTGGTGTTCTCACAAATGGGACCAGGGCTGCAGGGGAGTGATCGCTATTAGCAAATTAGGAAGTGAAGGCTTTGAATATATAGAGCAGTCATCATGAAAATGCCAGCTCTTGCTATAATGCAGCATCAGAGAACAGTGGCTCCTTTTTTAGAGGAGAGTGCTGTTGGTAGCAGTTAACAAGCACTGACTCTACAATGGGAGCAGTGTAGAACACGTACAAATACAATAGAGGCAGAAGTGGCCAAGAACTTGCTGCTTCTTTTCAAAACTGAGTCTTTTCCCATAGCCTTTAAAAATCCCATACTATTAGCAGCACTGATGCTCCAGCAGCACTTGCCGTGCTGGGATGTCTGAGCAGGGGTCTGTGAGGGCCATGCCCTGCTGTCACCCCCCACATCCCATCACATAAAGCACAGATCAATGTCTGCAGGTGCTAATGAATTAAATTTCAGTGGCATCTCCTGCCTGTCAGCTTTTCTGCAGCTAGAGCCACAGGAGATGGAAAAGGTGGGTCATCATTTGGGGTAAGGGCAGACACATAAGCAATGGCTGTGGTTGATGCTGTGAAAGTTCTGCTGAAAATGGAGACTTTAAAATTGCCATGAGACTTTTAACTTCTTTGAGACTTGTTATGATTTACCTAAATTTCAACAATTCATGTTCCACCTGGCAATTTCAGGGTGCATAAAAATGTCTTTGCTTACCATCAGTAGCAAAACACTCAAAGGAGATCGTTACCCCTAGTTTACAGAAGAACAATTAAATGTACAGGATCTAAATCCTTCCTGAACATGGGTCTTGAGAAGAGCTGGATCAGCAGAACACAGGGGAGTTGGGAATTTGGCTAACGTTGTGGGAGCTGAGAAAACACTAAAGTCTATGCCACACGGTTCTGAGGCCACACAGAGAAAGCCAGGCAAGCCCAGCCATGACTCCTTGCAGAGGATTTCTGCTTTGATGGGGTGTGATCTGGAAATCAAACTCCAATCAAGTGTTGTGAGTGTACAGCAGTGGTCCCACGCACCTGGCCCTGAAGAAGAAAGGGCAGCACATGGGAGAATTCCTGGAGTGTGGAGAAATGCCCCCTTTGTCCTTGCTAATGCCAAGATACAAGGTGTGCTTCTGCCCCATGAGCAGGAATCTGCTCTGGCCCCAGGGTGATGCAGAGATTATTTACTTGTCACCAACACAGTTTGTCAAGTTGACATGTGCTGGGAGAGACAAACACACCAGAGGAGCATGTGCAGGGAGTCAGCAGGTGTTGATATGATAGCACAGCCCAAAGTACCTGTACAGCAATGCTCTAGCAAAGGTGGATTGGTTTTTCTTACAAGTTTACAATAAGCAGAGAGTAAGTCCACAGCCATTAGAGAAAAGGGTTGTTACAAATTACTTTTAAGTAGTGGTGAAATGTTGCAGGTTAATCAAGCCATTAAACTTGTTTAATGTCCAGAATGTGTGAAATCCCTGGGACTTGTCTCTATTTTTTCTGGTTTAATGAGAGGAAACTGGTTGGGGAGCTTTGGAACAAAGACAACAAGCACCATGGATAAACCAGCCAAACCTGGAGACAGATTTTCTGTGGGAACCTCTTGCCTATTCAAAAATATTTTTATGAAATTAACTTTTTTAAATGTTTATTTCTTGTTTTATTTATTTTGAGTGAGAAATTATCAGGATTTTGAAAGGTTTCAAATGTGCTGAAATGGTAGCTTGACAGATTTTTCCGACCTCTGCGAAAGAGATGGGCAGATACTGCTATGTCTGAAGCACAAAAATCTCTTCTTGTTGCCAATCAGGACCATTATTAAGCATCTTTCCTCTTACTCGTGTAGAAATAAAAAGTAAAGGGAGAAAAAAGGTATTTATATTCTGAAAAAGAGAGTAAAAAGAAGAGAATGTGGCCGCTCATTTTCTTACCACACTCAGCAGTAAGAAAATACGGCCTCACTGATAGGTCTGCTTGTGAAAATGGTCCCTGAATGTTTTCATGGATGAGAGACCTTTCTTCTTTTTTTGTTTTCTCTTGCCTTATCCATGCAAGCTATGTGCTTCTGGGCTCCTGCTGATCAGCACTGGAGGAATTACTGGAGCTCCATTCACAGTTTCAAAACTGTTTTGCATTAATGGAGAGCCGGAGCTGGATTTGGGTTAGGTTTCACCCTGAGCCCTAACTCTCTTTTCACCCCCTAGAATAATAATAATAATAATTACAAAAGTATGAGAGAGGACTAGCGTCTCCATGTCTTGTTCGTAACGGAGCAAACCAAATATTATTACATACATTATTGAAGGGGTGAGGAAAGTTACAGGTCGTGAACTATGCTGTATGAATAGCTGGAGGTCAGATCAATCACAGCCATGGATTTCATGGCTGAGGTTTCAGCCCGTAGAGACTGTTTTCGTTGTGCTGCCTTCTATCAGCTAATTGCATATGCTAGTTTAAACCATAACTTAAAGTAACTGAGAAACACAGAAACTAAAGACTCCTCCAATGTTTAGTAGACAAGTGACTAAAAGATTATTTTTTCCTCTTTATTAATATGTGGGGAGGAGTGGCAGGAATGGAAACTAGGGGCATGAGGGTAGATGTAGTACTTGGAAACATAGAATTAAGGGCAAAATAGTGTCTGTTCTGTCTCTTGGTAGGAATTGTACAAAGAGAAGCTATTGGGAAAGAAGGGAATAGTCTGGCATGAAAAAGTTTGACTTTTGGGAACATCCTGTGAATCTCGGTGGGTAGCAAGGGATCTCAGACACACAAAAACTGAGGCACGTGATACCACTGCATCCACTAAATCTGTCTGTGGGGTCAGATAGACAGTTTTAATTGCAGTTTTGGATCTAGATCAAAGTACTGGGTAACTGTGAATCCAGAATCTTGCTAATGAACTGGGAAGGGGAAGAGGAGAAGGTGGGGTTCAAAGGAAACCAGGCTGATTTTGCTTGCATCACACCCCTTTGAATTGACTGCGCTTTGCAGCTGCTTTGTGTTTTGCTATCTTTTCATATCTGAAGATTTAAACAATAGCTCCTTGTTATTAACCCACATAATATTGATTAAAAGCTTTGCCCAAAGACCTTCCATCTCACTTTCCAGCTTAGTGTGATTTACTTTTCCTTTTACTCCCTGTAACATATGATTAATCCTGAGCTACAGAGTCCCAGTGTGATGAAGCAGAGTGTCAGGTAAGATTTGTCAGCTCAGAAGTATAGATTATTTTATGTTTCTCGAACTTTGTGGGCCCAGGGAACACAGATCTTGATTGTTAAATCCATCCACACTTTCCCTAGGGCTATAATATGCCAAAAACATTGAATAGCCCACTTAATACATAACCTCATTCTATATGCTTGACTATTTTGTTTTTAATTTTTCTTCCCTTTCCAGGCTGCTCAAATGAAAAGGGATCAAAGAAAAAAAATTATCCTCACTGGATTTTGTTAAAATATTAATAGGTTAGGGTTGACTGGCTAAATTGAATATCTATGCTGATCTTGCTTGCATGTTTAACTTGTGCTGAGGAAAATATGTTTCCTAGGTGATAACCTTTTATGTACCAGCCTGACTTCATTGAAATGCATAGAGATAAAAATATGTCACACTCCATGGCCATGCTATTCTTGTATGGCAGCGTGATTATTCAGATGATAATTGACCCCCACCTGTAGACAGCTCAAATTCTGTAGTCAATCATTCGATTTGATGTTAAAATATGTGAAAGTACAATTATATAATTTACATTACAAATCATCCTGAATGCCAGGCATCTCAGACCCTCTGACAAATGAAAGTGAAAAAAGTCAATAAATGAAGTGAATTACACCAGGCAGAGAATTCAACTTTTCTTATTTGCTCCTGCACAACAGCTTTTATGTGGGTGTTGTTGATGGATCTCAAACAGATATTGCTTAGTACTGATGTGACTGCCTTTCATCCCCTCCCTAACTTTGGTGACACTTTCTGAATGAGAAAACCTTTTCTCACTGTGGAGATAAGTCCTCACCAGCAGATGAAGATAAAAACACATCCACGTCAGCACACTTTATGCAGTCAACTGTGGGACAGTGAGTTGTGTTCAAAATCCTCCAACTTTTCAGTATCAGGTTATGTAGCCTTTGCTGTATATATCCAAGCCATACAGAAGAGTTGCAAAATCTTTCATCAGTGCTCTGATAATGTGGCAAAAGAAATCCAAGGAACCTTGTAGCTTTTCTACATAGTAAATGTATGTGGTGGCAGTGGTGGGCTAAGGTTGTGTTTCTTCATTGTCCCAGTCTGTCTGTCTGGGTGTTAGACACCAAGAGTTAAAGCTTCATGCAAGTTTTATGGTAGATGAAGATTATTTAACTATGTTTTTCTCCTTACATTACTTTGGATCCTCTAACCCCTTGAAAGCAATCCCCATGATATGTCTGCAGATAGTAACTCAGACATGGATTATTCACAGAATCATAGAACTATTGAGTCTGGAAAGACCTCTAAGATCATCAAGCCCAGCCTATGACCTAATATAACCACGCTCACCTAGACCACATGACACTAAAGGCCATGTCCAATCTGTCCTTAAACACCTCCAGGTATGGGGACTCCACCAGTGTCCTGGGCAGCTCATTCCAATATTTGATGATCCTTTCTGTGAGGAAAGGCTTCCTAACATCCAACCTTACCCTCCCCAGGCAGCCTCAGCCCCTTCCCTCTCGTCCTGTTGTTAGTTGCCTGAAATTTCAAGGCTAAACATTGTGATTGTTTGTCTGTGATTACTCATAAGAAAGAGCCTTTTTCTTGAGCAAATTATTTCACAGGGTTGTACTGGAGGATTTCAGTCTACTGAACATGACAGATCCAACTGGGGAATGTGTACTCAGCCCCACAGCAAGAGAAAGCTCAGTGTTTTATCAAAATACCAAAACACGGACCAAAGAATCTACACAAAACATTGCTGCTGGTAAAACAGAACTTCCCACTTCTGTACCTAGCTCTCCTCATGCCTTTGCAGATGCTTAGATGTTTTATACTGAAGAGCCGTAGGAAATAGCAAGGGTTAAATTTTTCCTTTTAACCATGGCATTATTTTGCTTTATCGTACCAAAGACTTTGTCAGCTACAGGTTTTCTCTTTGGATACTGCCAGTAGCAATTTGGTCACAACGTCCTCAATAAGGACATTTAAGGTCAGGTGGTTTTTGGGAACAGTGGCATCTGTGTGGAGAATTCATCATCCAAGAAGCCATTTATTAGTAATTAGTGAATCCTGCCGGTATAAGATTTCATGAAATAATTATAGCTCAGAAACAAATTAAGGAGTGGTGTAGGCTTACTTACCATCTATCTGGGGTAGCAAAAATAAGCAGAATCCACCACCTAGAGCTACTAATGCATGTGGCTCAAGAGTCCTTTTCTAGTAAGCTACCCAAACACAATTTTTAATCCTGGCCTTCAGACACTAAAATTGCTCACCAGGATATTGTCCGTGGTCCTAACATTCCTTGGAGAATAATATAAATTATTTTCATGTCCTCATGCTTCAGCTGTTCTTTCTTTCTTTCATAAAGGTGAGACCTCTCACAGAACAAAATCCAAATGATGTAAAATTGGTACAAGCATCAGAACCCCTAATTATGAATATTCTAGTACACATTCAGCACAAAGAAATTGCAAAACATTGTGCTCCAGTGCTTCATTTTACAAGATGTTAGTTATGAAATGGTAACAGAAGTTATGAAATGATTTTGGAAAGCCTGAATGTCTCTGATATGTGAATAGAAAGGACTTTTTCAGAAGGCTCTGTTTTACCACATGATCTTCATTCTCTGTTCCTAGTGCAGAAGACAGGTCTCTGTCTTGGCAGTTGTCCTGTGAAAATACTGCTCTTCTCATCACTCTTAATTTGAGAGTCCAAGCAGGATTGTCATCTAATATTTAGTTGGCTCTGCTGCTGTGAGCAGGAAGAAATTCCCAGTTGTTGCTCAGTGCACAGGAAGGTTGAGCCCCGCCAGGGTAACTTCCAGACAAATTGATTACATCAGCCTGCTCTTTTTGCCTTCTTTACGGGTGTTTTTTCAATCTCCTTTCTAAATGCACTGCTACCAGGAGCGGTGCTCAGGCTTGCCACAAGTGGCTGCAGTTCTTCTGACCTCAGCAAAATTTCGCATTCATTATCCCCAGCGTGAGTCTTTAATTAAAACTCCAGTCTGTTCTCAGTAAATTTCACACCCTGTACAAGCATAAAATTAAGTTCTGCAATTAGTTGTATTTTTTCTTCTATCCTTTTTATTTCAGGCCTATCAAAAAGTGGGTTTGCTAGATCAGTTTCAGTGGAAATTCACACATTCTGAATCACAATGGGATGCAAAATTGACTTGGCTAATGAATAGGTAGTGGCTTTGGGATTAACAGTTTCAGGGTTTTTGTCTCAGGTACTTTGTATTCAATTTCATTCTGATATTGCTTTCATGAACACAACTTCTTTCTTCACCTGGGCCCATCTGGGGTGTATTCTCTTTGCCTGCCTCAACCGGTGAACCGTATGATAACTGTGTGGTTTCTGTTTAAGAAAAGCAGTTTTGCTTGTCCCATTTCTAATTGGGACAAATGAACTGAATATTTCAGTCAGATGTATAAGGCTTAAATAGAAAGGAGTCTGTACGTTATAACTGAGATGAAGCAGTTGCTTTGGAAGTTACTGCCTCCTGCTTCTTTGCACAATGAGTCACAGAAATGCTAGTTGCAAGAATACTTTTAGGCATTCACTGGACTCTTCTATGAATAACACCTACCCTGGTACCAAGGTACAACCTCAAGATAAATAAAAAGATGTCAACACCTGACTCATTTTGGGATTTCAGTTTAGGCTATCAGTTTTTCCCATGGATCACTTGAAAATTCACAGTAGGACAGCCTAGACAGGCTGTCCCAAGTGCTGTCTGGCTACAGGGGCTGGATTTTGACAAGGCTGAAAGAGGTGTCTGTGGAAGTTTCTTTCTGTACTAGTTCTGTGATGGGAATGTTACTGTCAAGAGCTAAGTTTTCCTTGCATCTCCAGATCTATTCCTTGCTGACACCATTACTTGTAACAGACAGTGCTTGGATGCATGATGACAGGAACAATTTTCTGTCAATAGTCTGTGAAATAGCTGCTCCATGATTAAAAGTACCATTCCCAAGACAGTCTCTATCCAAGGCTATTGCCACCCAAGTTCTGTTGAATCAACAAGAGGGTAGGATTAAGATCCCTATGAACTAATTCTTCTGGTCCATCTGCTGACTGACCTTATCAGAGAAGGTTCTCAGAAGGGACCTTAGGTGTAATTTTAACAAGATGCTTCTCACCTGGCATGATAGTGTGTGTAGTAGCCACATACCAACCTCTCACGTCTGGGAACTGATGTCAGGAAAGCCAGGCTGGTGTCCCATTGACCACTGGGTATGACAACCCTTTTGATAGTTTATCCCTTGCAATGTTGTCATTGCTTGGTGTGTGGGCTCCTCTGGTAGGAAAGTTAAGGAGATGAGCAAATGTAGATTTAAGCTTAAAGCAGAAGATGTCAGCCTGTCCAAGGAATTAACTTCAGCAATTTTTAAGATTAATAGCTGAAACAAAAAGTCCAACTAGAGCCCAAATATAGTAATCAATGGGTTGACTCACTGAGTTGCACATCAGCTGTGCTACAGACATAAGGGTTGCTAAGCTGGCTTTCTAAAGAGGCAGGTTCTGTCCAACTGAGCTGGGTATTCATGATGTGACCATAACTGTCCTGCTGCCAGTAGTGAGCTGTAGCTAATTAAGCCCTGCTGGACCTGAGCTCATTTAGACTGAGGCCCTAGGTTGTCTCTGCACCATGAGCTGAACTGTGTCCCTTCATATCTAGTTTATCCAGTTTTCCCCATTGTGTGATCCTTCCTAGCATCCCTTGTTTGCATGGATAATAAAGCCCAGTCAGATTTTGAAATCATTATTCCATAAAGTCAGCAGTGACTCCAGAGACTTTGTGGTCTCACTTTTTCCAGGTCTGTGGACAGGTAATTCCATATCAGCCTCTGTCAGTATGTGCTGTAGCTCCTCACTACGCTTAAGGTGGGGAAGGTTTTTATGCAGGTCCAAGTTAGCACTTGCAGTATTTCTGTACCAAGCACTGGCACAAAAATCACTGGAGACTGCACAAAAATATTGTCTGTCATTTGTGGTTCTGGAGATTGCATGTCTAAATCCCTCCCACCTTTCATATTCACCTCTGTCTTTATCTGGTATTTCCTTTTGGAAGAGATTTGGGTCAGGTAGATGGGAGCCTAAAATATATTAGAAATTCTAATGTTTTCAGATCCACCAACCTTTTCCTCTGTTATTCTTTTATTTTTTACAAAAGAAAAAGCAGATGATGATGTGCAAATGAGAAAAAAAAAATCCCAAGTAGAATTGAAATATGAACAAAGTCACCTAACCAAACCTTTGAGAAACAGGAAACTCAGATGATAAGTGGTGGTGGCTGTAATGCTGTCAGGAAAACCCAAGTTAGAAAAACTCGAGTTTGGTAACCCAAGGCTCAAGCATGGCTACTTTTGGAGGTAGAGCTTTATCTTTCTATTACCTTTTGATAACTATATGAGACAATAATCTGCTGGCAGTCTGTTGGGCAGTTTGTCTGCTTCTCTATGCTCCTTTCAATCAGCTGTTTTTCTTTCTAGGGCAAATCCCAGTATCCTACACCCTGCTACCCTACATGAGCCAAAGCCTGGGTTTTAGAGTGTGGTTCATTAGAATGAGTTTTTGCAGAAAATCAGGAGTCCCTCCTATAGACAGTGTGTTACACTTATAAGAACTGAACTACCCCAAGACTCCTAATTCTGTGTGCTTTGCCACAAAGGGCTGGACTCCTTACATATCAGCATGTCAGCGTTGCTCGCAGCTTTACACTACCATAAAGTGCCTTGAGAGGTGTATGGCTCAGGTTTTATAGAGGGATATGTTATTAATGACTCTTAATGTGAATCTTAGTTCAGGTAAGTGAAGAGTGTAGGAGGGAAAAGTGTAACCTGTAGATGCATTTCTGCAAAGAATGCAATTCTGGAATTTAATTTCTGTGTAACTTATCAAAGAGACTACATGTGCACTAGCAGCAATATATGGAGCTCATATCCAACTACATATGTCTTACAGACTCAACTGCTTATTCTGGATCCATTGTGCTTGGGGATAAACAATGGAGAGACTGCTGCAGTACTGCTGGCATTGCACATCAAACATTAGAGACAATTAATGGGCTTGAACTTCCCAATTTACTTAAGAGCCTTCAGAAGAATTCTGGAGAATAACTTTCAGTCGTCGGAATGAAAACATCACAGTTTAGTGCTTTGGTAAATAACAGGTTCACAGAGATGTCTTACTTATCACTGTGGTATGCTTATTCATTACGTGCTAATTGCAGAGGTCTCTAAATGAAACACCACAAACAACATTCCACTCCAGTGCCTGTTTGTTTAAAGTCTGCAAAGCTTTATTATTAGCACATTTTAATTATGAAAATGGCAACCATGGAGAATTCTGAACACATTCATTCACTTGATCATTAGTTACAGGGCAAAAATGAAACACTTCCAACAATGAAGGGTTCATATTTCAAGCTTATACAGTAGCTGCTAAAAGGCTATACTCAGAAAATCAATTTTATTAAAGTCCTTCAAGCACTAAAGGGACTTCCATGCAACTAAGCAATTTTAAAAACATGTCCACAAGCAGTGACTTTTTGATTCATGTTTTTAGCAGGGTTATATTTTCACTGTTTTCAATATTGTCCCCCAAAGCAGGGTCAGAAATGGTTTGAGGCAGGGGGAAGAGGGGAGCAAAGCGTGTTCTGACATAGCTGTGACTTGCGTCCCCTACCTAAAGGTACTTAAAAAGGACTATGAACTGGATCTGAGAAGCCTGGTATGCTCTTAACTAGAACAGAACAAAAGTCATAGTGTTCTCACCTTTTTCAGCTGGTTTTTCAGCCCAGGAAATTAAGTTTAGGGGAATTGCTAAGAATAACTGAAGACTCAGGAATTTTTTGAAAAATGAAGCTGTGAGTTGAACTAAAAGTAACAGGAAACTGTTTTCCTAGAGATAAAAGGGAATGACACACATGTGTCATTGGTTGATCAGGTCCAAGATTAGGTTACCCAATTAATGTAGTTAATATGCTAATAGGGTGAAACACAAACAAAACAAAGAGGGATGGAAAACTACCTATAAAAGTTGCAGGCAAGAACAAAAACTAACTCAGTTTGGTGTAAAAACAAGATGTGTTTAATTTAAATGATACAGAAACCCCCACACAAAGGCTTACAGAGGTTAATCACATGCTCTTACATAACTGAGCCAGGTTGCTATCTTCAGCGTCTCAAAGGGAAGAGATTTATAGCAATTCCTTTTCCTCATGAAAACATTGAGTCCATTCAGTCTGCACATGCAGCTGTCAGTTTCAATGTGCATTTTAAGTGCTAGTTCCTTGTTCCATGTTCCTCCAAGCCAGCTTTTAATTTCCAGAATGCCAATTACTACACATCACTCACAAAGGAAAGACTCTCCATTTCAGTGAACAATGGACTGCAGGTGAAACTTTTCTGCTGATCTCTAACCTTCCAGTGTAGTCTCCATTCCCCATATTCTGAGAGCAGGATGGCTGCCATGCCCAGTCAGGTGCCATGTATCTCTCTCTGAACAAAGATGATAATAAAGAAAAACAGGAAGCTCCAAACCAGTGGTACCAGTTTGCAGAGTTGCAAAAATTTCACAAGTTGCCATAGCAACTTCCCAATGCTTCAGGAAAGAAACCTACTCTATTCAATCCACAACAGTACAGTAAAAGGATGAAAAGAGTGCATGTACTGCCCTCCTCCTTAAGAGCTGACTGTGAGTTGGAGGCCTCAAGTTGCAGCAGGGGGGGTCTTGGCTAGATATCAGGAAAAACATTTTGATAGTGAGGGTTATTAAGCACTGGAACAGGCTTCCCAAGGAGAGGGTTGAGTCACCATCCCTGAATGTGTTTAAAAATTGTTTGGTTGTGGTGCTCAGGGACAAAGTTTAACTGTGGTTGTTAGAGATAGGGCAGCAGGGTTAGTTGAGGTTGGGCTTCACGATCTTGAAGGTCTTATACAACCTGTGATTCCATGAGAGCTGTGTCTGTATTTGAGGGTCTATCATCACTGAACCGAAGGAAAATGGAGACTCTAAGTTGTTAAGTAAATTATTGCCCTGATCCAAAGTTCCTTGACTCCTATGAATCAACCCCTTCCCAAATTAGTATATTATATTAGGATATCTCTAGCTATGGTTATGAGTGTAGAAATTCTTGTAGTACATCCTGACATAATAAAGAAATAAATCTTAAGTCTTCATAACTTAATTCTATGTGAATAACTGAGTTTAGTTTTTAAAATAGATTCAGACATCACCTTGGTTGTCTACAGGACAAAACTAGCAATTGTCTATGGTGAATTTCAAGAAAGTATTGCTTTACTCAAAGTTAAAGATAAAGACAGAAAAAAATAAATTCAAGCAGATGAAATAGGGGTCTTAGAAGATTTATCAGTACTATTAAAAATCAGAACTGTTCCCTCTTATTTATAATCCATTTTACTCTGTTCCTTGTTATTTATATATATATATATATTTACATACACCTGCTCTTTGTATACCTGTATTTACACACCCGTTATTTATATGCCCGTTTTCCACTCCTTTTCTTGTTATTGCATTTTTTTTCAGACTCACATTTCCAAATGGTCTTTTTGTCACTCTATAACTGAAATATTTCAGTTGATCATTAGATAAACAAACGATGAGTATAGGAAGATAAGGAAAAGCGCTCAGAGATTCTGCTATATAGGAGAGTTTTTTCTGCATCTGCCACTTAAGAAAGGACATTTTCCTACAGCCACTGTCACCTATATGAACAGTTCTGTGTGGTTCAGTAGGAAGAAGCCAATGTCTGTCATTCAGGTGAGGTATTGAGTAGATGTGCCAGGGAAGGGGTTGCTGTACTTAGAGCAGGGCTGCATTGAATTACAATTCAATTACCATTCAACTATTACAAATAAAAACAAATTGCAAACTCTTAGCCCAAAATAACTCAGATACCTATGATCTTGGCTCTATGTGTAGTGCATGCGCAGGATTTTGGAATGCAAACTGTTTGGCCTAATGATCCTCCCATTTAACATTTATGAACCTTGCATTAGCTGAGTGGAAACAAACTGGCAGCAAACTACAAGAGTTATGATCAAATACATGCTTGTATGTACAGCCAGCACTGCACATACTCCAAGCTGCAGCCACTGAGATCAGTCCAACAGATTCTCAAAGTACCTCAAATTTAGCAGCAATGGAGCCAAAAAGTTACTAGACCTTCACCAATCAAGACTGTTAAGTCTTGTTGTCAAATGCAAAACAAAACAAAACCCAAAAAAGTCATTGAAGAGTCTTCTTGACAGGGCTGCATGGTTTCCAGGGAGGTGATGGACTCCCCAGCCCTGGAGGTGTTCAAAGGGTGAATGGATGTGGCACTGTGGGACATGGTCCTAGGGTCAGGGAGGTGTTGGATTGAAGGTTGGACTTGCTAATGAAGGTCCTTTCTAGCCTTAGTGATTCTGTGATTCTGTGATCAGTGAAGTAATTACATTCTTTTTTTAGACCTTAACTCTCTGGTGACAGCAATAAATACCCATCATTAGGTGTAAGTGATTATAACAGACTGTTCCAGTTCTGCTTGTGAGAGATCATTTTCTCTGGGGAGTCATTATGAATGCACCTGATGGGGAAAACCCTTTCTTTCTGATAAGAAGATGTTTTCCTTGCTCCTTGCTTAGCACAACCTCAGTCAGTGATCACCTCAAGTGGTTGTGGAGGAAGATGGTACAAATATTAAATAAAGCAATCGGATTGTGACTCAGTGCTGCTGCTGACTGCAAACTGTCTACTGCTGGCCAGCAGCAGCCTGAAGAATTCTGTGCAATTCTGGCTCAGAGCAAAGAAACTCCTGAATTTGAAAAATGTGGAGTGGATTATGGGGAAAATTATGTTTGAGCTCTGAGTATATCTCATTAAAACCTATGTTTCTTTACAGTACCAAAATCTGGGTATCAAGATCTTGTGTCATAGAAAACACTTGTAAAGAAAATTAAAAGAAAAAGAAAGCCTCCCAAAAATGATTGATTTAAACTTCTTTGAGTACAGAAATGCCATTATTGCCATTTTGGTCAAAGTCATACATTGAGTACTCTAATTAATGAACTTTCCGTGTGACCCAGCCGCAGTCTCAACTGTAGGTTCAAGGATGAGCCTGTGGATGGAGGAGTAGTACTCAAAACTCAGGTTATCCAGCCTATCAGTTCTCCTTATCATAGAATCTATGTTTCAGTGGAAATGGTCACAGTTCTGTTGATTTTGTAGGGGCTGAAATGGTTTAAATTGATCGAGTACTCAACTAACATTTCTAAACATGACCAAAACCTGTAAAAGCCTTTTCATTACATTTGACTACCACATTGTTTTTTTTCAGTGTGTCTGGGACAACTCATTTCATACCAAGTGGCTAAAAAAAGTGATGAGTTGTAATAAACTTCCACAGCTGGAGCAGAAGAAACTCTTAGAGCTGCCCAGAGCCATCCTATCAATCTGCCTTTATAGATGCCCCTGCCCACTACCCAGCCCCCTCCTCCCCAGGTAAGGCTTTGCAGCCCTCTTCCGTTCTTTCATTCTTTCTTTTTTTTTCTTGCGAAGTCCCTTCTCAGAGATGCCTGTTAGAATCACAGGGGCAAAGCCTTGCCCTAGGATCCCTGCCTGGGTGGTGAGAATGGGGGCAGACCCTTCCGTTAAGCTGCTGGCTGAGGGAAGGGACTGCAGTGGTTAATGCCAGAGATGGTCTTGTGCCCACTTCCACAGAGCCTAGTGCATAAATGAAGGGGTTCCCATTTTTTTATGAGGTGTTCTGGGCCTCCTCCTTGGAGAGTTCCTGAGTTTGAGCTCTGGCCAGCTTCTCTAACCAATGCTATATGATTGATGTTTGTTGTAGAAACAAAGGTAGAAATAGGTACAGCTGCTCAGTTTCTTTTTTCTCATTTCCTTGTACCCTGGTGGCTGTAAGCAAGATTCAAGCGTAGGGCAGGGCAGCTTTGTCCTTCACTGCTGCATTGCTTGTTCTCTGGAAGGGTTGATGAAACAGCAGGAGGAGAATGATTGCAGGTGTCAAGGCAGTTAGATCCTACACGGGTAGAGTAATTTCACATATATGTGCATGACTAGAGAGGGCTATACATGTTCTGTCCAAGGGGTCAGTTTGTACTTGCTTTACTCAAGAGCATAACTTGGGTCCTATTGCATGTTTCACTACATGCTTATTGAATGCGTTTTTCATCTTATTCTCCATTGCAATTTTGTTGTCTAAGTAGAAAGGAAATTCAATAAAGTTTAATTTATTTTTATTGTTTCTTAGATTTTATTTTTATCTGAACTTTCAAACCCACACTACTCAAGCGGATTAGAAGTTTGGCAAACTGAGTTCACCTGGTAGCTGACTGCCGATGTTCTGCACAGATGAAAGCCCTGACCCTGCACAGTCCTGACAGGAGTCCTTGATCTCATGGTAGTCCTTAGGACTGCTGGGATTAGAAAAGAATTGCAGGATTAAGCCGTAGCAGTTCATTTGAAATATAAGACATTTGTTGCTTAATCTTGCAAAGCAAGGCTCTCAAATTTTCTTTTTCTTTAAAGCAAGAGAAATATTCATTGATTTGTGAAACTCAATGGACTCTTTCAGGAGATTCCTTTAACCATGTGAAACTGAGGCAGCTGCAATAAAATCTTGTTTCATTTTTATCTCTTCCCATCAATACAGTAAAGGAGGTGATTTCCACCAGATTTACCAGAAGGTACTCTGGAAAAAAGAGTAACAAATGCAGCTGTAGGGAGTCTATGGCTTCATTTTCAGAAGGTCTGAGAATGTGGTTTAGCATGGAATCACCTCCTGAACACGGTGAGTTGCAAACAGTAAGCCCAGTGAGATGTGTCCTCACTGCTGGTACAGCTACAGGGGACACAGTGCACCCAGGTTGTGCTCAGAGAGTGCTGAGCATCCCAAATCACCACATTACTGCAGATGCAGTGCTGCCACACTTGTGCAGGCAATTGAAAAGGGATCTGGTTCTAAATTCTGTGATCTTTAGCCAGGCTTTCCTCTGTACCCGGGTGCAGTAATTCAGTCTTAGGCTTCTGATTCAAGGTTCCCTTGGTGAAAGGGATTAGGAAGAGCAGTAAGTGGCTAGCCGAGACCATTTGACCATTTGTCAGTATTTGTTGTGTTGGCTGTGGTCTTCTCTTTTTGACCAGCCGCTACTCACTGTTTCATCTATATGCTGTAGGCTGTACCTGCAGGCAAACTCTGCAGAACTGGGAGAGAAGTGCTGCTCTGTGGCTCTAACGTTGTTTGGCTATCATCACATAGTGGGAGAAAAGTCCTTCATGTTCAGAATGCACTGCTCTATTGTTTTTTTACATGGCTAAATTATCAGTCAGTGCACTCATCTGATAGCTGGGGGCTCCCAAGTGTAAACACCTATGAAACCATTATTTCTTCCCTTTCATTTGTTTTTTTTCTATGTCATACAACAAATTTGGGGTTAATCATTGTAAGAGCCTAACTTAAACTGATAAAAACTGAGCATCTCACACTTCTTCCTTCATTCATGTCCCTGTTCCACTTCTCTTTTGATTCCCTGAGCAGTCAGAGTTAAATCCAGACTGTCAGCTATAACTTTGATCTTCCTGCCTTTTTTTACAAGAATGCATGTCTTTTCTTTTTTCTTGTTTATATTGATCTTATGGTCTGATCTACAGAAGTGTGCGTGGGATGTTAGAGGTAAATTGTCACCTGCCATGGTGGGATGCAGCAAGTAGAGGGAGCTGCAGAATAATGCAGCTGCTTTGCTTCCCCTGAAGCCTCATACATGAGATCTGTTGCTGCAGAGGTCTGGGGTCCTCCTCCGCTGCTAGCCTCAAGCTTAGCTCTGCTTTGCTTAATAAATAAAACGGGATAAATCCTCCTGAGCAGCAGGCAAAGATACTCTTGAGATCTGAAAGGCCTGAGAAAATGTTTGCCAGGCTCAGGGACGGCCAGAGAATACAAGGCAGGAGACAGATGCCAGTAGGAATTAATGATAAAAGAGTCTTTAAGTGGTGTTACACGGTACTAATTGATTTTGCGAAAATAATCAGCGATTCCCAGGTACCTACGAGCTAAGGTGTCCAGAGACCAATTGCATGTGTACGGATGTAGACACACAGCTGTCCTGGGCCTTCCCTTCCTGAGGCATTTCAGGCTGTGTGTGGGGGACTTTCTTAAAACTATGGCTGCTGCTAGGGCTGGAAGCACTTGCTAGAGCTGAGCTATCGTGAAAACTTTTCATTTGAGTAAGTTCAAAAAAGCTGAATAGATTTAGTAAAAGCGTAAGAGCACGTTAGTACCTAAAATAGTGTCTTGGCTGGTCCCGCTCCCCATACAGAGATTATTTGGAAAATACTCACTCATACCTCCAGCTTCAGAGTTCATTGACATAATTCAAGGTTATCCAATGTCACAGAAATCCAATGCCCCATAGGTCTGGTTGTAAAACAAATAGAACTAGAGGCTTCTGCTCCCTGCTTATAGAGCTCTCATAATTTCAGTTCAAAACCAACCTAATGTAAAATATGCTTAGTGAGCAGACCTAGAGTGAGGCAGGGTATCACCCAGTGCAGCCAGATGTTAAGCTACCATAAATATAATGACAGCAGAGACTGTTTTGCTCTGTGTGCCCTTTATAATACCTTAAATTAACTTCTCTTGTGAGTTACTTAAAACTAAACCACCAGTTGCTACGTTTGCTTGGTGACTCTGACCACTTGTTGCCAACAAACAGTTGAAGTGATTAATAAAACTGTTATATTTGCATTTTGGGACCGTTGTAACTATGAAGCAAAATGATTGTAAGCTGTTGTAAGCAAACTGGCTGTGAATATTTTGCTGTTAATATTTTGTGGCTGCACTTAAAACAATCATCTTCAATACCTGTAGGTTCACACTGTATTACTCTCTCCATCTGGAGTGGTAGATCTTTGATATAATCTTCCAATGTTCATTCCACAGGCTCAGAGCTCATTCTGAGCGGAGCGGGTGCTGTTTAATACCCCCACAAGACTTGCCTTTTCTGTGAAATGATCTTTGCAGTGCACTGACTGGGTTTTTATTGCTGTCGTTGTAGAAAGCACATAAACACAGCCACAGTTTATTAGATATTTTCTGAAGTAAATATTAATGAAAGAAGTCATCCATTTCCAGCAGCTGTGCATATATTGGGGAAAGCTCCTTAAGACCAAGCTGATTTTGGGTATACATTGGATATTAACTGCATACGTGATCACATCTAATGAAACTCAAGCAGCTGGAAGTGTTTCTCCTGTGACACCAGCTCATGTACTTGGGAGTTCTGCTCTCCAAGAGGACGTTGGCCTTTGGGCATCACTGCAATCATGCTGAAGAAATGTTGTGTTTGAAAAGGTTCTACTAAACTCTCCTTGCTGAGGCACCCTGTTATGGATGTACTGTCCTATCATCCTTTCTAGATTGTTCCCACACCTTCAGCCCAGGAACTCTAATTCTCACTAGTGCAAATCAACTGGAGCCTGTAGCTCCCAGGCTGCTGCTGAGAGAGGAATTGCCCACCAGAGCATGTCCTCATCAGTGGGAGGAATTCTCCACTGCCAGCTCCCTCAGTCTTTGCCTGAGCTGGCAAAAATCTTTTTCTACAGACATTATTGATTCCATTTGAAGTTGCTGTTGACTGTGTACAAAACTGTGTATAACTGTACACAAATATGTCTTAGAGTGAAGCAGTGGAATAATTTTCAGAGACCAAGAGGACTTTTCTGATGCAATCTCACATCTGCCAACCTGCACAGAACACCCCGTATCACTGTGATTGCTCTGGAGTCTTGGACGTGAGAGTTTAGTTTTAACAAAAAGGAGTTCTGTTTGTACTTTTCCTGATTCACACCAAGTCTAACTGAGATCAGCATCTCTTTGGAAAAGACAAGGCTGGAAGTGTCTTGAAAGAGCTCTCTCTACCACTTGTTTCTCTAAGTTTCTGTGACGTAGCAGCTTTGTGTGCTGTTCTAACAGCTCCCTTGCTTCTGTTTGAGTTTTCCTGGAATTGCTTGGCATGGATTAGAGCCATCTCCCTTTTCCCTGGCTGTGTAACAAGGCTTAAGAGCACACAAAGGCCCTGTGTTACACAAGCTAAGAGGGGCTGAACACACAAGCCTTGAACTGTGTCATCCAGAGCAAAGACAGGTGATGGAGCTGCTTGTCTGCTTGTGCCACTCTTTATAGTCAAATGCCACAGGGTCCTTGCAGGCTCATTGCCCTGCAGGATCACAACTCCCATTAGCAAACCCATGCTGAAGGACTGGGCTCCTTAGCTGACCCCTTTATGAGAAGATTTAGTTGGTTTGATTTTAGACTGTGGCGCCTCCATCAGTCTTAAGGGGCTGGGAGTGAGGGCTGAATTCAGAAGACAGAGAGAGCAGTGGGGATTCTGCATTTCACAGAATCATAGAATCATTAGGGATCTGAAGGGACCTAATGAAACATCATCTAGTCCAATCCCCCTGCCACAGCAGGATCACCTAGACCAAGTCACCATTCCCAGCATATTCTTTTCTCTCAGTCCCTGACAACAACATGACGAGGTTTTTTGTGCCAGTCGATACTGGTGACCTGCCCAGAAGCAACAAATTCTTATTTTTTAAAATTGAATTGAAGGGCCTGGTTATGTTTTGCATGGCATAAATGCCACATCAAAGGTGTCCACTGAGAGAGACAGTTATTAAGTGGATCAGATAAATGTGGTCTATGAATATGCTGATTTACTCCAGCTTGCAAAACAAAACAGTTTACGTATAAAATTTAAACATTCTTTCTCTTTTCTTTCCCCCTAACCACATCCCTTGTGTGCATAATTGAGATTTCCTTACCACCCAGGAGACAGAGAGGGAATTCTGTGGGGCTGGGGGCTGCATTTAAGCGGGTGCAGCTGGCGTGTGTAGTGGATGCTGTATGCCACACGCCTCCCATGACGCTAGGGAGCAGGCTGAGACTGCCGCACCATAATCGACTGCCAGGGCAATAATTGAGCTTTTATTTTTTAATAAACACACTCTGAATCGTACATAGAAACAAGGCAAGAGAATGAGAGAGAGGATATTGCATTCTTCCACGAAGGGCTGCTCAGTTTTATTTTATACTCTGGGGTGGTTTTTTTAGATCAACAGAGGGGTCCTGTTATTCTGAATAACTCTACCATCTTTTCCTCCTCTTATCTACTTTTAGTTAAATTGCTTTGATTAGGGCCCAATAGAGTATAACCGATTGTTGATCCGACTCATCTTACAAATCATGTTTATCTTTATCCATAAAAAATATGTGCATTTTGTATTTCATTCCTGCCAACTGACCAAACACTAGATACCCGCAACTAAGGCTGGAACTCCAGCTGCAGATGTAAAAATGCAGACATCAGTAACATGCAAGTTATTTAAAAAGCTATCTGTCATTCGTAAGCACATTGTCAGACAAGAGATGGAGTGAATGGAATGAGTAGGCAAGTGTGGAGGGAAATGTGTGACTTCATTTATTTGTATTACATGTTTGTCTGAACAGTCAGGACTGACCACTGTGATAGCCCTGAAATGTGGCAAACAGACCCTTTGGGCACTACTGCTCCAACGCGGATCACTTCAGAAATGAAGTCACTTGAGCATCTGGAGTCTTAATCAGTGACCACATCCTTCAGAATCTGTGTTCTGCACCAGCCACTCTGCAGACTTCACGGTGACTGTAGGTTTTCTTTCTGACGGAACAAAATTAAATGCTTAAAATACTGAGGATATTTTTTAATTTGGAGGCCAGGAGGCTTGTGATGGTTTTTGAGGCCAGCTGAGGAGATAGTGACATTCAGGCAATAATCACTGTGCCTTGTACAGGCAGGATCCATGTAATCCACTCCACGAAGGAAAGTATAGCCAGTACTATTATCCCTATGTGACAGATAACAAAATTGAGATGAATAGTTGGCATGAAGGCAGACATTTATGTCAAATTTAGGATAAAAAGTTGAAACCAGTGAAGCTTTGCACGTAATGGGTAGTTAGAATGAAAAATGAAGGTAAAGTCTTAGTATTTGCATCTTTTTTAAATCCATCTTTTGGAGACTAGAACTTGACTTGCCTGGGGGTTGCTTGGGGCTTTTTTCTCCAGTATTTACAGTAAACAATGTGTAAAATAACTGGAAATGCAGTTAGGACTGAAGGGAAAGAGAGAAATGCTTTGGGTGAAAAGTATCTACCTGTTTCGTGCAAAAAGTTCCTTTTACCTAAAACCTGAAATATTTTCCAAGCGAGGAATTTTGAAATAACATTTTCACTTCAAAACCTTAGGAGTTTGATGCAAACATGTTTGAAAGGATATAAAAACACTAGCAGTGGAGGTGTAGGATCACTGTATTCCAACACAAACCCTTACAAATCTTTATTCCCTTTAACATTTTTGACTCCAGACAGCAGATCTGCTCCCTCAGCCCCCCCGCTGAAAGAAAAATCATATAGTTCTTCTACCACTTCTATAAATGGATTTCTTTGTCTCCAAACATGTTTCAACAGCAGACTCTGTGATCATCTAGTGCTGGATAGATACAATCCATATGTTTCTCCTGGTAGGAAACATCTTATATAACAGTGCCATGGGATGACGTCTGACTCTTTTTACATGCAACATGTGACAGTCGGATATCCTTTTTCATATCTCTGAAGAATGCAGAAGACATTCCTTTCTCAGGCTTCTGGATCCTTGCAGAGTAGCTGTTGTGGCAAAAGCCTGTTTTTCTGTCACACAGCCCGAGTGAAAGGCAATTCATCCTCTCTCTTTCCTTTCTTCTCTAGATCTCCTAAACAGGATCAGTACCTTTGTGGCATTTTCTCGCTAGAGCAGCGACCCTTTTTTGGAGCTGGGAGTGAGGGAAAGGTCAGAAGCCACTGGGCAAGTGGCTTAACAGCTGTTTACATTATTTTCATCCACTTATCTTTTAACCCTTTCTGTATGCTTTGTTAATAACACTTGTTATTCTTTCTTTACTGTAATTTTGTCTCTGCTCCTCTGTTGTGTTTTGGCAATCCAAACCAGCACAAAATAATCTAAACCAGGACAAACAGCTAAAAAGTAAAGTCCAGGAAGATTTGCAGGGCTATAGAGCTTAGTAGCCCATAATCCATATTGGAAAACATATTTGTACGGGAGAAGACACACAGTGCTTGTGCAGGAACTAGAACATCAGGGGCCAAGCACAACTGAAAACAATTGGGGTTTCAGTTCAAACCTGTAAGACTTCTGCCGTGCAGTCTGAGAAGCAGCATGCTCTTCAAGTCTGATCCTAAAGGAAGTTGGTAGCATATCATAGCCAGAGAAATTTTGCGGGTATCAAGTTTTGAGTGAGAATCAAGTTTGATGAATTTTGTGCACTTCAGGCTAAGTTTTGCACACTGTGTTTTAACGGAAGGAACTGAGTCCTAACTTTGTGACATGGGCTTTTGTAGATCACATTGAGAGAATGCTCCTGGTTCCCATCTGTAACTGCCCAGCCTGCTCTGGCAGATCTGACCAGCCACAGCAGCATGAGAACAACACAGCACAGCCAGCAAGAGAAAACTGATGTTCTTCATCAGTAGCTGTGTATTTTTGTCTAGGGCAAAACTCCCTGAGTGTGAAAATGCAAGAGTCCATTTTGTGGTTTGTAGGAAGTGCTGGAATATCCATGCTACAGCATTTTCTTGGATAAACCCAAGCTGCAGAGCTGGCTCCAGCTCTGAAATGGTCTTTCACATTTTGTATGTCAAGGTTTTTAATTAGTGCTTGCCGAGCATTAAAATACCGTGACACTGTGCTACTACTAATGAAAATGAATCCAGAATTGGGTTCCTTGGTCTTCTGACATTTACAGAAGTGCAGGCTGAGCCAGGCTGAGAGCTGCTGCTTATGCCTAGGTGAACTTTGGTGCTGCAGATATAGATCATTGTGAGACAGTGAAGCAAAACCTGAACCTCCAGCCTGTGGCAGAAATCAGTGGGGCAGTGCTGCTCCACTGTCCATCCTCAGTTGCCCCTGCTGAAGGATCTCACTGTGCTCTTCCTGCCTCAGAGGCTATTTTTGAGCTTTCCCAGCTCTGGTTACATTATTTAGAATAATGTAGCTAAAATATTCTTTAGCAAGTAGTGACAAGCAGAAGAAATAGCTGCTGCAAAGCATACTGCACTTGGAAACTGCAGCGATGAAACTGAAAATGGTTGTTTGACTTTAAAGCAATTTTGGAGCCTCAGTTGCTTTAAGCACTCAGCGTTTTAGTGATAGATCGGGGAGGCAGTGACCATCCACATGTCACCGGCTGAGGGTATTTCTGACCCTTTCCTTTGTGTGGGACTTGCAGAAGAGGAAAACCAAAATTGTTCCTTCTCATTTTCTTGTATTGCAATTATTTTTTTCTAACTATAGGCAGCTAAATATGTAAGGGCAGCAAGTTTAACCTGGGTAAAAGGTGGGAGAAGAAGGGGAGAAGTGAAAGCTCGCACAGACTGAAAGAAGTACATCAGTATTTGTCCTGTATTTTAGTTTTTGGGGTTTTTTCTGCTGGCTTTGTTTGCAGTGTGGCATTAGCAGGCCAGGCCCAGTTTTACTGGTGTTCAGTTGTGATCCGGGAGAGCTTTTGAGCAGATGGAAAACAAATTTCATGTATTCTGTAGTGTCCTCCAGTGCTGTAAAGGACAGGAACAGAATATATGGCTTTCTCAGAAAGACTCCACGAAACCACAAAGAAGCAGAGATTAGAAACAAGAATGGGCAAATAAATGAATAGAAAAGGAAATGTATCCCAGTTGTAGCAGATGCAGAGCAGACTGGGAGGGGAGCGCAGCGCGAAGACAATCCCGCCCCCCTCTACCCCCGAGCCCTCAGTGCAACAGGAAGCCAAGGTGTGTGATTTAATGTTTTCACAGGAATAAGTCCAGAATTTGGAGGTGAGATGATTCTCCAGAATTTACCTACTTTGGGGCATGTGAATACATAGAGCTCTGCTCCCCTCCCCCACTGCCCTGGCAGGATGGGAGCACTGGGCCCATCAAATTACATGGAGGCAAGCTTTCATTTCCAAGGCTGCATGTTTGGAGATGATGGATGGTGAGATATATGTTTCCATAATGAAGGCTTCATTACTAATATTTTTAAAACGTGCAACATAGCTCTTCATTTCCACACTAGAAGTGCCATCCTCTTGCTTGTAGCAAGAACTCAAACTAGGTCGAGTTCGCATGACGTTGCCAAAAGGAATGACTGCATAACCACTGAAGATACTGTTTTACTAGAAAGTTTGGGGGTTTTCTCCAAAGTTTCAGACAACCTTCATGGCATAATAAAGCATACAAGTAACAATAGGGAGGAGTAATGATAGAGACATTAGAGACAAGCAGTCATGGCATCATGTGGTTGTGAATATTCAGGAAGAATTTTACCTGGTTTCTCTCTGTCTTCTGATACCCTGTTGCCCACTACCTACAAAGAGCCAGGTGATCAGAGTGTCCCAACTAGAACATATGCAGAAAGCAAGTCTACAAGAATGTTTAGAAAGCAGCTATAATTTAAAAAAATAAAAGCAAAATATCTTGAACTCTGTGCACACTTTATAACAATGATTTTTCCCAACAGCAGTAAAAATACTTTGACTGATATTGATTAATTGATGAGCATCAACATTCTCTGTGCCTTTTATACAGACTGCAGTCTGTGCATCATCTCTGCATTTAGTGTTGACCCAGTCTGGTACCTGTTTGGGTTGATGGAAAATTGCAGGAAGCCAGGCATGAAGGATTTGAAGCCAACAAAGTTTTCTGCCAGAAAACTTGGACTGTATGTGGAATTGGTCCTTTTGGAAAATATTAATCTTTATTCAAGGGAAAGGTAGCACTGTGGAAATACCTGCAGTTGCCCATGAGTAATAACTGGCTGAATCAGTGCTGGGTTAGGTGTCATCACAGAATCACAGAATTAATTGAGGCTGAAAAAAGACCTCTAAGATCATCCAGCCTAGTCCAATCATCACCACATTGGCTAGACCAAGCATTAAGTG
Organism: Upupa epops; assembly: GCA_013397515.1. Taxonomy (NCBI): domain Eukaryota; kingdom Metazoa; phylum Chordata; class Aves; order Bucerotiformes; family Upupidae; genus Upupa; species Upupa epops. The sequence continues at coordinate 25,752 of VZRI01013114.1, forward strand.
CCACATCCAGTCTGCCCTTAAACACCTCCAGGGATGGGGACTCCACCTGGGCAGTCCATTCCAGTGTCTGACCACCTTTTCTGTGAGAAAGGGCTTCCTAACATCCAACCTAACTCTCCCCTGGAAATTTCAGGCCCTACCTTCTCATCCTATCTCTGTTTATAACCTCCCTTCAGGTACCTGTAGAGAGGGAGAAGGTCCCCTCCTCATCTCCTCTTCTCCAGGCTAAACAACCCCAGCATACTCAGTCTCTCCTCATCAGAATTTCCCTGAAGTTCCTTCCCCAGCCTCATTGCTCTCCTCTGGACCTGCTGGGAGGGGGTATTGATATTGCTATGAATGCAGAAAAAGGGAACCACTGTGAAACTGCCCAGTGAATTTCCTGCAGTTAACAAACTGAGTTCACATTAACAATTTTTCACCTTCCCTTCTCTCCACACAGAGCCAAGGGGTTGTTTGTACTTCAGATTGCATATGCATCCAGCGTAAAAGTGCCTCCATCTCTTTAAGCCCCTCTCTCTGCCACTGCCAACCTCCTAATGGAAGAAGGATGTCAGCTTTGTGCGACATCAAATGTGAAAGTTCAAATAGCATATTGTGATTTTTCTGGTAACTCCGTGTGCAGCCTTGAGTGCCATTACCCAGGACCTGGTGGAGTTCTAGGAAAGAGAGAGAATTCTAGGAAAAACCTATCAGCACCACTTGCCTCTGCCCCTGCAGTGCTTCCCCCATTAAAAACACATTATCTACTAGCACTGAGAGGATAAATTAAAACCACCCAGACAGCTTTAGGTTATGCATTTGAGCACTGAATCCAACTTCTGCTGAGGCTGAGAGCCATATATCACATGTCCTATTGCTTACAGGCTCATTCATCAGTAATTTTTCTCTCTTGCTTTTTTGGTGGATCCAAACTGGGTCCTGTGAGAGAGTTTTGCATGTCTCTTTCTTCTGGTCTTTCCTTTTCCACCCAACAGTGGAATGTGCGATGAAGAATTGTTGCCATGGCAGGATCTTTCTGTGCTGCTTCCTGTGAATGTCAGTGGAGAAGAGGCTCCTCTGGAGGAGAGTGACAACACTCCCTGTCTGACCTCTGCAGGAGAGTGACAACAGCCCCTGTCTGACCTGTGCACAAACCCACTTCAGATCCTGCCCACTCCTGGCATGGCAGAACGATATCAATGTCATTGCCTGAATTTGCTTCCAGATTCTCTGGATTTCTTCCTGAGATTTTCTCTACTGGACACTGTCTGGACCTGTGAGGAAGGGATCCAAGGATTTCATATTAAGCTTATGGATGTTTGAGGATGGCTTTCTTTGAAAGTTGATTAAATGCAGCCTGTCATCCCCCTGCTTTTTGGAGAAGCAATAAACTCTCCCCATGAAATGTATCTCAGAATTTCTGCCATCCCTGCAGCAGTGTTGTACCCACTTCTACCTAATGAATGCAAGAGCTAGTGGAACAGAAAAGTCTAATAATTATGAGGAGCCTATAAACTAGTCCTAGTTATAAGAGGAATTATGCAAGAAAAATGTGCTGCAGATCAAGGAAATTCAGGGCTTGGGGAATGAAAGTAGCAATCAAGACCATTGGCGGATATTTTGCCTGTCCTTTTATCAGTGTCTCTGGTCGTGCATGCACATGAAGAAGTTGTACCAGGTTTATCATAAGGAACTGCAAATCCATCATATAAATGAAGTCAGATCATAGAAACAGTCTTTAAGGGAGAAAGAACAAGCAAAATTAGCATAAGTCTCCTGTATTCCGGGGGCTGGATGGGAGCTTTTGTAAAGATTTAAAATACACTACCTTGCTGGAAGGTAGGAATCCTGACAAAACAGGTAACACAACACATAGTGGGATATCAGAAGGGTACCAGTCTAGTATATACTTCAGGAAACTTCTATTTTCAAGCTCTGTGAAATGTATATTCTGTATTCAAGGTCTGACCAAGTGGATTATTGTCAGGTAAAGCTATAGGCTGCTTCCAGGTCAGTAGCTACTGGTTTTTCTTGCACTAGTAAAGATTCAGTAAGTTTGTAAAAGAGAAATGTATCCACTTTTGTAAGGTACTGGTGGATAGAGAACTGTACCTGAGATCACAATGATGAGAATTCAGAGCTAATTAGATCTCTTTTAAATGAAATTCTACTTTTTCTGGCAAATGACCGAGAGATAATTACTTCTGTGTCTCCACACTGGAAACACTTTGACTTTCTGTTTTCAAAGTATGTTTGAGTGCTGAGTGCTGGGTACTGGAAATGCACAATGAAATGCTTGGGACTTCTTGTATTTATTCTTGTGAATTTCTGTGCTGCTTTGATTCCTGTGATGCTTGTGGTCTTGCTACCACCACATACATCCATCTCTCAAGCTCAAAACACACCTCTGATTCACGTTATTCTTCTGAAGAAAGTAGAGAAGAAAGCATCTGGGTTAGACATGTCGTGGTTCTCCATCGGGAAGGGATTGCATGTTTGTCATGTAAACCTCAGATTAAGTAGTTTTGAGGGGAGGTAGTGTTCATATTAAGGACGGTTGGTCAAAACTGGCTGCATGTCCAGTGCATGCCTAGACTTTGGCTGTCACCACCCTGTGTGCTTCTTGAGCAGCACTGCTAGAGAGAAAGCAACAGAAACCTGTAGAGGTGGGCAACTCCCTACCTGCAGTCAGGCAGAAGAGAAGGAAGCAGCAAGTGCTTTTTTTCTTTCCAGTGAACAGTCAGACTTTGCTTCAGCCCACCTTGTAACAACTGATACTTGGCATTTCCCTCTACAAGAGCCTTGGTGGTTTATGGACTGTCTTTAGGAGTATCTTCACATAGCAAAAGGGTTTAATCATCATTGTTAATTTCAGCAGAACTATCCCTGGATGAACCTGCCTCTAGCAGCCTGCTTTTGCCTTTTGGTAGTGGTACTTCTCTTCCGGAGATGGATCCTGAACTCCTTACTCAGAAAAAGCCAGCAGTAATTTCAAAGGCACGTTCCTCAAGTGCTGCTTGGATCGGTCCTTATGATGTGTTGGCTGGTGTATGAGAAATAGAGAAAAGCCCTTGACTATGAGTGGGTTCCACTGTAATTCACGATAATACCAGATGTTTCATTATGTATCAGCCGGCTATAAAACTGCTTCTCTGAGCCATTGAATAAAGACAGTTGACAAAGGCAAAATTAACGTTGTGCCTTTGATCTCATGTTTTAAATGTGTCTTTTATAAACCGTGATGGGTTCTGGTTAAAAACACTCTAACAATTTGTTAAATATGCAAATGTCTGAAGTTCCTTAGCAACAGAACAAATAAGTGTTTTTCTTCTAATACAATATGTATGCTAGTTTAGTAAGCACACAATAAGTTAATTAGGCAGTGGTTAGGTATTATTTGTAAATGTCAGATTAGCATGCTGTTTTGTTTCTCTGTTGCAACCAAAAGCCTCCAAGTCACTGATGTCACTTATTGCCTGTTGATTTTTTTTCTTCCTCTGGTTTTGAAATGAGTTTGTTTTTGAACATACTTGCGGGCAGAATAATGATTTATTTAGTTGCGTGTTTATTATTGTTTTGCTTGGTTGTAACGTCTCATTGTCAGAGATTTTACAGGGAAATTCTAGGAAAGCACATGCTACACGTGTAATAAAGCTGCTGCAGTTTGCTGTGGTTAATGTTGGTACAATGAATAACAAATGAATTAATAATGATGGGGCCACTTAATTTTCAAATGTTGGCATTTGTCTACATGCTGCTCTGAGAGAGGGTGGAGGCTCTTGGCACGGCAGGAATGGGATAAAGCCACGCTTTTGCTGCCAGCATTCAAGCAGCTTATTTCTCTACAAACATTAGTGGTCAGCTGTTAACTCGTTCACTGCCAAGAAACCAGAGGACCTTTTCATATGACTGTAGGATTTCACTTTATAATCTTTGCCCCCTTCTCTAACACAGCTTTCCATCAATAGCTCTGCCTTTTCCCTGGTCTGCCTGTAGCAGGTGGGGAGAAAGTTGGTACTCCCCTGGGTTACTGGCATTGGCAAGGGATGAGCAATCACAGCCGTGCAACAGCCAAGCAGGGCTACCTGTTTTAGGGAAATTTTGGAAGTTGAAGCATTCCAGTCAAGTCCTATTGCTAATCCAGGAATGCTACCCTGACAGCCTGAAGCACGTTTTAAATGTCTTAAGCCTCACTGCAGGGATCTGAAAGCCCTTTATCAGTAGGGAGAAGCTTTGGAAGAGGCGTTTTTTTCCTTCCTGATAAAGTAACTAGAAGAACAGAATCAGAAGAGAATCACTGTTCATGGAGGGAAGTGTGTGCATCCGCCTGGCTGGAGCCCAGCCCTGGAAGTGGATGAGATGCCTGAGGAGAAACAGCCTCGACTCTGTGGTTGCGGTAACACTTCCATCCACAATGAGAGAGTGATTTTTGCCATCTCTGAGCATTCGAGAGGAATTCTTATGCTCTGTGCATTCTCATAACTTCAATTTTCAAGTGGCCAGCACAAACCATTCATTTGGATCCTCACTGCATGCCAGAGGATGAGGGTGATTTGTTCCTCTGAGTTTAATAAAACTAAGCAGCTTTTGGCAAAATTAAACAAAGAAACCACAGGTTACTCCTGCCCACATGTATTTACTCCTAGGCTACAGGTCAAAGCTCATCATGGGTGTTGCCATCATGGAAAATTATGTTCTGGTGTTGGTGACTTGCTGTGAACTAGATGGACAAGATAAACTAGATGGAGAAATCCTCCTGTTTGGCACTAGTTTGTATTGCCTTTCAATGCCCTAAGCACTGGAAAATCACCAGCAAGACAGTCACCTCCTATTATGCACATAGAGCAAATGCTATAAGATTGAGTAGACAATTGTATGACAGAAGGTGAAAGAAGAAAACCAGCAGAAGAGATTGCCGATTGACATATTTATGAGAAGGGAGAAAGTAGTTTGAAATCAGTCGCCTCCCTCAGGCATTGAGGTCACAGGAGCATTTGACAGTGTTTTCCCTGTTAATCTTTGTTGTGCATATGAGAACATGCTGCCGGAAAATGCCTGTAACAGACAGTTCATGGTAAAACTCTTTGAAACATAGACAGAAATGCAATAACAACAATGGGGTGAGTCCTTAGACTCTTCTGTTTTGGAGATGCAGATTACCCTGCGTGTTTTGTAGCATTCCTGGAAATGAACCACGATCTCTAATGAACCTTTTGGTTCATTACAGCTTTGTTGGGATGCTTGTGCATTTGTTGACCCATTCTGTGGTGCCACACTGGTCGCTACTGCAGAACTTATCACTGGAGGGATCAGTGCTCCTTTGTTGATCCAATGATGTACATGGGTGTATCATAACTGTTTATGAATTTTGGATGGCTCATCCCAAAAATAACTTCATGGAGTTTTCTTGGCTACTGAACTTACTTTCACCAATTAGATGTGATGGTGCTTTTGGGTGCAGCTGTAGCAGGAGTATTATAACTCTTGGATCCCTACCAGCTTGTAGCAAACCTCATTACTCTGTCATCCTTGGGAGCTGAAGGTGACTGGACTTCTGCTTCTTGCACAAATTCCAACACAGCAGCAAAGTAGCTCTCCTTGCCTGGGATAAAGCATCATGAGCCTCTAGATTGTCCACCTATGTCCATGGGTGATTGTCCATCCATAGGCCTGGTGTTCACATGTTCATGGGGGCACCCACAAGCTCTCAGTTAAATTAAAAAATTAATTTCCTAGAATATTCAGCATTTTCCTGGAATCTCAGAGTACAATGAACAACGGGCCTCCTTTTCAGCAGTCTGTTCAACTTATTTCATCCAGAGATTTACAGCTTGGATGCTTGTCAAGCTTGTGTTGCAGGTTGGTTTTCCCCCCCAGAGGGATGAGGGAAGGGCTGTACCAGCAATGTGCACATAGTTTTGCAAGGATCATGCGTGCACATTGTGTACCTGTCCTTTGAGGGGGGGGAGCAGACAGCTGTGCTAAGCTGCCAGGATTGCAGTTGTGTTTATGAGCAAGACTGCAAAGGAGAGTTCTAGAAACAAGGGTTCTCTTGAGCCTTGGCCAAAGTAAATGGCCTGAAGAAGTAAGCTGTGACCCTCTCTGCTTTGTGGCCATTTCCAGCTGCCACCATCCCTGTGAGAAAAATGTTGGGGGGGAGCATGAGAGCAGGATGTGACCCAAGCTTGGCAACACCTCTCTCCATGTAGCCTTACAGATGAATAAGCAGTGCCAGACTGCACACATGTGTTTGGTTAATATCCTAAGATCCAGCTTAATGAAAAATCAAAGCTCCATAGTAAACCATCCTTTTGCTAATTTAACCAGAGGTAACCTGGTGTCCCCTTCCCCTTGAATCCCTTTGCAGTGGTTTGGGTGGTTCTGTAGATTTGGGCAGTGTGTTCAGCTGATGTCTGTCTCTCTGCTGTTCTCTGTTCCTTTTTTTACTCAGACTGTACGATCATCTTTGTCTTTTGCCTGGGTGACATCAGTTTCTCTGTGGTTGTGACTCTTGTCAAGGGCTCCCAGTGCTCACAGCGTGAGGGTCAAAAATTGGTGGAATAGGTGGAGAAGTTTCCAAAGTTCATGAATTGTAACGGTTTGCAGAGAAGGATATTTATGCTTTTCTTAAGTCTGGGCATAGCACTATGGCAGGTGCGAGTTTTATTTACTTTGCTGTTCACAGAGCATCTCTGAACTGCATTCCAGTAGATGCCTAGCAAGTGCTATATGCTAAATAATAGGTAGTGTTAATGGCCTGAGACGCTGTCACAGAATTGTGCTCTTCTGCTGCCACCAGAACCACTAAGACACCAACATAACAGTAGAGGCTGTGGAGCTGCAGTCTGTTCCCACAGCAGGAACACAAGCTGGGAGACAGGGCATGGTTGTGCAGAACAGTGGATGGAGAAGGAGCTGGTTGCCCCAATGGGTGGACAGAGGTATGGCTGGTGCAACAGACACCATGCTTTTGTTATCCTGCCCCTTTCCCACCAGCTGCAGCAGGAGCCTTTGTCTGTCGCAGCCAAGCAGGAGGGGACTTGCCACAAAAGAACAGTTTAGTTAAAGCGTTCCGGTGTTTTATGAATAAATTGGATTCTACTTACAGCATTATTAACCTGCTGTATTCTGACAGGCTTAGGGGGAGATTATTGTGCGCTCGAACAAATCAGTATCCACAGATCCACACAAATACTGGGGCTTAACAAAAATATACTGTGATTAAGGCACACAGCGGATCAAATTCAGGCCCGACTTACACCAGGTGCAATCTCATTGATATCTGTGGGTTAAAAAGCAATTTTTACAACTTAAAGCAATCAGAAATCAGCTTAGTGTACAGACTTACTAGACCAAAATAAGGCCCAAGAGACTGAATGCTAAGCAGATTTCTGATTGCTTTAATTTTTTTAAACTTTTATCTAAGATTAATGGTCAATTATCTGGCAATCTGATTTTCTGGTACAGATTCCATTTGCATAATTTCATAAACACTTAAAATATGACCAGACTCTAATCAGTATGAAATTGGTTGAGCCATGGCTTGGTACAGCTGATCAAAATCATTACCATCCCTGTAAATATGTCATATTGCTCTAGTAACGAGGGTGACTTGAATAGGCTGTTATCTGAGTAGTAAACAGGCAGTTTAGATAGTGGGGGGGGTTGTTGTCTGCACAGATAAATAGGTCTCTGGGGCTAAAGGGCAAAGCAGGCAAAACTTACTTTGCTTCAGTTTTGTCATTATGTGCTTGAGCACTTCTGCTCTGCAAATATTACACAGAACCACACAGAATGTTAGGGATTGGAAGGGACCTCGAAAGATCATCCAGTACAATTCACCTGCCAGACCAGGATCCCTTGGATCAAATCACATGGGAACATGTCCAGAAGGGTTTTAAATATCTCCAGTGAAGGAGACTTCACAACCCCCTGGGCAGCCCCTTCCAGTGCTCTGTCACCCTCACTGTGAAGAAGTTTCTTCTTCTATTTATGTGGAATCTCCTATGTTCCAGCTGACACTGTTGCCCCTTGTCCTGTCATTGGATGTCACTGAACAGAGCCTGGCTCCTTCCTCCTGACACCCACCTTCTCCATCCATATTGATAAACATTAATGAGGTCAGCCCTCAGTCTCCTTTTTTCCAGGCTCAAGAGACTCAGCTCCCTCAGCCTTTCCTCATCAGGGAGATGCTCCACTATCTTTACCATATTTCTTAATCATATTCCTACTATTTATTTCCTTTGGTACAATACTTGCAAAAACATCTATCCAACTCATACCTCATGTGCATGTGGAGTACTGCTCTTCTGCAGTAGGAATGCAGGAATGAAAAGGAAAAAATACCCAACCCAAAAAAGTCCTAGAAAGTCTGTGCTAGTTCAAGGCAGGGAAAGACAGTCAGATTCTCCCCTTCTGTCCCAGGCATACATCATGGGCTAGATGATGCTCTGGCAGCTGGACGGAACTGCTGTAATGTGGTTTTCTAGAAAGACACCCAGTCTTTCTAGAAAGATTTGATTTGGAGGTGTCAAGAAGCGGAGAATTTCCCATCTCCTTTGACCATCTGATCTAGTGCTTCATTACTCCCTTGATCAAATGTGTTCCTTAGCATCTGTGATTTCCTGGTTTGCCTCTAGCCTGTTATGATTTTCTCTGTTGCCTGTTTCCTAGCTGGTTTATTTGAAGTGATGTGGCTCTTGAAGGAGCCATCACAGTGGATCTGTGCCAGCTTCAATCCATTCCACTTAGTAACAGAAGCGATGGAGACAGCGGAAGGACAACAACAGGATGAAGCCAACCATGTGGTGGATAAGTTTATACCTTAATGCCAAGCCCTTCTGTGCAGCTGTGAGACCTCTCTTGGTGTTACTAAGCCAAAGTAGACAAATACTACCTCCTTGCTGCAGAGCAAACTGAAGAGAGCCACTATGCCCCACTATTTTCCACTCAGACTCTTTCTCAGACTCTTTCTTGGGGGAAATCTTCATGCTCTTCAGTGTTTAAAGATTTATTCCAAAATAGAACCTGGGATTCTGCTGGTATCCTGGACATGGTGCTCTGCTATTGGGTGGCTGCTCCTTCTCACTTGGAGATGTGTTAGGAGGAATATTAGGCTTGACAAACTGAGATCCAGTGGAACAATGCAGGACAATGCACTATTGTGAAAGAGACCAGCCTCTGGGTCTGGCTACAGTTGGACAGACTGTCTTACTGCAGGCAGTCCGGGAGATCTGTCTGAGTCCATGGAGGTCTGGTCCACCAGGGACTCAGCTGTGTGTCAGATTGCCAGTGACTTGGGGGAAATGTGCTCCACATCAGCCATTGGTTGGTGGGTATTTATTTTAAAGGAGCAAGGAAGTGTGGGGGTAAGCAAGGTTCCACTGGTTTCATTTCCCCTGTTATATCTGTGCTTGGCAAGGGGAGGGGACATCAAGAAGACAAGAATGCTAAATGGGCAGTCTGTCATGTGAAGTTGCCTGTAAGACTGACTGTTAGCTGCAGCTGGCTGCAGAGAATCTTCACCTCATTGCAAACTGCCCAAGGACGGGAGTTATAAACAGCCCAAATTTCCATACTGACCCAGTCCCTTCTCTTCTGGTTTACTCATAAATGCTCTTTTATTTATAAATCCAAAAATTTTTTCATCCTGTCTTCTGATCTTTTTATAGGTCACAACGCTCATTCTTCATCTGTCCCATAAGCATATGATGCACACAGAGAAACAGATCAGGAAAAATCTAGTGTCGCAGAAAGCCACACAGAGACATGGAGGTTTATATTCCTTGCTGGGTTATTTTGTGTTGGTTGTTTGTTTTTAAATCCTGGGTTGATTGTTAAAGCAGATGAGTTTCTAAACACAAGTTGTGCAGGGCTAACAGAGCTCACCTTCCCCAGGTCCCTGAATCCCACAAAGAAAAAGAATGAATTTGCTCCCAATCTTGGTATCAAATGAAAAGAGCATTCCTAGATGAGAGGGTTTAAATGCAAAGAAAAAGAATACTTTTCTGGTTATCAAAATATATGTGTTGGTGTCTCTAAAACTGCACTCATGTCATTCTAGCTGGTACACTCTTGCAGAACTCTCTTCTGGTCATCATAGAATCATAGAGTCACTAGGGATCAGAAAAGACCTTGAAAGATCATCTAGTGTAATGCCCAGCCATAGCAGGATCACCTAGACCA
>VZRI01013114.1:36406-48362 GCA_013397515.1 Upupa epops
ATCCAAGTCATTAATGAATAGATTGGACTGGTATGAGAACCGATCCTTGGGGGACTCCACTAGATACAGGATTCCAAGTCAACTCTGTCCCATTAACCACTACTCTCTGGCTTCCATCCTGCAGCCAGTTCACAATCCACCTCCCTACCCAATCATCCAGCCCACACTGCCTCAGTTTGTCTGCAAGGATGCTATGTGAGACTGTGTCAAATGCCTTACTGAAGTCAAGATAGACCACATCCACTGCTCTGCCATCATCTAACCACCCAGTTATGCCCTCATACAAGGCTATCAGGTTGGTCAAGCATGACTTCCCCTTGGTGAAGCCATACTGACTGTCCCTAATGACCCTCTTGTCTCTGATGTGCCTAGACACAGCATCCAGGACAAATTGTTCCATCTCCTTTCCTGGGATGGAGGTGAGGCTGACTGGTCTGTAGTTACCTGGGTCCTCCTTCTTACCCTTCTTGAAAATTGGAGTGACTTTTGCTAACGCCCAGTCCCTAGGCACTCTCCAGATCCCCATGACTTAGAAAAGATGACGGAGAGTGGCTTAGCAGTGACTTCCACCATCTCCCTTAGCACACGTGGGTGCATCCCATCAGGACCCACAGATTTATGTACATTCAGTTTGTTCAACAAATGTTGTGTTCATGTCTGTTACTTTGCAGCATCACCTTTGGGGTAGATTGGCTTTGGGTTTTTTTGCACTACCAATATTTCCTCCCAAAATATAAGCGAAAGTAATAGAAGCGCCTGTGAATTATACAGACGCTTCTAATAGCTTTTAAGACTTTGGAACTGTCTGGCAAAATTAAAGAGAAGTGTGTATGTACATATATATAGGTATAGGTACCTCTGCTGGTGGACAGCTCGCTCATGTGAATGTCATCTTAATATAATATGGAGCTTTTTCCTGTGTAATGAAGCAACAAGAAGTGGTCCTCAGTTTTGTTTTCTTTTGAACTCTTATTTTATTATCATGTATGGTAAAGTGAAATGGGGCTGTGGAATATTGGTGTAATCTTTGCCACAGGGAGCCAGAAGCCCAAGCTGGAGCCCAGGGCTGCAGTCTTTATGTTCTTTCTTTTAGAAACAAAGTTCTTGCCCCTTCAACCATTAGAAAGCTTCATTATTTTTGGAATTTATGAAAACACTTATTAATAGGCACAGGTGTATAGGTCCATTCATAGTTACGTATTTAGGCTAACAGTATTAGTTACTACTGGTTTTGTACCTAGGGAGATGTGTGTCTGAAACAACCATCAGCCTTCTCCAGGAATCCCATGAGATTCTGTTAAAGAATAAGGGGGGTGGGGGGTGGGGGTGGTGTCCATTTTTACAAATACAACATGAACCACAGAAGACATCAATCAGAACTAAGCACCAATATCAAGTCAGTTTTACTGCCAGGACACTCTGTCTCCACATACCAAGTAGGAAAAATGTGTCATGGATCAATATAATAAGCAGGTATATCACCCCTAAACCCGAGCAGCTTTCTTGAAAGCCTAGCTCAGAGCAAACAACCCATTGCAGTGTACTGAGCAGGACCTTTCAGCAGTGCTGCCTCTTTAGCCAGTGCCACTGGCCATGGAGCTACCAGCGTGCAACATATCCTGCTCTGAACCAGGATGAGTGTGGCAGGTCCTGTTAACTTCTCCAGACATCTCACCCAGGTAATACCTACATTTTATCTCTCCTTCATGTCAGATAAAAATTGTGATCCCAGATTTGGACTAATAAGCAGCTCTAGCAGTGCTTTATAGGTGTGTTGGTATAGCTGGCTGGAAGACTGAGAGAACATAAGTGAGCTCTTGGAGAGATTTCATTACAGCTTCTGGTTTTGGAGTACTTTGCTTATTGCACCTCTTCTCTTTCCTTTGCTTTCTGTCTCATATAATTCTAGTTGAAAAATCATATCAGTCCTTTCCAGTGTACCTTGCCCCTCCTGGTATTGCACATCACAGGTTTGTATAAAAATGTCTTATCGGTTGTGTTTGCCATGTGTGCAGCACTGTTGTGCTTTGTGTGATCAGTCACAGCAATCGTGTACTGGGAAAAAGAAACCTTGCCATTACAACCAGCTCAGGTGACCACAGGGGATGAGGACAACCTGAGGCTGTGTTTAATCCCTCCAGACTTCAGACATTTTGGTATATTGCTTGTCCTGGGAGCACAGCTGCTCTGGGTTTCTCTAGAGAGGATGACAGCTCTGGAACCGCTCTGGTTGTTGATAGGAGAAACATGTTTCTCTTTACTGGAGGTGGATGCTGGAGCACTCACCCATGCCAGGGACTGGCTGAGACATGCCAGTCACCTGAAGAAATTGTGCTGTGGTGGGCAGATGTTTGTGTTCTCCCACAGTGGTTACAGCAGTCTTGTTTCCATAAGGAATTAGGCCACAAGTTTTATGCTGAAGAACAGAAAACCTATGCATTCTGAAAACAAAGAGCATACACAGAGCTTTCTCTGGGGAGAGACTGATGGTACTAACTGTGGGAGACAGAGGACTTTCAAAATCCCTTCCCAGGCCTCTGCTCTTGTGACTGAGCTGTTTGGGCTACCATAAGCAAAATTATAGACCTGAAATTTAGGTCTGAGCAGTGAAACTCTGGTGATATCCATGGAGTAGTCAAGAAAAAAACCAGAAAACCTCATTACAGCTTTCCCAGGAGAGAAAAGCACTGCCAGTGAAGCTTAGACATTGCTGCACCCTGCTTCTCCTCAGCCTTTTAAATGCCATTTGTAAGCCTCTGCAAGTTAGACCATCTTAGTGCCACTGCTAGAGGTGGTGCAGTCCTCAGTCAGCCTCAGGATTTAGGATGGAAAGTGACATCTTCATTATCATGGCTTGGAGTTGTGCTCTAAGTACACTTGTCCACTGACACTCCAACAGGGTAATTACAGCTGCTTCATTTATGGAATGTCATGTATTATGGAATGCCGTATTTTCAGCCTGAGTTTTAAATGCAAATTAAGATAAATGACATTGTGTGATTGTTGTCCTTGAGAGGAGCTAGAACAAGAGTTACTCCTTTCCTGCACACTGAGTCAGGCAGTATTTTATGTGAAAGTTCAGAGAAGAGTAATGTCTGTTATGTTTCTGTATTTTGGAGGATGCTTCAAGAGTTTTTTTCCTAGCAATTCATTTTTCCACACATAAACTGTGATCACTGATAGGCAGATGTGCCTCTGAACTGTCTCTCACTGAGGGTACATTGAAATGGAGGCAGAAACCTCATCAGCTCTGCTGTGACAGGCAGCGAGAGACTGAAAATTGGAATTCCCACCTGTAGAAACTACCTTTGCTAAAGGCAAATGTTACTCTGTCATCTACATTATTCTAAATGCTGAGTGTTCATGGAAATATTTAGCATATGAGTATCTGATTAAAGACTTGGGAATCCGACATGTGCTTTAAGAAATCATTTCTTTACAGACATGGCTTCATTCAGGTCTGTGCTAACTTTTACTTACTGCTGTTTTCCATTCTTCTCTAGTTGTGCTTTTGTGGCAAGTCCTTAACTTTCTGTGGCTGTGTTCAATATCAACTAAATATTTAAAAATCACACAAACTGCTGAGCTCTGGAGCTGACAGGCTTTTGAGGAGGAGTCTGTGGAAACCCTGGGTTGATAGTCCTGGGAAGAAGCTGCTGAAATCACAGTAACAGCAGTGGAAAAGAGCTGAAAAGACCTGAGTCCTGCCTTCACCTCTGACAGCAGGGTTATACTGCTGTGCTTTTGGCCTTTCTTTGGGAGGGAACAAGTGAATAAATGCCAGGAGGTGGCTGGACAGCAGAACTGCTGCTTCTCTGGGCAAATTTCAACAGTCTGTTCCTGAGCAGAATGGGCTGTTCATGTTTCAAGTCTTCTCTTCATGCTGCAATGATTCATGGAGTCACCATTCATCTCCCTGAGGGGCTTTAGGCCATTTCAGAATTAGCAAAGGAAAGATCTTTTAAATATAAAGCCATGCCCTGGCACAGCAGTGTCCTGGGTGTTGGTTAGGTGAAACTGTCTGTTCTTAGCACCATCACTGCTCTGTATCTCATAAGAGCTTTGTCCTGCAGGTGTTACCAGTGACCCACTTCACATTGTGGGAGCTATCTGGGAGACACAGATGTGCTATCAGGGAGACTCATGCTCCACACACAGTACTGAGCTCCAGGACAGGGCTGATGGTCTCAGCACTACTAGAGAGGACTTATTCTCCTGCAGTACATGGAGCACTTTTTCTGGTGCTGGCTGAGTGTGGTGGTCAGGCTGTCAGGCTTTTGCAGAATAAATCATAGCTGGTGACTGCAGAGCTGTGAAGCACATGGTCAGACAAATGAGATTTAGTTGGGAAGCTTGAATCCCTGCAGGCTGCTGACTCAGAGTTCCTTGGTGTCCGCTTCTTCGTGCACCTAACCCATTATTTATAGCTGAGCCTCACGTGGTTTGTGCAGAGAAAATCTGAGCATGGCAATGTGGATCCTTGATTCTTCTGTCACACTGAGCAGTTGTGGCAACAGCTGGGACCTCCAGTCACACTGTTTCTTGGCTGTTCAGTGTGTTTAAGATGTTCCACTAAGGGGCCAGGGACAGCATCTTGTAGATGTCAGTGTGTGATGATGTGTTACTCAAAATTCAGAACTGAATCCACTTTCGCTTCAGAAGTGAAACTAAACTAAGAAACCTCAAAGCAGCATGACTTTGCTGGTACAGGTCCCGAGCCTGATGGATTTAAAGCAAATTGGAGATCTGTTTATCTTAATGTAAGTTCATTAAGCTTGTGTGGGCAGACATGAATTGGAAACCTACCTCCTGACAATGATAACTACAGCCCCTCCTGTGTCTTGAAACCTTGTCCCAGCTTTCTGCTGGTTCCTCTCGTGCTGAGTAGCTGCATGATCCCTCCAGTGGAGCCAGAGCACCAAACCCAGACATCCAGAGAGTTATTTCAGAGTTAGTTACAATTTCAGTGTGTTAAGGGTCTAATAACCATCTAAACCAGGGCACTGAGAGTATCTTTGTGTTAAATGCCTTCTTCCAGGCAAAACCAAGCATCAGAAATTCACACCTGAGTAAGTAGGTAACAATTTTCCTAATCCCTCATATTGTGATTTAAGGGATGGTAACTGAATACAATCAGTTATCTCACCACCCAGGTGCTGTCCCAGAAAGGGACCTAAAGTGTTAAGAAGATGGCAAGGAAGGAAAGAAAATGACATCTGCTTGCTTCGCTTGAGGTTTTTCCCCTTCAGGCCCTTCAGCAGAGTAAGCATTACTGCTGGGTTACTCGTGCCAGTGGAGAAAACACCTTGACAGCAGCAGAGCAGCATATTAGGGTATTTTCTCTTCTTTAGATGAAAAGCTCAGCTTTTGGATTCAGGCTAACAAAACAAACAACAACAAAAAAAAAAAAAGGAAAGGAAAGGAAAGTACTCACTTTGTTAAGTAGATTGAAAAGGAATCCAGATTAAATAAATCATTAAATCATTCCAGAATGTTATCCACCTGTTCTGGCCTGTAATTTATTTTCAGATTAACAGTAAGTTAAAAAAAAAAGCAATACAATGGCAAAAATTAATTCCCCCTTGATCCTGAAATGACACCTGGCCTGGAGAACTGCTTGTGCAGCTTCTGAGATCGTTCTGAACCATTCCAGTACATTGCTTCATAGCCTTAATAACCACAGAATGCTAAAACCTCTGCTGCAGCCACTTTTGAAGAGGGATCTCCAAGAGTTTTGCTGATGAAAGGCCAACAGCAATCAAATCTATTTGGGGGCACAGCACATCTGCATGAGGGTACAGACCAATACAAGTCAGCTGTGGGTGAGCAGTCTCAGACCATCCAAGTGTCAGCATCATTCTCCTCATGTGCTGGTGTGGAAAAGAAGGTGTCATCTCTCCTGTGCTCCTGAAAGGAGAGCTGGGCTTCTAAAGGCTGGGAAGTTAAGGTCTGCACAGTTAGTTTTGTTGTCCAGACTTTCTCATGACTCCCCAATTTGAATTGGCTGCTGGTGGGAGGCAGATGAAGTGCTGAGAGATAGTGACAGAGGACCAGAAAGAGGGGACAGCACTGGGACTGGGAGCATAGGGAAGGTAGTGAAAGATAGTTACTGCCCTATTAATTCTCCCACCGCTCCTCTGTGTCCACCTGCAGCTGAAGGCACTTGCAGCCCCAGAGCCTGCCCGTGTCTCTCTGTTGTACATTGAAACGCATTTCTCCATCCCGGTGTTCAGTTTTCGGATGAAAACGCGGCATCGCTGAACCAGGAATGGGTCTAGGAAAGGAAGAGAGGGCAGAGCTCCCTCCAGCAGAAACCTTGAGGGTGCAGAGAGGTGGCTCAGGGTGGGGCTGAGGGGAGGGTGGAGGGGGTAGCGTTGTCTCTGCCCTCAGAGGGCTATTTCGTCCAACGCTGAACCGGGACCGTAAACTGCGGCTTCGGGACCCTTATTACCGGCACCGGCCCATTTACCTGGGAGCCGGGGCCGGGGGTCAGCGCGGGGGCGCAAAAAGGGCCGGGTGGGGGTGGGACTGCGCCGTCTGAGCAGCACAAAGACGCCTTTTCATGGCGCCCCCGACCCCCGCTGAGCCCCTCATTGTGCCGGGCAAACCCTTCATTAGCGAGGCGGGCGCAGCCGAGTGGCGCGGCCCGTCGCCCCTGTCCCGTGGCCATTAGCTCGGCGACTTTGTTTGAGAAACTTCCCACCGCAGCGGGGGGCGCGTCCATCTCCCCCTCCTCACCCCCACTTGGGCTGCTAATTGCGGAGCTGGCGACGACGTAGAGCCAGGTTAAAATAAGTTTCTTATGGCATCGGAGACGTCGAATTTGTTCGTAATCCACCTGTTTGTGTACGGTTTGTGCCTCGCAGGCTCTGCTCCTGGTTATTAGTACTCCCTCAATCCCCGTTTTGGTTTTTTTAATCAAAATACTCTTCGGAATATGATTCCCGGAGATTATATTTGGAGAGATTTGCGATACGCATCGCGCTGGCGTGACAGATTGCGGAGGAGTCCTGACCAGCCCAAGATAATCTGCATCGCGCTCCCTTGACCTTTAATAAAAAAGGGAGTAAAAGTAATAGAAGTCGTAAAGATTCCTGGAGGTTACCTTCATGTTTGCCTTATAAAGACCCCGAAGTCTTCACTCAACTAATTACCCAGCCCTGGGAGTTTCCTGGACGCAGAGGAGATGCCAAGGCTCTCAGAGGTGGCCAGCTCAGAGTGCTCCTGGCTGTGCGGTGCTCCCAGGGCAGATAATACCTGTCCCCTGCGGTGGGAGACTAGGGGAGGGAAAGTCGTCTTGCAAGAAGCCTTAGAAAGGGTCTAATGCTCTTTATTACAAGCCCTAATCCTTCAAATCCGACTTGAAATAATGTTTATCTTTTCGCAGCTTAATTCCCACTTCTCTAAGCTGCGGGTCAGTGCAACAGACTGTGGGTTCTGCACTGTCGCTTGCCTGGAATAGCCCCCGTGGGTCCTGCCCGGCTCCGCTGGACTGAGCCCCTTCCATCCTTGGCACCGTACAGCCTGACTACGTCTCTTCCTTTGGCAGGTGCCCCCGCAGCCCGGGGCTGCTTCGCTACCTTCCCTAGGTGGAAGCCGGGGCTCTGAGCGGAACCAATGACCCCCTCCCGCCCCACCATCCCTCTTTGCAGCTTCTCCCAACGAGTGGCTACTCCACTCTCAAAGCCGGAGGACTCCCAGCTCTTCAGCCCCACTGGCTTTGGTAACCTCTGGTAAACATAGAAGTCTACTCCATAGTCAGGATTGATTTCCCTGATTTATTAAGGCAGAATTCATTGGACTGTATTGACCACAAATGACTTAATGCAAATGTTGACCCCCGTGAACTTGGAAATAGCAGGTATCGTGTTGATCTATAGATGACCTCTTAATTACCACAGTTATTAATTTAAATTATTGACACTACTTCTACAGACAGGAACAAAGAAACATTCTTCGCTCATCCCTGCTTGGTTTATTAGTCTGAACACAAAGTGTTTGATGACACTCTTAATTAAACAGAAATAATGCAGAGATACGGTTTCCCTTTCCAGTCAGTCCGGTAAAGTGGAGCACTGCTCTTTTCACCGACCCATGGGGTGACCCACTAACGACGTCTTACTTTGGTCGCCACCCACTGCCCGAGGTTGCCCCGGCTGTGCCCCGGTTGCCTGGGGCCTCTCCGTCCGGGCTGTGCCGGCTTCCAGGGGTCACGGGACGGCTTCAGGGCTTTCAGCTCATCCGTATTAATTAGTCTCTGAATAATACCTCCAGCGCTATCTATGTACAGTGACTGGGAGGAAGCGTCTCGGCGTAACCTGCGCCGCTTTTCCTCTTCCTTCCGCCTCCTCGGGATGGCGCGGAGCATCCGCGATTACCCGCACCTTGGCGGAGCCGGGCGCTAAGGGAAAGGAAAAACTAACCACGACGTTGGGAAAAAGAGGGAAGATCAGTCATTTTTGTTTTTCTTTTTTCTTGGCAAACACGTTGAGGAGGGCTGTTGAACTTTACGGGGACCGGTACCGCGGGAGCTGCCGCTGCCCTCGCCGGGCCCCTCGGGCCCAAATGAGGCGCACGTTGGCCGCGTCCGTGTTCCCGTGGAGGGCGGTGAGGGCAGAGCCCCGGCCGTGCCGGGGGGCCGGGAAGGTCCTCACAGGCTCGGGGTGGGGATGTCACCTTCACTGTTCCAAGTCGAGAGCGTCGCTGAAGCCGGAGCCCCTTCGGCAGCGCTCAAGAAGGGGCGGGTGGCTCTGCATGGGGGAGAAGCGCTGATGAGCGTTTTCCGGGTGGGGTCCGCGCCTCGACGGCAGCTCCGGGAGAGGGGTGGAGGAGCGGCCCCGGCGGTGCGGGTGTCGCACCGTATCCCCGTGCCTGCGCTTTGTGCGATGAGGGCTCAGACCTGTCACCTACCGCACCTACCTCACCTCCGCACGGGCTGGAACGCCGTGCGCAGNCCCTCTCCCGCCCTCAAGTCTGCACGGACGGGGACGGGGGCGGGCCACGGCTGCCTCTCATCTGGGCCCGACGGTGGGGCGAGGTTGGGGGGAGTTCGGTGAGCAGGCGGGCTCACGCCGCACCCAGTGTGCCGGCCCGGCCCGCGGACCCCCACGTCCCTGCGGCCGCTCCGCCGCGGGTACCTTCGCCCGCCGCCGCATACTGGCACGGTTCCCTCAGTCCGCGGTGGGACGAGCAGCTCCGTGGGAGCGGCTGCAGACTGAAAGCGGAGCTCCGGGAGGCTTTAGCTGACAGGGGCTGCTCCCCCGCCGCGCCCTCGGGGCTGCTCCTGAGCGCCGCGCTGGCCTCGGCTGTGCGCGCCAGCGACCAGATGCGCGGCTTCTCCGCGGGAGCGTAGGGAGAAGGTGGGGCGAAGTCCGCGGCAGGGGCCTTGATGCTTGGAAAGGCGCAGAAGGGGCCGGGCCCGCTGCAGTCGCTCCGCGGAGCCTCGGGAAGCGCCAAGCAGAGGCCGGGGGCTTTTCCAAATGTCCCGGCCTGGCCCTTCTCCGGCTTCCCCGCCTCCTCCTCCTCCTCCTCTTGCTCTTCTTCTTCCTCCTCGTCCTCCTCGAGGTCGTCCAGGTCGCTGAACTGCAGTTCCTTGTCTTCTTTGCAGCTCTTTTGCTCTGCTCGGACACACAGTGGGAAAGAGGTTGGGGTTGAAGAGAGTATTGAGAAGCCTCAAAACCGGCCACAACGTCAAGAGGCCCGTTGTGCCTCTCCTGCCTACCTCTGCCTTTGCTCCCCACACCGTACTCCTCCTCTTCCCGTGGGATTCCTTCTCTCCTATCTTCCCCTGTTTTATTCTTAGGAGACCAGGTCATTTTATTCTCTTTCTTGAGCCGCCGTCGTGCATTAGCAAACCAGGTGGACACCTGGGTGAGGGTCATCTTGGTGATGATGGCTAGCATGATCTTCTCACCCTTTGTGGGGTAGGGATTTTTGCGGTGCTCGTACAACCATGTCTTGAGGGTGCTTGTTGTCTCTCGCGTTGCATTTTTGCGTCTGGCCGAACCACTGAGATCCACCGTCCCATACCTGCCAGGAGATGGTTAGGAAAAGGGTGCAGGGGGTGCAGCTGGAGGCCTACAGGAGCCCCCTGCCCAGCCCAGCCCTGCCGCAGGGAGACGCTAGTGCCACCGGGAGCAGATTAGAGGGGTTTTTTTGTTTACCTGTCGTACTGGTACTGCCCCAAGGAGGGCTCGTAGGAGTAGTAGGCAGCAGGCTGCGTAATTCCTGAGGACAGCGTTCCTCCGCCATCCTTGATCTCGTACTGGGGATTCTGTGAGGGAAGCGTCGGCCTTTTGCCGTCGAGCAAGAAGGGGAATCCCGCCACCCCCCTCCCCGTCCCGCCGCCTCCCGAGTCCTTTAGCCCTGCCCCCCACCCTCGACGGGACAGCGCCGATTCCGCGTCCTCCGTCGGTCACACACCCCAGCATCAAGCTCTAACGAGGAATTTTGCATCCTGTTGCAGCTCTGCAACACTCCTCGCCAGGCCTCCCCCCGTCCCCGCACTCACCAGCGCGGTGTAGAGCGCGGCGGGCTCGGCACTGTAGGGCAGGTAGCTGCTGTAACCCTGGCCGGTGCCATAGGCGGTGGTCCCGTACATGCCTGGTGCCAGCAATCGGCTCTCGTACGGGCCACAGCAGAGAGAGGCTGCGGCGGGGGCCGCATCCGGCACAGAGCGGGGCACGATCTCGCAGCACGTCGTGCTGGGGCTGGCGGTGACGAAAAACTGTCGAGATGGAGAGAGCGACTGTCGAGGCGGCCTCGTCGGGGCGGGAGTGGGGGTGTGTGTGTCAGATTTAGAAGCCTGCGAAAGTGTGTGTGTATGCGGGAGGATGCAGTGCTGTGTGAGAACACGGCTATAGAGAAGCTGGGCTAAAGCAGCTAATTACAGACATGGGAAAATAAGCGGGAGCTCTTGGGGCAGTGGGGCACTCCAAACTTTGAAAGAAATAATCGGTCTCGAAAATGGCAAAAAAAATCCAAGAGACTCCTTCCTTCTCGACTCGCTGACATTGATTGAAAGGCAAGAATTTGGGTTAATTTGACAGTAGGCAAAGCAGTAAGTCTGTGAGCTCAAGCAATCGAAGGAATTTGATAAGAATAAGTTCAAGGGGACAGCCAACTTCCCAAGCGAGGGAGGCACATCTTGCAGTGATTACCGTGTATAAATAACCCTTCCCAAATACATCGGGGCTAGAGGTACTGCTGCAGAGACGATTTAGTTAATAGAGGGTGTTTAGCAGTGGGTGGGGGGTAAAGGGTGTCCTTAGGATATCGTATAGGGAGAAAAAAAAACCCCACCAAAACCAACCCTCTCGACAAATCGTAATAAAACACAGGAAAAGGTCCGACCCGAGGAGGAAGGGTGGAGAAAGCGGCGCAGCCCGGTTCCGCGAAAACGCCCGTGAAATCCCGAGCCCGGCGAGCGACAGTCTCCCCTGCCCACGCAGCTTCCGCGGGCAGCTCCGCGGGCTCGGGAAGCGCTTCCAGCCGGCATTGATGGATTTATTTGTTTGTTGCATTTAAAACTGAATGGTGGAAGGAAGGAGGGGAGAGGGGGAATTACCGACTTCCTAAACACCTTTGCTGTGCACACTGCGAGTTATTTGTTTAACGCGACACAAACGAGACATAAACACAGACGCATAATTTTTTTAAAAAAGGCTCCAGATGTGCCCTTTAAAAAAAAAAAAAAAGACTCGAAGTAAGGGAAAGGGAAGGAAAAAAGAGAGGGGGAACAAGACATCTGGACAGCAGCAGCGGAATCTGAACAAAAGTGAGTGCTGCTCACTCGCCTTACCTGTGAAGTGGTGCTGTAGGGGTATCCGAACTGAGAGAAGGACATAGTCGCTCCTTATTTTTGGACCATAGGCAATATTTTCCCCCCAAGATCGATTGTAACTAAAGCCTGCTTCAATATGCACCTTCTCACACACACATTTCCACGTAGGGCTGT
>VZRI01013114.1:54375-70744 GCA_013397515.1 Upupa epops
ACTTCAGACCACTGCCCCTGGTTCTGTCAGCAGTCATCAAGGAGAAGAGGCCACCTCTCTACAACCTCCCTTCAGGAGTTGTAGAGGGCAGTGAGGTTCCCCTCAGCCTCCTCTTCTCCAAACTAAACCTGCCCAGCTCCCTCAACGTCTCCTCATATGACTGGTTCTCTAAACCCCTCACGAGCTTGGTCGCTCTGCTGTGGACCCTTTCCAGCATCTCAATGTCTTTCCTATAATGAGGGGCCAGAACTGAACACAGCACTCAAGATGAGGCCTCACAAGAAATGAGTCCAAGGGCTCAAAGACTCCTCTTCTCTTACTGACTATGCAATTCCTGATCCAGGCCAGGATCCTGCTGGCCTTGGCCACCTGAGCACACTGCTGGTTCATATGAAACCGGCGATCTACCAGCACCTCCAGGTCCTTTTCTGCTGGGCAGCTTTCAAGCCCCTCATCCCCAATTATTATTTTGTTGTCACCAAAATGCTGGACCCAGCACTTGGCCTTCTTGTCCCTCAGACTGTTGGCCTCAGCCCCTCTATCTAACCAGTCCAAGTCCCTTGGAGAGCCTTCCTGTCCTCGAGCAGATCAACACTCCCACGCAATTTGATGTTGTCTGCAAACTGACTGAGACCTGAGGGACACTGCTTATGACCGGCCACCAGCTCGATTTCACCCCGTTCATCCCAACTCTTTGGGAACGGCCAGCCAGCCAGTTTTTAACCCAGTGGAGGGTACCATGAGAGGTCATGGGCTGGGCTCAATGATCTCAGAGATCTTTTCCAGCCTCAATAATTCAGTGATTCTGTTACATTAGGTCACTTGTCCTGCAGCCATTGTACTTGTTGTTTATTTACATAAAGTCATGCAGGAAATGTTTTCCTGTGGAGGATCATTCTCACAGTTCTGGATTCATTGATGGACCTTCTGCACAACACACTGCTGCTGCTGTGTCCTTTAACAAAGGGTGACCTGTGAGTCTCTTCCACCTTTGTAAATAATTAGTATTTGCATCTGTGGACTAGGCTGGTCCTTCCTCCCAACGCTGGCTGCCCATTGTCTCACTCAGTTCCCAGAGTCCAGCTCTACCTGGGACAGATTGTCCTGCAGTGGCCCCAGGGTTCTGCAGCAGTGGCAAATAGACAACTTCTTACTTTGTTCCTTGAGATTCTTAATAGGATTTTTTCCCGTTTGAGCAGCCCATAGTTGTTGCCAGCCTAATTATTTTCTGTACATCTTTCCTCAGTGCCACAGGCTTTGGTTGGTGACACCAATGCTTGGAGAGACATCAGAAGGAAATAAGTAGTGAAGGCTAAAGCACTTGGTTAAAGAACAGTCTCATTTATAAATAAATTTTAATAACATATTTAAAAGCTCTCACATTTTCTTTTAATGTGTTTTCATTTCCCCCTTGGTCATTAATATTTAAAGTATTTTTCTTTACTGATCTTTTTTTTTCTATTGTGTCCTTTCTAACTTCCCTTTCTCCCTTTAATCTGCAGTGAGATTTTGAAAAATGCACAATGTGTTAGAAATCTGGATAATTTGGTACAAGAAAAACCTTCAATTCCATGAAAGAAATGTCAGAGGAGTTGAGCAATTGTTGAAAAGCCCTGCCAGACAGTTTAGCTCATAAAAGTCTGTAAGTTTTCACTGATGGACTTCCCAAATGAAGAGGCCCCATTAATCCTACTAGGAAGCAATAGTTACAAAAAAATCCCTACCCTGTGGATAAGTTTTTTCAGCAAGCCTGTGGTGGAGGTGGCTTCATATTGTGATGAATGTGATTTAAAGGCACGAGGTTTGTTGGAAGTCCATTGAATTTGCATGCCAGGTACTTACTTTACTTTTGAAAGTGAGATTTGGATTCCTCTCAGGTGAAGAATGTGTCTTCAAATACTCATATAAAAAAAGAAGACAGGACCAAAGGAGGAGGGTCAATAAGTGCTCTTCCAAGTGCAGTTGAGTCAAACCCTTTGAAAGATCCATTACATTTTCTAAATAGCATGGGGTTTATAATAAAATGCAGCTCTGATGTGGATGATCACAGCCACAAGTGGATCTCAGGGCCAGATCTTCTCCCTGCCACTTTGATTGGAGATTACCCATCTCCATTTAAGGATGGGAGAGGAGCTGGTCCTATGAGGCTTAATCTTAGTAGGTTTATCACCCTGGGAGTGAGAGGGAAAAGTGAGGCTGGTTATAGGCAGAAGCTGGGCTCTGTTTTAGGAAGAAATGTGGTTGGAAGTGAGTGTGCGAGCTGTGTGGCTGTAAAACTGTGAGGTGAGTAAGAAACATGGTGGTGTCCCACTGCAGATTGTCTTCTAGCTCTGCTTGTACTGGTTGTAGGGAGGGCCTTGGGAAAGGCAGGGCCTGGCAAGTGGGGAGATAATCAGGTAAAGGGGCTGCAAAGAGGAGGTGGTTTCCCAAGACTGCAAAACAGATCAGTATCAAAAGTCAGAGCTACCTCTCTTGGTGGCACAGAGCAGCGTGTAGCTGTAGTAGCATATCCTCATAAAGGAGATACTAGAGCTACATTTAAAATCGTGAATCCTTTCGAAACAATGGGGAAATATCCAGAAAATAATTTATGTTTTACAGTTTCTGTGGGCAATGAAATGAGATACTTTACTGTGGAACAGAATGATCACTGTTCATCATAGCCACCGGAAGGGATATGAGCTTAATTTTTATTTTATTAATTTAGTTGTTAATGCTTTGTGCCTAGGAAGCTTATCCTCTTCTTGGTTTCTCTTGTTCTTTTTGTTTTTATTTTACACGTGTATGTATATATACACACACGTAGCTTATTATTTTCAGTCCACAATTCATCTGTGAATTGCCAACAATTTTTAAATGGGCATGAAGCAAAGAATACTGAAGCATAAAAAATATGACACAGGGTTCTGCAATGTTTAATGGTTTAAGAAAAATTTGTCTGATGATTTAATATCTACCAGGGAGGTGCTGTAGCTATCCTTGCTATTTGGGATGTTTTTCCTCATCATTGTGAAATACACACTAGTTTTGAATAGCACTAGATACCTGAATTGGTAGCAGTGGTGGAGATATCTGTGTTTCCATTGGTTGTTATTTGGAGTGGAAGATGTCTTTGTTGCACTATCTACTGATGCAGTGAGTGGTGGGTCTGCCCATGGGTCTTGCTGTAGGCAGCAGGATGCTGCTGGATCGTGCTGCTTCTCTGAATCTTCAATTGCATGTAACAGCACAGGCTTCCATGAGGCTGAGCCCTAAATGATGGACAAAGGCTTGTTCCTCAGCTTGGGTTGTTCCTAGTGCATCAACTCCCAGTGCCTCTTTCATTATGCTAAGCTAGAAAAAGCCTGAGTAAATGCATGATGTGCAGTCAGTGGCACTGGATGAGCTTCCAGCTTCCTTTTGCTCCTCACCCTTTCCTGTGTGGTTTAACAGTGTAAAATCTTTCAATAAAAAAATTCCCCCATAGATTGTTTTGAGGCTAAATATTTATTCAACATCCTTCCACTGCTCATGGCCTGATTGTTCCTGGGTTCCAAGGTATAAATAGCTGGTTGCTTTCCTTGTGTGTTGTGCTGGGGAGGCTATGTGCACTGACGTCTGTGGGACCCTTGGCATCTTGGCTCTGGGGATTGGTGGGAGACAGCATCAGTAAATCTGCCCTACACCAGTGAGGCATCTGCTGCTTGCAAACTGTTTGTGTGCAGTGGCATGAGATCACCGCTTTGTGGGTTGTGTGGCACTACAATCACAGTGGCCTTCTTTTGTCACCTCTTTTGGTGCTTTTGGTTTGACTTTGGCCAGTGGCAAGCTAAGTGGAACGTGTGTTGTGATATTTTATAGAATAAATGTAGAAAGAATTCCCTAAATGCCACACACAGACTGTATGCAGTGAGTCTCTCTTGTGTCAACAGTGATGATAGGTGCAGGAGCAGTAGCCAAACTGGTAAAACCCCATGCTTTGTGTAGACACAGCAAGTGAACCCCACAGGGAATGGCTCAAACTGGGGTGGGAAGAAAGCCCTTACTGTGTCCAAAGGATGGTGTGTGTTGGCTTTCTTTAAGATAGCATCAATTTAGTCTGCTCATATATGTCTTTTGTGTTGTTAATTTGCCTCATATTCATTTTTCCAGGCTAATCTGTGTGGTGCAGTGATGACGCAGAGCTGTAATAGTGGAGCTTAGAGGATGAGGAGTAATAATGAGGGTTATCTGGAAGATCTTTGCCATCGAATGCAGAAAATGTAAACTGCAGCACCCTTCATAAGCCATCTCTGCTCAAAGCAAATGGCTTTGAGTTCTGTTAGTGGTCAAGACACACTGCACCTGTCCCCAGACGTGTTTGTTCCTCCTCTCTGAGTGTCCTCACTAAATTCCTGTCAGCCTTGTTTCTTCTTAGAGCCTTCAGAGAAGGCCTCAGTACACTTAATTATTAAACCAGAAAACAGGGGGTGTTTGGGGAGAGGGAATGACTGGGATTCATTGGTTTGGCATTAGCCTGTAACTGCCTCTGTGAACTGACAGAGGTAAAGGCTCCTGGATTTTCAGGCAGTGCAGAGGAATGAGAGAGGCCTTTCTCTGAGACAAAAGAAAGGTCCAAACTTCAGCATTTGCATGATGCATTACAAATACTGAACCATAAAGAGAAATAACTTGACAGTACTTCCAAAAAAAATGGGTATTTTTTGCTTATGCAGAAGAGATATTTTTAAGAACAAGAAAACAAAATCTGTGAGTTCTTCTTATTTGTTGCCTCTCTCAGTCCTGCAACTGTCTTCCTTGGGGCATGCCACAGGGCAACAGCGTTTCCAGCTCTCTGCTGTGAGACTTTAAGCTTTCCTGGAAAATACCCAGGCTCAAAGTTTTCCAATTTAAGGATGCTATTTTTTTTAGAGGGTCTTTTCCAGGATAGCTGGTTGTAAATCTTTAAGAAGTGAGCATGACGAGAGCTTGGCTTCTGCCTTCCTGTGGCCAACTACTTGTTTACAGAATCACTTTGGTTGTGTGAGACCTTTGAAATCATAAAGTACAACCATTGACCAGCGCTGCTGATCACTAAGTCATGTCACTGAGCACACTATCTATGGCTTTTAAACACTCCCAGGGATGGTGACTCCACCCCTTCCCTGGGCACCCTATTCCAATATCTAGCAATCCTTTTAGTGAAGAAATTCTTCTTAATGTCCAGTTCTTCCTGCATGATTATGAACAATATGATGCTCATAATGAGATGCTTTTCTCTGGTTTAGACTTCTATTCTCTTAGTAGAATCAAACTTCTCAGAGGCTTTCTGTTGATATTGGTAGTGTTATAAGGAGGATCAAGCATTAAGAAGTGAGTTTTGCACAAGAGGATCTGTTCAGGACAGCAGTCCTTTCCCTGGAACTGTCTGTAGGTGTATCTTCCTGGTTCACTAATGCAATTTTCATTTCAGACTCTTGTAAACCCTCTCTGTGGTTACTCGTCACCAGTCTGCCTAGGGTTTGTCTGATATTGGACTTCAACAAGAGCTAATCAGTTTAAATGCATCTGCGGTAGAGTTTGTTTTGCATCAGCTCAATGAGATCAATAGGAAACTGGTTCCCTAAAGCTATTGCAGGGCTTCCCATATCGACAGGTCAAAGAATTATTGAACACCAACTCGGTACCAATCCTGTTTGTGTCACAGTGTCTTCATTGCTACATCAGTGCCTGAGTACTTCAGAAGCCCCTCTTTGAGTTCATAAATCAGAAGGGAGAAATAAAAAGAAGCGGAGAGTGATGTAACTGTCCCTTTCATGAATTCAGGCCATTACAGAAAGTGCATCAGGCTCTTGGTAGATAAATACTTTTCTGGAGTCAAGAACAGAGAACATTTCAATTACTACTATTCCTTTTTAGTTACAAATAACCAGATTCTTTACTCTGTAACTTAACAAAACTCTTAAAATCTTATATTTTTATAGCACTTAGAGCAACATATGGCACTTAAGTAAGCAAACAAGACAAGAAATGGAATTAGGAATATCTGTGGTGTTGATGTATTTGTGGCTCTTTGGTTTAAATACTTAATTATATAATAGGAATGAATTCACATGGAGCAAAACTGAGCCTTGTTATTAGGCTACTGCTTAATCTGATGGAAGCATTTTCTGCTTGGAAAAGTCCCTTAACTCCAATCAGTTGAATAGCAGTGAAAGGTATTGCTGGAGCTAAATGATCATTAAGGACTATTCATGTCAGTGCCTTATTAGTGCAAATTGTTTTGTTTCCTGCAAATCCTGATCGGAGCACTGCACTGAGTCTTAGGCTACTATCTGTGCAAAGGCTATAAGATATTGATTTGACTTGTAATGTGTCTTGATATCCATGACTCAATGCACAAAATGCTTGTGATATCAAGGCTTGAACTGGAGGGAGCATCCAGGTTGACCCAATTCAGTGAAACACTCACTGAATGCTAATAATATAGAGTAGGGAACACATACCATCTGGGCCTGCTGATCAATATGGAGAGTATAATAAGAGTTTCTACTCAAATATTTTTGTATATAACCTCTATCCCCAGTCTTTGACCTCCGTTCTGGATGGTATCCTGTTTGGTATACACAGAATCATAGAACATTAGGGATTGGAAGGGACTTCTGGAGATCATGGAGTCCAACCCCCCTGCCCAAGCAGGATCACATCCAACTGGGTTTTTGGGCATAAATTATGGTGCAGTGGTTGTTTCTGCAGCACTCTGCTGGTCTCCATGGCTTTCCAGGGAGATTTAAAGAAACTTTTCTTTAAGTGCAGCTGGGTGATTCTGTAGATCAGTGGGGTTGGAGACACGTGAGGTCCCTCAGGCAATGATGGTCACTGAAGTGTGATTTCAGACTTCTGAGATACCTGAGCAGGTTTGTTTTGCTGGCTACAGAAATAGTTTCAGAGTTTTCAGCGCTTCTTAATTCTTACACTCAATTTGGTTGCTGATGAGCAAAGAAATGGAAATTCAACTGAGTTGTGACTAAATAAGTAAAAAGACAGGTAAGAAATCAAACCGTACCTTAAAAGGGAATGCAACTGTAATGAGAATTATATCACAGAGTGTAAATGATTGGGACGGTATAATAAAATATTCACAGAGCCTCTTGAAGTACATGTTCTGTAATATACATTTTAAAATAGTGTTAGGTGTTGCTGGATGAAAGCAATTTATCATTCACAGTGACTTTTAGATGTTGCTGGGCTCTTGCACTGAGCTGACACTCAGCTTATTCCTTTTATACTCCTTTATTTTTGCAATATCCTCCATAATTAAATCAGCATTGCTATCAGAAACTTCAAAGCCAATTCATGTCTGTGTGACTCTTTATTTTTTTGGGAGGGTTGAGAGCTGAGGCTTTGAGTTGGCTATTCCTGTAAAGCACAGCGCTGTGCTTAAGCACCAGTTCAAGGAATCAGTGGCTTTGCAGTTGTTGCTGTTTTTATCAAGGCAAGTGTTGTACACAATGTGTGAAGTGTAGTGCAAACAGTGAACCTGGCCTTTGAATGTGGAAGTAGCACCATGGTAAACTAGCAAAACTGAACAGTTTTCCAAATATATAACATATAACTGACTAGCTAAAACAAACAGATTTTTTTTTTTCCTCAAGTAAAAACTAATTGAAATGCAAGGAAAAAGCTGCAAGAAAGCTGTGTTTGTAAATTAAGAGCACTTTGGTTATTGGCAGCTGCAATAACTTCCCTCTGACAGTTGCACTTGGAAAGGAGGGAAGGATGATGAGATGATGGTGTCCCTGTACTCTGCACTTGTGAGACTGTGCCTTGAATACTGGGTCCAGTTTTGGGCAGCACAGTATCAGAAGGACATTGAGGTACTGGAACAGGGCCAGAGAAGGGTCACAAGACTGGGGAGAGGTCTGGAAAACAGGCCCTGTGAAGACTGTTTGAGGGAACCAGGGTTATTTAGTCTAGAGAAGAGGGGGCTGAAAGGACAGCACATTGGTCTCTACAGCTACCTAAAAGGAGGTTGTAGTGAGGCTGGTGCTGGTCTCTTCTCCCAAATTACTAATGATAGGATGAGGGGAAATGGCCACAAGTTGCATCAGGGGAGGTTTAGATTGGATCTTAGGAAGAAGTTCTCTATTGAGAGAGTGGTTGGGCACTGGAACAGGCTGCCTTTCCAGCCATGTTGATTTGATGATTCTATGATTGTATGAAGTGGGTGTAGTTGTGTGTGTATGATGAGTGAGGGCTGTTGGCATTTGTGTGAATGTCCTTGCTTGACTGTGCTGTTATGTTTCAAAGCAGCAATGGTACAAATCTGGGGATTTTGGAAGGTCCAGGTCATATTTTCATCTGGAATCATTCCACTGACTGCAAGGTACTACAGATCTGCTCAGTCCTCTGCAGACTTTAAGGGTAATTGTTTCCTCCAAAATATACAGAAGCAATTTTATATCCCTGCCAAGTAATACTGCCTGAGTAAATGAGTTTTGGTTGTGCTGCATGCTCTTGGGTGTGTACTCCTCCATTTCCAATAGCATGTGGATAGTCCAACGATAAAAACCATGGTGCTGTCCAACCAATGGCTTTATTAAATGAAATTCTACTTTCTGAACAAGCCTGCAGGGCTGACACTTGTGAGAGTTTGTGCCTGCCAGAGCAGGAGGATGGTAGAAGTGTGCATGCAAAAACACTGAACACCTTTCCTTATCTGCATAGGGAGAGAGCATCCCTGGCATAGTGGAGATCAATAGGGTGTCTCTAGGTTGTTGTGAGCTGGTGTTGTGTAATGTCTTAAAGTTTTAGGTGCACTGTTATCTCTTTTTGCACATCTTATTTTAGGCATCAGCATGCCTGGAAGGCAAACTTGTTATTGAACTATCCATAAATTTAGTTTCTGAAATTAGTAATCATAAAAAGAAAAAAAAGCTTCCAAGTTTTTTACACACCCCTCACACTCTCCAATTTTTATTTTTTAATTATGCCAAGCCAATTATGAAATTTTGCTGTAGGTGGAAATGTGTCCTTCAAAAACTGTCTGTGTTTAAAGATGTGCAGGGGACCTGGGGGCTTTATTGTTGGACAGTGGTGTCAAGGGATGTCTAAACTAAAAAAGAATCATGATTAAGTTAAATGGCTTCAAGTGCTATTCTGGCCTTGTTTGATACCAGATGTGTTTCTGGGATGTGGGGACAGATTTCAACCACTTGAGGAGTGGTGAGTACAGAGGTCAGGGGGCATGAAGCTGGAAAGTGGTGGTGGTGTTGTGTTCTTGTTCATTGCTGTGATGGCAGAACTGGGAGCAGCCTCCTGATTCCCTAGCTTATGCAGGTCTGTGATTAAGTCTGAAATTCCTTTATAACAAAACTCATTTCCAATGTGATTCCTTCTCTTTCTCTGGAGGAAAAAGATGTCATGGTATCTTTCCTTTTGAAGCTGTAACTTCTGTGACATTGGTAACAATTGGGGGAAGCTAAAATATTTAATATATTGGCAGTGATTTTTTTTTCTTCTAGAAATTTATTTTCATTCGTTTGTGTTTATTTTTGATTTCTGGAAAGCTTGGCCTAGAAACTTGATTTGGTTTGTTTGGCTGGGCTTACTGACATTGGGTGTATTTTGGAGGGAAATATGAGGACCAAATAGTTGTTTTCATGTGTAAAAAAATCTGTCTATAATTTAAATGGTTATTAATGAAAACTGAGTTGCTTCTGGCCCACCTTTCTGGAGCCAAATAAGCTGATGGAGAAGGGAGTGTACAGGATAGAGGCACCAGTAAGGAACATCAAGCATGGAAGGGCTGTAGGTGAGGTGGTTCCAGAATGAGCTGTATGCTTTGGGAAGCTCTAAGGCTGGTGGGTCACTCTCTCCTTTGTGCTTGTGCTGTTTGATTACATCTTCTTAGTAGAAAATCCTGGATGTGAAGCACAGCAGAAATGAACAGTGTGGCAGTATGTAGGTGTAAACCAAGAGATGGTCTGTTCATCTTGCATCATTGTGCCTCATTCCTGGCTCAGTAATGAGGGTCTTGGAATTGCATTTCTGTCCTTGATATCCCAGGACTGCTTTAAAGCTTATTGTGTGGCAAGGTTTTGTAATACACCCCCAAACTGGTACTTAGAAGAATGGTATTAGTGGTGGGATGAGTAGTTGGTTTCTTACACCACTGACATAGTGTATAAACCCAGCCACAGGCATGGTTATTCTGGAATACATTGGATGGGTGTCTCTTAGCTTGCTGCACTTAAACTGTAGAAGCATTGAGGAATGTTGACTTATCCTCAACTTGCCGTTTTGGATAATGAGAGGAGTACAAGTACTTCGTTCCATGACAACTGCAAGTCTAATCAGGTGCACACTGGCTAGCAGTCATGGTGTATTTGGTGGTGTCTTCTTCATGTTGTCTCTTCTGTAGTGCAGTGCATGGGAAGCACAGAGGAGAACAACTCTGCTGGATTAGAGACTAGTGATTTCTTTAAGTCTCCACACTGCCATGAATACTGGGAGAGGATTCATTAGAGTTTAAAGGAAGGAGGTGAGACAAGTGAATATTGCAACCACTGCAGGCTTGCAGAAGAGCCCCAAGAAAAGTGAGCTATTCTTCAGTGTGGCAGCTCCCTGGCACAGGTGGCATAAGGTGATGGGTCCAAGCACAGCCTGGCTGCTTGACTGTACAACAGCTTCCAGTGGGAATGAGCAGCTAAACTCACCAGGTACTTGGAGGAAACTCTTCTGTCTTTTGCTTGACCAGCTAAGACCCTGCAGGACTTAGCTAATATTTGGTTGACTTTGTGCTACAGAGAAAACTTCAGGCGTCATATTGATTTGGCCCAAGATATTTACATTTGCTAACTAAGATATATAGAAATACTGGTGTTCTGCTTTAGTACAAACTCAGCTGTTTGCTGATCAGCAGTGACTATTTAAATTGACCACTCCACTTCACCCTGGCTGGAGATCAAGGGATCAGCACTTAATTTCATTCCTTGAGTAAAGATTTATATATATTTATATATATATCTCCACATGAAAATATCAGAACATGAAAGGTTAAATCAATATGGAGTTTTACATTGCTTAAAGGGCATTTGCATCAAAGCAGCCATGAATGCAATTCACTTGTTTAATGAATTTTTTATGCTTATTTAATGAATTTCACAAAGGTTTGGTGTTTTTCATAAAATAGATAAGGACTTCCAGTTTTATGAAATAATAAAAATGGAACTGAAGTTATGAAATGAGCAATCTCATTAGTTAGGCATGATATATTCATATGAAAGTGTACATGTTTCTGAATTATTGCAAGCAGCTCTACTGCTCAAACTGTAACTTGTGATAATGGTATTGCAAATACGCCTGTAAGGTGTTGGAAAATGACAGGAAAATTAGATTTTGATTGCTAATAATGATTTAATTAATACACAGAGTATTTAGCATGCTGTGGATGCATTTGTTCTTTCCAAAGTGTATGCTTGTATTCTTCCTTGGTGGGTAGCTGGGGAAATGCAGCACTGTTCCTAGCCCTCTTTTGCTAGAATTCCAGCTTATTTTTCTGTTTGCAGAGCTTTACCATCTGATTTATTATCCTGAAGAACAGAGGACAATATTGTGATGGTCTGACACTAGTGAGAGTGTGCCTTATTTTGCACCTTCTGTAACCTAATGTACTTCAGAAATTGTCTAATCTTGCTGAAAAGTTCTCCCAACCTGTTAACATTTCAAGTATGAGAGGGATTGCTGGCTATCTGGGTCCAACCCCAGTTCCATTCCTCAGCCTGAGTGTTTGCACTGTGCTATTTCTATGGATAACACCAAGTGTGCTTCCTTCATCCCTTCTCCCTTCAGCTATTGCAGCCAAACCTTCCATCCCTCCCTTTCTGACATAATGGAATAGCTTATGAGTTCAATGTCCAAACCAGCCTCTTAATGCGCCACAGCCAGTGTGTTGTAATCCACAAAGGGAAGAAGTTCCACGTGGAGTAAAGGAATCCTGCTGCTCATTCAGTAGTGGTTTACAGCCCTCACACTCTGCTGAAGCAGCAGGCAAAAATATGATGGTAATAAGAAAGCTATACTTTCAAAATTAATGCTATTGCCTTGTTAGACATCCTCTGTGCTACCCCCTAAGTGATTTTGTTGAATAGCTGCATTAAGACACAACAAGGTGGAGCAACTCAGTAGGATAACAGTGAATTCTTAGACTTAAAGAATAGGTTTTAACTTCACTCCATGAAGTGAGTACGTGTAATCCAACATTTTCCACTTGGGGAGTCTAATGGCTGTGGAGAGCACGGGGGGTCCTGTCCTCTGCCTTTCCTAGGCTGGATTCTCATCTTCCTTCACAGAATCTGTGTTTTTGCAGACTAGACCAGAAGTAGTGTGTTGCACCTGAAGACAGAAGTAGAGGCATAGTGCAGCTGTGTGATTTTTTTCCTGTACTACAGAGCAAGTCTGTTCAAGATTGAGGCTTTTTATCCAGGACTCCAGAGGCCATGGAAGCAGCCTGATAGACACTCTGGGTTTGGAGGTGTGGATCAGGAGCCCTCCTGGAGCCCAGACAGCCTAATCACACTGCTCCAATTGTGGGCAATGGTACCTAAGAGAGTCATAGTTGCAACATGTTTAATAGCTAGCTAGTATGTCATTTGTGGTGCAAAATAGCATCTCTTATTATATCTAATATAAATATTTACTCAAGAGATCCCACTAAAAAAAACATTTCCTCTCCTTCAAAGCCTATCGATTTCTCATCTGCAGCTGACAAAGAAAGCTTTCAGTGCTTAAATTCATTTCTAGAAATTGAAATGCAATTTTCAACCCTAAAGCTTCTGTAGTTCAGACACTTTTCCTTCCCTTTTATTGTGTTTCACAGCACCTAGACTCTCAAGGCAAGAGGTAGAGAGTAGTCCCATATAAATGTAAAACATAAAATGAAAACTGGGGGGAAGAAAAACATTTAAGTTAGGAAATTAGAACAGCTATTGAGTTCCACACTATGGTTAATGAGTGTGTAGAAAGAAAACATCTTCTTGGCCTAGTGAGCTGGAGCATTACAACGGTTGCAACACTTCTTCTGTTTTTAGAAGGAAATAAGTAATAACCCCAACACATGGGAAGTCTTCAGTTTGCATTTTTAATGCCTCAAGGGAGTGCAATAGAATCAGTTAAAATGTTCTTTAAAAGGCAGGTTTTGTTCTGAAACCAAAACACAAATTAACATATTAAGCACATCTGTGGGTCAGGAGTGCATGGGAGAGGGCTTGGCTGCTTCACCAGAACATGACTTGTTCAGAATTGCTCAGCTGAGGGTATAGCCTATGGAAGGAGGGCTGAATATCACTTTCCCTCACTAAAACAGATTGTGTTAAGGGTGTACTGAAAAACATGTTGTAATTGCACATGGAATGGAGTGGTCTGTGCTCAGGCTATTGGCTTTGGAGGGTTTGTCATCCTCTGGGCAGGGAAGCTGGGGATGGAACAGTGCTGTCTGTGTGAACCTCCTCATCCTTCAGCCAGGTGTTATCAGTGTTGCTCACTATTGCCTGAGAGCATAGGTGAAGACACATCTAAGCTTGATGGGCATGTACTGTAGCATCCCACTGGAAGTCTCTTTTTGTTACGTCGCTAGTAAGATTGTATAGTCCTCACTGTTACACTGCCGCTGGACTACATTGTCTGCTGAGCAGAGTGCTGAGGTGAATCCAGTGATTCAGCTCGATGTCATAAACCCTGTGCAGCTGAAAATTATCTGCAATTGCTGTTAATACATCCCTGTGCTTACAGCCAAGGCATAAGACCTTTTGGCCTCAACTAATAAATTATGCTTCTCCCTTGGGCTAATTAGCTGTATGGAGTGTCCTAACAGAGTTACGTAGCCTCTAGTATCTCACTGAATGCCTTACTACATAGCCTTGCATACTGCTACATCATGCCATTCAGGAATACACTTGCACACTTCATGTACTATTTAAAAACCCCTTTCATGCAAAGATTCTAAGTACTTTTACATCCCAATGCCAGTCCTGATCAAGGTGTTGAAAGGTGTGAGCAAGCTGATCAGTGTCTAATATTTTCCAGACTAGAATATGAGTGTTTGACTCTGTCCAGTTTGATGAATAACACAGCAAACAAAAGTAATTGTGGGTTTGGGTTTGGGGTTCTTTTTGTTTTGTTTGGTTTTGTTTTGTTTTAAATTATGCTTTTATTGTGAAAGATCCCAGCTCCAGGTTGAAGATGGTGATAGGATGGTTAAACTCTGTTTTATTCAAACATGGATCAAGATGAAATAATTTGGGTCAGGTCATAGTCTCAGATGTCCTCCAGGAAACACAGTTGGTGGTTAACCTCATCAGCTCATGTAATTCCACCAAATTCAGCTGAAACAGCATTTCTCCAGTAGAAAGAAACCTGAAGCTTAATCGCAAGAATCCTGATATATATATATATATTTATATATTTATATATATATATAAAATATATACATATTTTTAGCTGTGCTTGGAAACAATTTTGGTGTGCAGGGCAAAACCCAGAAGCAGTATCAGAGCATTGGGTAGGGCTGGTGCTCAGCAGCTGGGTCCTGGTACATGTGTGGGGAAGTGTCTTGCTTTTTATCAAGTAATAATTAAGGATGATCCTTTGGATTATAGTAGTTCATAAATGACATTGCTGATACAAAAAGAAGTATAAAGGCAAGTTTGCAAAATAAAATAGAGATTAAACTGAACCCAAACCTTTACTGGTTGTTGTGAAGTGTGATACTTATTTTTGTGTGGTTATATATATACACACATGACATACACATACACAATTTAATGTCTCCAGAGCTTGCTGCTGTCTCTGGAAGGAACTCTGATCCATAAAGGCTTGTAATCCATTGACTTCCAGCCTGCAGAGGTGCTGAGGAAACTTGGGCAGGTATGTGTGACACTGCAGCCTCTTACCTCATGATACCATTTTACTTGAGGGAGATGCACCATGGGGATCAAGCATCTACTTCCGTTTCTACCTTTGAAACTCTTTCTTGTTTTGTCAAATGACAGAACAAAGAGACACATGCACATTGTGAAAAAAACTGCTGGCAAAAATCATAAATCAGCATGTTTTGGGAGCTGGACTGACCTGGGCTCAATACCTTACTGTGCAGTCAGTGCACTCTGCCTTCTCCAGTGCCACAGTCCTATCACAACCCCTCTCCAAGAGGCCTTTGAGAAGTTGTTTTCACTTGCAGAGAGCAGACTCCTGGTTGGATTCAGTAGCTGCAAAAGCAAGAGAGTCTGAGGGGGCTCCAAATGTCAACATCTAAGGGCTGCTACGTACTACCCTGCTTGGGGGAGAAGCCAAGTATTTGCAACTTTGGAATGTAAAATGTCAAAACACTTGGTTGTCACATGCCATTAGTTGCTGAGAGTGTGACATCTCGGGAAATGCTTTGTTGTAATCCTTCAAATGAAGAAATCTGAAGTCAGCTTCAAACTGTTTGCTCAGTTTGGGGATCACATTACAGGGTCAGACTGGGAACTCGGTTGTACTTATTCTCAAATTGGTTTAAACTGCAGATGGACAGATCAAGTCCCCCCAAAAAGCTGCTTTCTCTTTTTCTGAACTATTAACTAGTAAAATCTAGGAGCAATGCCTCCATGACAAAGCTTGTCAGCTTGTCTGGATACTCTTCTCCAGCTGTTTTCCCTGAGACACCTTTTACTCAGCAGCACTGTTAGTTTAGCTTTATCTTCTGCTTGAGTTTGCTTTCCTCTTCCTGCAGCCACATGAGTAATGGGAAAAGCTGCGCTGGAAGAATGTATGTTGGCTGCCTGTGCTTTTGCTGCTACATCTACTTGTGTTTAGTTCTCCAACAAGAACAGCTGGGATCTATGATTGCATGCCAGGCAGAAAGTGGTGCTGATGTGGTTTTGTTCCTTGGTAGTTTTTCAGTTGTCCTGTTTTGTTAAGTAGACTGATGTAGTTTGTGCATGGTGTGCAAGGACTGGTAATCCTGCCTTGCCAAGGCACCCAGCACAGCTTTGTAGTCATCCTGGTATGAAACTGTTCCTCTAACAAGTGTACAACAACAGAAACAGTATCTTGTGGAGCAATGCTTACTCAACTGTGATGCTCGAACAGCTCAGCTGTCAGTTTGTTCAGTTTTGCCCTTGATTTTGCTCCATCAAAACCAAACGTGGTCTCGGTACTCTAAGCCAGACCCTTCCAAACTGTCCTCGGTCTCCATCCAGGTAAATGACTGTGTACTTCAGTTTTGTTAGTTGAAGATGTCACCATTGTGTCTCTTGTAAAAAGGATTTTGTTCCTTTTATTTTAAATGTTTTTTTTAACACTGGTCTATATCCATCTCTCTAACTCTAAAGGGTTCTGACTTGTGACAGTGTAATGGTTTAGCAAGAGG
>VZRI01013118.1:0-14192 GCA_013397515.1 Upupa epops
AGTCTCCCTTTCTGGAGACGTTTCAAGCCTACCTGGACCTGTTCTGGGTGATCCTGCTGTGGCAGGGTTATTGGACTAGATGATCTTTCAAGGTCCCTTCAGATTCCTGATGATTCTATGATTATGATTCTACCAAAACAATGTTAACAAGAACTTTCTCTGCTGCATTCTTGAAAGTTTATTTCTAACCTTAATCTGAATACTGTTCCTAAAGTATTTGAGATAGAAGTTATTACCAGTAAATGCACTCTTTACTATTATCTGACATATATATGTATGTACAGATAATAATCTGAGTAATAGTTTGAGGGAGAAGTGAAAAAAATGTCAACAGGTATTGTGAAAGTATCCAGTTTAGCATAATGAGAGCACAAGCTGTCAGTGGTCATCCATTGAATAAAAATGAAACTCTACTCATGGAATAGCTAAGTGGTCTACTTTGACCCTGCCATAGGTAGTGCTGATGGGGCAGTGCAGAATGGAGGCCAAGCAGTGTTTGAGCGCAGCTGTTTCCCCAGTGAGCAGGGACAGAACCACAGAATTGTTTTGGTTGGAAGAGACCTGTAAGATCATCAGATCGGGGAACAACACAAGTGGCACATGAGCAGCCTAGAGCGTGAGTGAAGAAGGCCAACAGTATTGTGAATGTTGTGTATTAGTGTTGCAAGGAAAACTTCCACCAAGAGAAAAAGTAGAGATGTGATGGAAAGCAGAATGGAAATTGGCACCAGCCTGTAGTTAAGCCAAATCCCTGTCACTTCCTCCACTCTGCAGCACCCTGGTACTGCTCTAAGGGCATTCTCAGTGCCTCTTCCAAGTCTTCACCTAAAGCTTTCTGAAACCACTGGAAATATTCCTGTTAACTTCAAGAATCTTTTCTTTCCCCAGGTATGTATGCAAGGATTGTAGCCTCTGAATCTCCAATTTCATCTATTATCTTACATCTTTTCTTTTTTAAAGGGATATAGAGGAAGAGACCCTATCTTCTGCATAGAAACCCAAATGGCTACAAAGAATTAGTCTCTTCTCCAGGTTGTGCCCTTATTTCATTCAGTCTTAAAATCAGCTTTTCTCACACTTGTCTATTGACTCTGCTACATTTCTGAAAAATAAGGTGACTTGGTTCCCTGACATAGCAAGGGCTGTTTATCCCCAAAACGTTTAACACAGGAATGTTTCCATTCATGTAGCACAGTTTGTACACACATGGGCTAGTCAGGCAAATTCTCACTTTTTAGCTTCAAAAGGATCTTTCTTGGCAGTAAATTACATGTATATGTACTTTATTCTTAGTGACATCATTTAGGGAGAGTGGGCACAGAAAGGTAAAAATCCAGAGACATCTACTGTTTATGTAATTACTCCATGCTTATTGCTCATAAAGAGCAATTTAAAATACAAATCACTATTCTGTAAATGAGATCTAGGCAGACAGCTTACTGGACTCCTTCCAAGATACACTGAGACATGCACCAAAATACCACAGTGTAATTACTTTCATTATGTATTCCAAATTAATCGGAAAACAACTGGGACTGTAAAGATTGCATCCTGATAATTTTTCCTGACATAAACCCCAATATTATTTATGGAATTGGTTGTCCTCTCTTTACTTGATTAAAATATGGACTAATCAGGCACTGCTTTTCTAGAAATACTTTTTGAGTATGGTGATTTGCCATCTTCTGGCAAAGTTCTTTATCTAGCCAAAATACAAATACTTATTTAAATTCATGACAATTAATTTGATGCCTGTGTCACAACCAATGACTTAAGTAAAAATATTTGCTAAACTAAAAGACCACTTTTGGCATGTGTCTGCAATATAATCCATGCTTCACTTAGGACATCCCTAGGGCGCTTTGTAGTTTGACCACAGCCCATTTCCAATTGGCAAAACCAACTATTCTGAGTTGAAAAGTATTCTGATGAAGAACTCATCTTTACCTTTAACATTGCTTTAGTGGGGGAAATGATATACAGCAGTTGTGGGCACATGACTGCTTCTGATTCTGTATTGACAACACATTTAGACATTCTTTGTCTGCAGATGCAGTGACTTGTCTGTCTTTATAATTTTGTTCAACACTTGCTTCCTTATTCCTTTAAAGTGTGTCTTCATTTTTGCATATCTGGAGTTTGTCTTAGAAAGAAAAGAAATTGAATGAATCTTATAATGTTGTAAGACATTAAAACCATTAGCTAATTAAACGGTTTTATATGGCACATTTTAATTAAAAACCTTTCACTTTCACAAAGAACTGGGAAGTTAAAGGAAAAAGCTTGATTGCAGCTTCCTGAAAAGGCAGTCTGTGTCATGAGTGGAATGAGTTGCAAAACCTGAGTCTTTAAAATTTGAAGCCCCTAGACTGTCTTGCTGTCTCTCAGTGATACCTGCCCAGCTTCAGGAAGACCTGGGGTAGGAGATGGCTTTTTGCTACTTCCCTTTCTTCCATCCTTGAATAACAAGATATATTTGTAGGTAAATTTGAGAGACATCAAGTTGCCCATGTGTATACATGAGTCCACAGTCCAGGGCTTCCTCCCAACTCCTTCTGATTTATTGGTCTGAAAGTTCCCCATCCCAAGTTATGGGGTGGCTCCTGCTCTGCCTTTAGGTTTTTTTATCTGGCAGATGGCCAGCCAGGTCACTCCCTCCTTTTCTTGAGGAGCTCTTCTGGCAGGCTGGCACCTGGCCTTCTCCCACTATTACTATAGGCAAAGCATGTGTGTGCCAGCCAGAGTTTCAAAATAGCCCTGGTATCAGTTTCCTGTACATCTCTGCTTTACACATCAATGAACTTGAAGTACATTTTACACATGGTGATGTTTCAGATGATTCTTTAGGGTTTTTTTGCTAATACTCATGGCAGAGGCAGCAAGTTAAAGAATGAAGGGTTGTTGCTCTGATGCCTCCTGGGATAAAGTACTCTAAAATACAGATATCAGACCAAAAACACTTCTCCACCCTTGGGTTAGTTCAGGGGGTGCAAACTTGCATGGAAACTGAAAATAGCTTAAAGGCTTGTGATGGCCTTGTTTTAATAGGTTCATTCTTCCTGGACAAGAACAAACTGCCCAGAGGAAAGTAAGTACTAAAGAAAAGGATGTCTTGCCTTGGTGGATAGTGTGCAGTGGCCCCAGAACTCTTCTACAGAGGAAGGGTGTTGTTTTTGCCTACTCCTAATATCCTAGCTTCCTGAACACTGAACTAGTTGTTTGTAATCCTCTCTTCTTCTATCAGTTTATGTCTTCTGAACTCCTTCCTCCTTCTTGGCCCCTTCTTCATTGGCACCACGCTCCATTCAGGGCATAATTACTCCACCACACTTTGCGTTCCCTAGTTTGAAGCCACTACTTTTTGTTTTGTCACATTCTGCTAATGCAAATAATCTTCTTCCTTTGAACATATTTATAGTCTGTGATCCTGTCTCCCCTGAGCCTTCTCCTTGGCTGACTGCAGAAACTGAGTTTCTTTCGTCTTACCAAACTCACTAGGAACCTTTTAATGTTGCTTACTCTGTAAGTGTTTGCTGTAGTTTTGATGGCACTTCCAAGATGCGTGGAGCAGAGTGGACTCAAAATGAGACCCCAGTGCTCTTACCCATTTAAAGCATTTTGCAGCCCATATTACCATTACAAAATAACAGTGTACAATCATTCATCTATCCTGAGTTTTTATCAAACTCTCAACATGAAGGAAAGTATCAAAGAAAAGGAATAGCCATTAACCTATTAACAGTCTGTCAATTTAAAATCTGCACCCAGTCTAAAACCCCTAAGAGGTTTGATTCACCATTCAAGGCAGAACTGAGACTGGATTACAGCTAAGAGTACTTTTGGCTGAGCTTTATCTAAACTGCCTAACCGAATGCATTGATTCCAATGAAATTATTCATATCTTACATTGACTGATTGAAAGCCTTTGTCTTTCGTACGTAAATTTATTCTTCCACTTGTAAGGTAGATGAAGAGTCTTGTGATTAGGTGCAATGAGGGTACATTAAAGAGTGCCTCAGCTCCTTCTTGTTGTGGAATCCTTCTCAGCAAGGGACTTCTGCAATAATTTATGGAATGACTTAATTGAAGAAGCTGTGGTACTACAGTGAACAGATAATTTACAGTGCTTTCTGATGTACAAAGATACTGTTAGCAAGCACTAATGCCTCAGATAGTTTTCCTCCATCATCTGTTTATTTTCAGACTTTGATGTTTTAACCAGTTCCAAGGGGGCTGAAGGCTCCACATACTTGGAGCTTATGGAGGGATACTACTGCAAGTCACAAGAGTATCATGACTGCCATTTAACCCTGTGCAATGTTGTTTTACTGAGAGTTGTTTGTTAAAGGCAAGTGTCTTGAATCATCCAAGATTTAAAAACCCCTTAGTCTGGGACACCTCAAATCTGATAGCAAAAAGTGAAAGAACAAATACTTGTAAAAAACACGTCTCACATTGTTTAGTAAGTATTGCTGGAAAAGTATAATTGAACTTAATGCTTTTTCTAGAATCCTTGTTTATCCCAAGATGTTTTCAGTACATCACCCCTTTTTGCTTTAATATAGTAAGTGATAATTGCACCCCTTGGGTACATCTCGGCAGATGCCTAAAACACATCTAGAGCTGTTTT
Source organism: Upupa epops (assembly GCA_013397515.1). NCBI lineage: Eukaryota > Metazoa > Chordata > Aves > Bucerotiformes > Upupidae > Upupa > Upupa epops. The sequence continues at coordinate 4,631 of VZRI01013118.1, forward strand.
CATATTACTATGAAATACTATTTGAAATGAGAGGCTACAAGCACTCTAATACGACCCATCAATAACCCTCTTCTATAATTAAAAAAACTAAGCGGTGCAGAGTTTTATTAAATACCAAATATAATTGCGGTGGCATACAAAATACCATAGCCCCATTCTACTGCATGAAAAACAAAGAAGAAAAATATAAACAATAGTTTTATGCATTCAGCAATCTTGTGGAGCCCAAATCATAACTCTGGTCTTGATTTGACAGTGTCCAAAAGGTCTACCCCGTGGCACAGAATTTCCACAAAATTTGCCAGTACCAATCGTACTTACTGGATTCAGTGGAACTAGAGCTTCTCTCTGAGAGAGTAACTTTCTCCTGTTGTTATTGCAAAGGTGTGATGGGCACAGTATAAGAAGGAATGGCTAACCAGCTGACAAGCAGGAAGCCATAGCAGACAAATGAACTGGAAAACACGCTTGGGGAATAAGTAGGCAAAAGGTAAGCACAGCAGGTAAATTCATGTTTGCAAAAGGTTTCTCTTCATAGCCTGGATGTCATGTCATAGAGCAATTCAGGACGTGTGCAAGTGCCCCCAGGCTTTGTGCAGGCTTCTGCATAGCAATGTGCTCTGTGTGAAGAAAGTACTCTAAAATACAGATATCAATTATCATTGTCAGTCTCTTACTTCTAAAATTATAGACATTTCTAACTGAGCCGAATTTAAACACTGTTTACATGCTGGTCTGAATAAATTCAGATTTTCTATGTAAAAATGTACAGTAGCTTATTCTTATGCACAGGATCCCCATGGATTCCAAGACAGTGGGATAATATTCCACAGTAGATTCCACAGAATCTTCATTCCCACTCTCATCCTGCTCCAAGAAGAATCCCTGCAACCAAAGTTTGCAGTTAAATATATTTGTTGACAAGACATTTGGTAATGAATTTTCACTTCTAATATGTTTTTTTTTTAAGACTTCCATGCTGCCTGTCTTCAATTCCTAGTTGTGCATAAAAGATGCTGTGCCCACAAGCAGGTATTTCTGTCACACACTGCCTAGCATGGTGGAGATGGGCAGAAATGTGGGGTTGTATGTCTGTGATAGAGAGGGGCATGGAGTTGCAGCTCTACAGACCACATCTCCTTGGTGTCTGATATCAATACATATGTGTACACCGTACATGAAAGAGTGGAACTGGGATCCTTTAGCTTTTGCCTTGTCCAGAGAAGAGATCCATGTAGAAGATGGCTTGGCGGCGTCACCATGTGGGAACTGGAAGCTGTAGGCTACATTTCTTCATAGCAATGAGCTTGCACGCTGCTAGGGGGCAAGACACGGCTTGGCACCACCCTGTAGCTCTAGCTCTGGGTGTCCACAGAAGATTACATCTCACCTTTTTATAGCTAGCTTTTGCATCTGAGGTTTTCTATTTTGTTATGAGGGCCCAATCCATTATATTAAAAAAAATCCTAAAATAGAATTAAGATTTTATATGTAATTTCACAACAACCATTAGAGTCCTAGAATCATTTAGGTTTTGGTACACTGAATTACCAGTATATGTGTGGATCCTTGTAATGGATTTATGCAGGAAGAAACTTGTATGTATCTGATGTCAGCCTTTTAAAGGTAGCTACCTGCAACAGGACACATAATTGAGAGTGTCCCTACGCACAGATCTCAAGAATGCAAAGAGCAATGCCAACAACTTGCATGTGTGATGCAATAGTCCATTATCTACTTGCTAAACAATTATGTGTTCTAGAAAGTAATCCCATGTATTCAGCTCTAAGAATACAAAAGGAACAAAGCAGGTACTGTAGGAAATCTGCGCTGTGCAGCATTCTGAGAAGTGGGGAAAGAGAAAACACAATTCTGTGTTCTGTGAATTCCAGTTCTTAAAAGCCGTCTGAGAAAAAGATCTACTGTTAACTGCCCTACAAAGAAGAATGGGAAATGGGCAGCTGGAATATATGAAAGGAACAATAGTCTAAAAGTTGATTGCTCTTATTTCTATATAATTCAAAAAGACAGAATTGCCTGGGCAAAGTGACAGAAATAATTTACTCCCAGCCTGTGAATAACCTAAGGCTTATCTGTTTCCCTCCTTAGAAAAACTTGTTCAGGAAGTTGAAACAGTTAGCTCATGTATGCATTTCTTTCGAGGGTGACGTCTACCATTTAAAGATGGTATGTAGCTTTTGAGTCTGAGCAGGGCAGGTCTTATCTAGAGGAGCACCCTGTACAGGACTCGGGTCCCTTACAACAACACAGAAACCTTTTTTTCATACTAGCAAGAACTCCTTCTGTCCTCAGAAGCCTCCTGGAGAGGGTCTTTGTGATTCATAATACCTGACTGTGTGTTGTAATTGTCTCACCAGAGGAGGGCCATGGGCTGGCTGAGAAAATGGGCTGGCACAGAATGCTGGTCCATCAGCCTGAATTCCTGGATCTTACTGCCTTGTCTTAGTAGAGGATGGCATCACCTACCTTAGCAGTAGACTCCAGTAACACAAAATGTTGCTGTAACTAGAATTAGCCATTAACTCCATACTGGCAGTGCTGCATAGCAGGACTTCAAGATTAATAGCTCAAAAGCTAGAACAGGAAAAGTAATCCAAATTCATGGTAAAGCACGCATCAAATTCTATTTCTTTAAAAAACAAAAGCAATAAATCTAAAATAACTGCAACAGAAAAAAAAATCTATAGCACTGAGTGAAATTAAGTGTTGTCACTGCTGTCATAGGATAATTCTAGCTGCAAAGGACATCAGGAGGTCACTAGCTCATCGACCTGCTCAAAGCTAGGTCAATTCTGAGCCCAGACCAGGTGGCTCAGGGATTTACCCATTTGTATCCTGAAAAGCTCCAGTGATGCAGACTGCACAGGCTCTCTGGGAAGCCTCTTCCACTGCCTGATAGGTAATTCCTTTCAACCAATCTGCATCTCTTTTTTTTTTTCAGTTTATGCCTGCTGTCTGTTTCTTTCCTGCCATGCACCACATTCATCCCATCTCTGTCTTCTTGCTAACCTCCCCATAGGTGCAGGAAGGGCTGCTCTTGGGTCATCCAGAAGTTTCCTCTCTTCTTGACTGACCAGATTGGTTCCTTCAGCCTCCTCTCACAGGGCAAGTGCTGCAGCCCCCAAACAGCTTGGGAACCTCTGCTGAACTCACTCCAGTTTGTCCATATTCTTGGCTCAGTATCTAAAAAAGTGCTCTAAAAAGTGCTGAAAAATTGGGGGATAATCTCTTCCATTGGTCAGTAGATGTGCAACTCAGGAGTGTTCCCAGTCATCCTCTCCACATGCTCGGATGTGTACTCCAAGAGAACTCACTGAAAAATTTTCTGAGAGAAAAAAGTGAGGCTGACCAGCTTGCAGTTCTCTGGATTAAACTTCCTGCCTTTTTGAATTAAACATGTGCCTTTCCCCAGACTTTGGGGACACCAAAATAATCTCCTTGACCTTCTAAAGATGACAGCCTTGCAAGGGCACCAGCTAGTTGTCCCAGAAACCATGAATGTAGTCCCTCTGGTCCCATGACCTCTTGTGGATGAAGTTCTCATAACTAACCCCTGACTTGACACTCATGCACTGCTCACAGTTCTTCAGTTTGAATCCTGGGGGACCTTGTAACTGAAGATGACAGCAAAGAAGACACTGAAAACTTCACAGTTATCTGTGCTGGTTGTCAAAGTTCACTCACTCAGGCAGCAATGGGCCCTCTTTTTCTTTGTTCACCTTTTTATCATTAATGCAGCATCCAAAGCTCTTCTTGTTGCCCCTGACATGACATCGCTTGCAAGTCTCAATTCCAGCTCAGCACTGGATTTCTTGACATCTTTGTCTGAGCAATACTTCCAAACTGTTTTGTAGCCAGTCCTTCCACCTCCTGGATGCTGCTTTTCTGCACTGGAGCTCCACCATGAGCCAACACACTTTCTATAATACACACCTGCCTTCTCAAATATTAAGGTGGGCCCCACCTGTGATTCAAGGATGGTGTCCTTGAAAACTTGCCAGCTCTTCTGAGCATCTTGCAGTGCTGCCCCATGGGAATCCCACCTACAGATTTCCTGAAGAAAAAGCAGTCTGCTCTCCAGGAGTCTAGGCCTGTGTTTTGCTGCATCGTTTTCTTTTTCTCCACAGGATGTTGGACTCCATTATTGAGTGTTGCTACAACCATGGACACCACTGACTATCATGTCCTTCTTCCTGTCAGTTAACAGCATATGCCGGGGAGTGTCACCCTCCTTGTTCTACCCAGTACTTCTATTAAGTTCTTTTTTGTTCCAAAGCAAAACATTAAAAATAGGAATTGAAATTTTAAAATACGAGCAAGGTTTACAAACTGACATTCAATGTACTATGTTTTGTGTTTCAAACCATCTCTGAGCCTGTTTTATGTAATAGGGGAAGAAGGTAAAAGAAAACTTCATGACAAAGGCGCAGAGTGGAAGAAACAGAGTAGAAGAATGTACATTTTTAAACTCTGACTTACTGGGGAAGGGCTTTTTAGGATCTCAGGTAGCGACAGGACAGGGGGAGTGGAGCAAAGCTGGAGATGGGGAGGTTGAGACTTGATGTGAGGAGGAAGTTCTTCACTATGAGAGTGGGGAGAGCCTGGAATGGGTTGCCCAGGGAGGTGGCTGGGGCCTCGTCCCTGGAGGTGTTCGAGGCTGGACTGGATAAGGCTGTGGTCAGCCTGATCTAGGGTGGGGGGTCCCTGCCCATGGCAGGGAGGTTGGAACTGGATGGTCCTGTGGTCCCTTCCAACCCTGACTGATCCTGTAACTTCTTCCCAGAGAGGGTGATGGGGCACTGGAGGGGGGCTGCCTGGGAGGTTTGTGGAGTCTCCTTTTCTGGAGACATTTGAAAGCCACCTGGACTTGGTCTTGGTGATCCTGTGGCAGGGGGGATTGGACTAGATGATCTTTCAAGGTCCCTTCCGATCCATGATGATTCTATGATTCTATGATCTAATTTCCTTTAGAGCTCATTTATTTATTGATTATGTTAGAAAAAATGTTTCCTTTTGTTTGTCCTAAACATACAGTGGAGACTGTGCCCTAGCTCCTGTGTAACAGGAAACAATGGGAAACAATGTACAACAATTCCCTGTTCACCTTCTTTCCACCTCACACAGTCCTCAAAGATCCTCATCAAAGCAGGTCTCAAGCATTTTCTTTCTGGATGAACTCCCCTTGGGATACATTTCATATGTCCATCTGTCTCTTATCCCCTTCTCATTTGTCTCTCCCACAAACACCAGTTTGAGGACTGTTTACAAAACAGTCCACAAATCTCCTGGCAGATTTGTAAGCAAAACACAGTCTCTAGCCGAGGTCTGTGTTTTGGAAACTGTGTCTCTTTAGTGAGTATAGCTTCATTTTTACTTGATTATCTCCATTTGCTAAATGTGGTTAGCTAGCATTTTACAAAAGCTATATTTCATCAGCTGGAAAGATGAGAGGGAGTCCAAGGATACATTTGGAAATGGGAGTGGGAGAAAGATGTCAGGAATGGCCTTCACTGAGATCTTTTATGTGTGCAGAGGGCTCCCCACATCCCATGTCAAGGCAACCCTGTGGACGTTATCTCTGCCACTCAGGAATTCAGGAGCGAGGCTTTGGAGGAGGAATTGGAGATTGTCAGGGAGAGGGGGAGAGGTAGGACTGTTTAGCCCCAGCACATGGGATGTGCTGGCATTTGTCCCTTGGGATGTGGACGTTCTGCTAGAGCAGTGCCCCATTCAATACCCTGGCTCCTTTACGAGCTGGATTTGTGCCTTTTGTGGCACCACCCTTTGCTTCTACCCACAACTTGGGGTAGGGAACAGCAAATGTTAGGCCATTGTTAGGACACAACTCCTGCACAGCAAAGAGTGGTCTTAAAATGCTATGCCTGCTGCACTCAGTGTGATTCTGGGCATTTTTGACTTGGCTTCAGTACCCTTCGTAGGAATAGTCATACAAACCAGTGCCAGAAAAGTATTTCTCGCCATGAAGATAGAGTTTTAGCACACAACAGATGACAAGGGTTGTGAAGCAGCACGTCATGGACCAACTACCCCTGAAACTCTCTGCACAAATAAGTGAAGCCTCTTTTTTTCTTTTTGGGACTGGTAACAGTGCATTTTGCCCTTTCATCAGCAAGAGAGACCCACTAGGAATCTTCCTCAGGGGAGGACTTACTTTGAGGGTTACTCTTTCGGTCATTGAGTTGAGATCCACATGTGTTGTCCTTACAAAACAAGTTCCTTCCATGGCCTCTCAGTCCTCTTTCCTGTAAACATAAACACCACCAACTGAAGTCGTAATTCTAAATATAGCTGGGACAGGATATAGTCTTGCCTTTTCCTTAGAGGGGCCAATAACGGTGATCAAGATTAAAAGCAGAAAGCAAAACGAGTCAAGGCTACTGATTCTTACCTTGGTGACATTTGGTATTGGTCTAGGCTGTAGGTTTAGACCTACAGAAATTTTCTCAAATCTATTTTATGTCTATCTTATTCCTCAGTTTTGAGTTTGAGCAGAAGTCTTGGCTGTCAGACACATGTTTGTAGTTTGTGGATGGAAAGAATCAATGTGGATCTTCTTCAAATACAGCCCCTGAATTTTCAGTTCAGTGTCAAACGCTGTTTAACCTTTTTTATAAGTAGTGTAATAAAGTAAGTCAACACTCATGTTTTCTCTTCCACAAATAAAGCCTTTTGTTTTCTAGCAGCTGTAGCACATCATGCAGATGGATAGTTCTTTTTCTGTTTTCATGTCACAGTAAAAGGAGTAACCTGAAGGTATCTAACAAGTTTTGCCTTTGGCAGTAGTGTCAATATTTTGGACTTTTGACTTGCTTTTTATTTAAGCATATAGCACATCATTTTAGTTTTCTTCAGCACCATAATGCTCAAGACCTTCTCCTCTTATCTAGCAGACTTCTCTGCTGATGGTTGCAAGGCTTAATTATATAAAGTTAAAAAGCAAAATAACACAAAGCAATAATTTTGCTAATGTGGATAACACACAGGAGATAACAGCAATCACCTATGACTTTCTCCAGCCTAATCTTCTCAAGAGTATACTTAAAATATGCAGACAGGCAAGCTGTGTTAGGTTTCTGTGAGTGCTCTGGACATCTCTGACTAGATCCTGAGCTGATTGAAGTTTTCATTGGTGTGTAGATTTCACTTTGAAATTATTTCAGCTATGTGCACTGAACTCATGTTTATCCAACAATGTGCTCTTGTGGCCAAGAGGGCCAACAGCATCCGAGGGTGCACCAGAAGGCGGGTGGTTAGCAGGTCAAGGGAGGTTCTTTACCCCCTCTACTCTGCACTAGTGAGACCGCATCTGGAGTATTGTGTCCAGTTCTGGACCCCTCAGTTCAAGAAGGACACAGAGTTGCTGGAAAGTTTCCAGTGTAGAGCAACGGAGATGATGAAGGAAGTAGAACAGCTCCCTTATGAGGAAAGGCTGAGGGAGCTGGGTCTCTTGAGCTTGGAAAAGAGGAGGCTAAAGGGGTGACCTCATTCATGTCTATAAATAGGTGAGGGGTGGGTGTCAGGAGGATGGAGCCAGGTTCTTCTCAAGGTCACCTGGTGATAGGAAAAGGGGCAATGGGTGCAAGCTGGAACAGAGGAGGTTCCCTATAAATATCAGAAGGACCTTCTTCCCAGTGAGGGTAACAGAGCATTGGAACAGGCTGCCCGGGGAGGTTGTGGAGTCTCCTTCTCTGGAGGTGTCCAAGACCTGCCTGGATGTGTTCCTGTGCAACTTGCTCTAGGTAATCCTGCTGTGGCAGGGGAATTGGACTAGATGATCTTTTGAGATCCCTTCTGATCCCTAATGATTCTATGATTCAAATGTAAATGAAGTTTAAAGATAGCTGAAGGAGTCTTCTAGCCAAGGGCACAATTATTCCTAGTTGAGTAATTGAAATTTTAAAGCTAGTTCAAACTGCTCAGACAGATACTTTTCACTGGACAAACTGAAAATCCTGGTTTAGAAAAGCTTCCAGCTTATATTGACTGTCTTTGATACTCTGTAGAAAGAATTAATAAGTGCAGAAATGTTCCAGAAGCTTTCAGGAAAAGAAAATAAAAATTCCCTATTTATTCAAGGGAGCTCTTCCAGGGAAAAAAGTAAAGCTAGATGTAAAATAAATTTTCATGTGAACTTTTAAATTACAAACTTAAAGGAACTGACAAATATTCAAAATACTCTTTCATATTGTGATACCTTATTTCATAACGTATCACTTTGGACTTACCATTCCTATGTATCATACACAAAATATATGGTTACTCTTTAATATGATTTGACTTTAACTACATTGTGATAAATTCTAATAGGAATACAATGATTACTTTGAAAAATATTCTCTATAGATGTTTGCATTCCATATTTGCATTATAACATCATGTTAAATTCAGTTAAATCCCATTTCACAACTCTACAGATACTTTTATTTCCCTTTATGCTTATAAAAATATTGATGGTTTCTGTTTTCACTTTTCAAACAGAGCTAAATCAAATTTATACACCTCAATTCACAGCCGACCTTGGTCTCTGATACTAGGTTTCTAAATAATGAACTAGAAGTAAATAACCTACCCTTTTTACATGCTATTTACTTACACTTATTTTACACTACTATAATTAAGCAGGCTGCCTTTTTTTTTATTCAAGATGTACAGACCATTTAGCTCTCTCTTTTTTTATTTTTAGTTAGCTAGTAACTATTGCCGGTTCAGTTACTTCACTCTGCCTTTTTTTTTTTTTTTTTTGCTGAGAGTGTTTTCCTTTCAACACCACACTTCTCCATACTTCTCCATTTCTGCACGTGTAGCTGGCAATGTTCACTCTGAAGAGGAGAAGGCTCTGGGGGGACCTTATAGTGACCTTCTAGTCCCTGAAAAGGGTCTATAAGAAGGCTGAGGAAGAATTATTCATGAGAGCATGTAGTGATGAGAGCTCATGATTTTAAGCCAGAAAAGCCAGATTTAAGCTGGTCATTAAGAAAAAATTATTTAACATGAGGGTGGTGGATCACTGGAACTGGTTACCTAGAGAAGTAGTGGAGGCCCCATCCCTGGAGACATTCAAGATGAGACTTGGTGGGGTTCTGGGCAATCTGGTCTAGTTAGAGATCTAGTCAGAGATCGGCTAGTTAGAAGTCCCTGCTTCTTGTAGTAGGGGCTGGACTAGTTGAGTCTTGGAGGTCACTTCTAACCTTTTGTTCAGCCAGATCTTTTGCTTTCTTTCAAGAAGGAGAGAACATCATGCAATACATTTCTAGGCAGCTGAAAATACACCTGCTTTTTTTCTTGTGTGGACCTGTTGTATACTCAACATGAAGGTCATGGGAGAAGATTTCTACTTCTTATTTTTCTTCTGCTATTTTTCATAGTCTGTGTTTGGAAGGCCTCCAACACAGAAACTGCTAATTCAGAAATTGTTGTTACACTTTATTGGATTTGCAAGGTTTGGCAGTTCTTGTGAATTATCTTTGATCAGCAGCTTAGACGTTTTCCCAAAAGCCTGTATTCAGACTGTTAAAAATAT
>VZRI01013119.1:0-14434 GCA_013397515.1 Upupa epops
TATGTCCTCCTTATGTTGGGGACACCGGTACTAGATGCAGTATTTGAGGTGGGGGTCTTAAAAGAGCAGAGTAAAGGGGGAGAATCCCCTCTTCTTGTTCTGCTGGCCACGCTTGCATCCTAGGGTGCAGTTGGCTGCCTGGCTGCAGGAGCACTGCCAGCTCATGTTGAGCTTCTTGCCACCCAACAACCCCAAGTCATTCTCTTCGGGGCTATGATGTGTGCTGTTATTTTGTGTTGATTTCATATCCGTACAACTGAAAAAGAGCTTTTATCTATCGGCAATTTTGTTTGTTCTTTTCAAGAAGTATTTGCTGCAAGTTTCAGACTTGTCAGAGTGAACGGACTGCTGTTGATGTTTCTTTGCAGGATTTCCCTGTCTCTGCACAGAAATCCCAAAGGAGTATCTATCCTGACAAGAAGAAAGTCAGGCAGAGGTGGGAGGATACTTCCCTGGATGAACAAGTAGCTCCTAACAACCCAGACAGTAAGTGTAGAAGGGCAGACAACCCAAGAGGAGATAGAGTTGCATTCCTTAGGAAAGCCAGAGCTCCTCTGGAGTAGAATCTGGCAAGGGACATGGCAATTCCAGACTGAACAGCAAAAGGAAGACCAGGGAAAAAAGGTGTCATGTCATCCCCTGAATGCCCAGGGGAACTTGTGACAAATGACACAGCGAAGGAAGACTGGGATATTTGCTGCCTATGCCTCAATCTTTGTTAGTACGACTGGCCTTAAGGCATCCCATGCTCCTGAGACCCATGGCAAGTTGGCAAGAAGGTAGGTTTAACCATGATAGAAGAGACCAGGTTAGGGAGCTTGTAAACATCCAGGTGTCTGAGGCCTGAACGGTTGCACTCATGAGTGCTGAGAGAGCTGGCGGGTGTCATCATGAGGTGACTCAGCTGAATGGTCATGGCAGTTGGGAGAGGTTCCTGCCTGGCCAAACTCATTGTCTTTGACAGTGAATTGAGTGGCTCGCTGGATGAGGTTGACTTTTGTAAAGTTGTGGATGCCCTCTCCCGTGCCATGGTCACAGGTAAGTGGATAGTGAGGGCTGAGAACTGCCACTGCTTGGGGGCAGGTCATTGTGATCAGCACCACAAAGCCCAGCTGGAGGCAGATCACCAGTGGGACACTACGGAGCTCAGCACTGGGTTCAGTACTGTTCAGCTTCTTCGTTAATGATCTGCACAATGAAATGGAGTGCCCTTGCAGTAACTGGCAGACGATGCGAGAATGGAAAGAGTGGCTGGGAGGCCAGGGGGCTGTGCAGCCACTTAGAGGAACCTCAGCAGGCTGGAAAACCAGGCAGAGAGTAATCTCATAGAAGTGTAGTAAGGGGAAACGCGAAGCCCTGCTGCTGGGAAGAAGTAAGCCCAGGCACCAGCATGTGCTGGGGGCTGAGTAGCTCTGTAGAGAAGGGCCTTGGGATCCCAACGGACAGCAAGTTGACGATGAGCCAGCGGTACCCTCTTCCAGCAAAGAAGGTCAGCAGTACCTCAGGTTGTATCGGGAGTGTTGCTGGTCCAGGGCTGTGAGCCTCCCTCTCTGCCCAGCACTGGTTAGGCCACACATGGACTGCTGTTTGCAGTTCTGGGCTCCCTAGTGCAAGGAAGGTGGGACAAGTTCAGCGCGGGGCCACACAACTGCCAGAGTGTTGGAGTTTTTAATTCTGCTCTCCTGCTGAGGTGTGACGTGATTCAGTGTTTTAGGAATAGAAATAGTTTCTGTAATGAGAAGCTAAAGCCTTCTCTAGAGGTTGAGACTTGGCACCCAATGAAGTTTCCATTTCTCTGTATTTTATTTCTCTGTGATTAAGTACTGAACTTTGCGAAATGCCTGTGCTATGCCAATGCAACTACAGTTTGTTTCCTCACGTGGACATCAGGAGAAATTTCTTCCCTGACAGAAAGGTCAGGGATTAGAACAGGGTGCCCAGGGAGGGGGTGGAGTCACTGTCCCTGGAGGGGTTCAAAATCCCGTGTAGATGTGGCACAGGGGAACGGGATTTAGCGGACTGGGTGGGGTTGGGTTGGTGGTTGGACTGGATGATCATGGAGGGCTCTTGCGGCTGCAATGATTCCAGGATTCTGTGTTTTAATTCTGTTTTTAATGTAATCTGCTGGGGCTAGTTAAACAGGGTGTTTTTACTGACAGCATCAGCTGTCATGGAGAATCCAGCTTGGTTTGTTGTAGGCACCCATAGATATTTTTTGATGATGAAGAAATTCCAGGTAAAAGTCCATTTAAGGCCGAGATTCTGGCCTGTAAATACCAAGAATTTGAGACCTCTTTAGAGAAAAGAACCAGCCCTCACTAACAGAAGCCAGTGGAACTGGGATTTGGATGAGGAAACAATCAATTGCTCTCTGAGTTGAACCCCCTGAACTTGGTTCTCTTATTAAAGCCCAGTTTGCTGCAGGAAGGCAACTTCACTTTGGCATCAAGAGACCTTGTAGGATGTTACCAGTGTATTTGGATTAGACTGGCTTTTCATTTGTTTTGAAACACATTTCTCATCTCAACTGACAAGAGTAATAGAGAGATTTCTCTGTTCATATTGATTTCCTCACAGTAATTAGGTAAGGGCCACCCACTTTGATTAGAGTAGTGCTGGTGTTGGGAATAAGCGTTATGCCTCTTACTGGCTTTGTTGTACGAGTCGGCAAGAACGTTCCTGGGGAAGGCCTCAGAGCACAACTGGGTGTTAGGCAGATGGAGTGACTGCATGTTCAGTTGGATCAGTGGGTTACGTAGCTGTCCTCAACAATAAAGTGCTTGTCGCTGACACAGTAACACACCCAAATGAAGAGCATCCTGCTACCATTTAATTACTGCTAAGCTTATCCCTGGGCACAAAGGTAACTCTGTCTGGAACGAACAGCGTGGTAAATTGTACTTCCAGTTCTTATCTATGGTGAAAGAGCTTACTCAGACTTAACTGGAGCAGAAGACAGGTGGGTGTCAGGGGGGAGATTTGTAAGATGAGCAGGGAGCAGCTGGACTTCAGGTTGGTCCCCACTGTGTTCTGTTCCAGCAACGGGGATGATTTCTGTCTGGGGGCAAGAAGCAAAGGCTGCCTTGGAGCAGAAGGGAGAGAGCAGTGCCCGTTCTGGCACCTGCAGCCAGCTCCCAGCAGTAATCACTTCTCAAGCTGTAATCACAGACACATGGCAGCACTGCGCCTTTTTTTACTGCTTTCTATTCTTGGTGCTCATAACAAGAGATTAAAGAGCGCTGTATTTGCTTCAAAAAAAGCACAGTGTTACAAAATAGTATTTCCTTTTGAAGGACTGTATTTAGTACCCAATGAATCCTGTACGGGAGGCAGGGATGCATTTCCAGCCGCTGGTAAGGTTTCAAAACTATTTTCAGAACAGCAGAATCTGGCTGTTGTCATAGTAGCAATAAACCTTTTAATCCCACTTCTTGTGGAGATGAAGCTGTTGTCTGCTTAATCTGCTTAAAGATCATCAGGCTGTTTATGTGACGGGGAAGCAGGGATACAGCTCTGACAAGAAGTTGCCCTCAGACTGTTTCTCTAATGTTCGACTGGGATTTGCCAAGATAGATCTTGTGACAAGGGGGATGGCAGGCATTTGTCGTATAAGTCACCTTATACCAGTGTTGTGGCATCAGCAACTTGTAGTCATTAAGTATTTCTCCGTAGTTCTGAGCACACTTGCTTCTGTCAGGGATCTCCCTTAGTTTACCAACATCCTTTCTGAGGAAGTCCTTTCGTACTCAGTGTTTCTGTCTGTTACAGTCTCTGAGGCTTCCCCAGCAGCATTTGTATAGTCTAGTCCCTGAGGAGTTAATGCAGATTAAAAATCCTTCAAGTATTTGGATAATGCAGGGTGACTTATTCTTAAATGTCCAACAGGTAGCCAAAAGCTAGCTGGAGCAGAGAGAAATCCGAAAACAGCTGGCAGGTCCTTCAGCTGTCTTTTGGGGAACGTTTTAGCTAGGTAGGGCAAATGTTAAATGTGATGTGAACACTTGTCCGTGTGTATTCAGAACTGAAAGGGACCTTCCCTTCCACCAGATCTAATGTCTTGGTCATCACTGACATCTGTGCTGTGCACTAGCATATTGGCTGTAGTCCAGCGATGGCACTGCGTCAGTAACCCCATATCCTGCAAATAACTAATAGGTGTCTTTTTTCTGAGTGAAAATGTCAGTATCTGATCTTGTGAGACTCCCCCCCCCCTCAAATACTGTGGCCAGTTCTGGTGTCACCAGCATAAGAAGGACACAGAACTGTTGGTTCAAGTCCAGAGGAGGCCACAGAGATGACTGAGGGGCTGGAGCACCTTTGCTGTGAGGATAGGCTGAGGGAGCTGGGGTTGTTCAGCCTAAGGAAGGAAAGACTCCTCCATGGGGACCTTACAGCTGCCTTCCAGTACCTAAAGGGAACATACAGGAAGGCTGGAGAGTGACTTCTCCCAAGGGCATGTGGAGATGGCTTTAAACTGAAGGAAAGGAGGTTCAGACTAGATCTTAGGAAGAAGTTCTTCAGTGCAAGGGTGGAATCGATTGCCTGGAGAGGTTGTGGCTGGCCCCNGAGGTTGTGGCTGGCCCCCTCCCTGGAAGTGTTCAAGGCCTTGAGCAACCAAGTGTGGTTGAGGAGGTGGCACTGCCCATGGCAGAGGGTTGGAGTAGATGATCTCTCAGGTCCCTTCCAACCTGAGCTGGTCTGAGATTCTCTGAGTCACACTGAATGACAGACATGGTCTGGGGATTTTCGTTTGCTTTCCTGAGGTCTGCACACTTTGGCTAGCTGGACACAGTCTTTAGGACACATCACTAAGGAGTGAAAAAGTAAATGAAAGAATGCTTGCCAGAGTAGGTAGGTAGGTAGTTGCAAATATAAATAAACCCATGTAGGTTTTTGCCCCTCTATAAACTTTTGGTCACCAGTAACTGTTGCTCTTCCCTCCTTTCCAGCCGCCTTCGTTCAACATGACATGGAAAGATGTGTTAGACAAACCACTGATTATTATCCCTGTCTTGCTGTCTGTGCACGAGTTCGTGTATCAGGAGCAAGCTGTCCAGTTACCACAAAAACTGGTCCATGCTCTCCTGCCAGAAATGTCGTAGCAGAGCTGAGCACTCTGACATGTCGCTCTGGCATGTGTCTTTTATTGGAAACTAATTCATCAGCTGGGCAAAAATTTCTCCAGCTGCTCCAGGAATGGGCAGTGCCTCTAGATGCTACTTGGTCCTTAGTGGTTGGGGTTTTCCCGAATAGTTTTACTATTCTTACAGAGATGAGAGCTCTTTATGCCTCATCTTGTAATGAGTTTGTTTGTGTAATGCATTTCTCCAAGTGGACTGTCTAGGTGGTGAAGCACTGAGCCTGCGCAGGGAGCAGCCGCTGCTGGCTGTGCTGCTGGGGATAAACCAGGGATAAACGAGAAGGCTGCCGGGGGAACAATGTGGAGAGCTCCAACAGTGTCACTGGAGTGACTAACTGTGTGCATTTGCAAATGGAATTCATTGTCAAAATAGTGACTATTGCTAACTGGAGATGATAACCTTCAACTAGTGAAGAGCTGTCTCCCAGTACAGTTTTGTGGGTATTGCTCTAGACACTCCTGTCTGTAGCTGATCAAAGGTAGGAATAGACACAGCAGTATGAGCGTGTGCCTGAGAGGGTGAGGGATGTGGTCTGCGGCTTTACAGAAGCACAGAATGTCAGGGGCTGGAAGGGATCTCAAAAGATCATCGAGTTCAACCCCCCCTTCAGAGCAAGATCAGCTGGACCTAGTCACACAGAAACAGCAGGTTTTGAACATCTCCAGAGCAGGAGATTCCACACCCTCTCTGGGCAGACTGTTCCGGGGCTCTGGCACCCTCATAGTGAAAAAGATTTTCCTTATGTTTATGTGGAACCTTCTCTCCTCCAGCTTGTACCTGCTGCCCCTTGTCCTATCACTGGGCACCACTGAGCAGAGCTGGCTCCTTCCCCCGCTTTTTCCATAGTGACCACATTAATGAGGTCACCCCTCAGTCTCCTTTTTTTCCAAGCTAAAGAGGCACTCACCTCCTTCAGCCTTTCCTCATCAGGGAGATGATCCACTCTCGTTGTGATCTTTGTGGTTCTGCACTAGACTCTCTCAAGCAGTTCTGTGACCTTCTGGAACTGAGGGACCCAGAACTGGGCACAAGATTCCAGATCTGGCCTCACCAGGAAAGAGAAGAGGGACAGGAGAACAGCTCCTGACTTACTGTCCCCTCACTTTTCATTCACCCCATGATGCCACTGGCTTTCTTGGCCACAAGGGCCCATTGCTGGCTCAAGGTGTTACTCTGCAGGGTTTATACCAAGTGGTTGCTCTGTCAGCCTGAGCAGGTATTTAAAGACCACTTGCACACTTTTTTATTCACATTTAAAAATGTGGGCTAGTGAACAGTCCTCTCTGCAGGCTGAGGCAACACCAGCGAGAGTGACCAAGGCAGCTTGCTCGTTTATTCCATCAGTGTTTCCAGGATCCTTTTGAAATAGGCTGGAAGCTGGAGTGCCTGGGGGCAGCTTTCAGGTGGGTACTTTAAGGTTCTGATTTTTGTGTCCCCTCCTTAGATTCTCAGAGGTAGGAACGTAATGGGCCACCTGCAATTCTGGCTTGCACATGCCTCAGAGCAGTGTGGAAGCATGTGAAGAAAACACTGGTGTGTCTGACATGAACCATGCTCAGGTTGGCAGCCTCATTCTGTCATTTCCTTCTAGTGCTAAAACCAACACAGAATCATAGAATCGTTTAGGCTGGAGAAGACCTTTAAGACCATTGAGTCCAACCATGAACCCAACTCTCCCAAGGCCACCAGTAGCCCATGTCCCTGAGCTCCAGATCTACACAACCTTTAAAGGCACGGGGGGGATGATGATTTAATCGCCTCCCCGAGCAGCCTGTTTTGGAGCCTGACAACCCCTGTGGCAATAGTTTTCATGTTTTGTTGTCATTTTTTAGTTCCTCAAACCCATGTGAGGGAAAGGCGGCATAAAGGAGGAACGTGCAAGGGAGGGCTCGTTGTTGTGGTGTCTCTCAGTGGGGTGTGCACTGCAGTGAGAGGTTTAGCACCAACTTTTCCTGGTTTACTATGACTTTGGAGTGACCAGACTGGCACTGTTTGGCTGAGTGCCTAGAAATTACTGGTGTTTTCAAGGCTAGGATTGCATAATTGGGGCCCTAATGATTACAGAATCATCCTTCTTGCTCAGCTGGCTCCCCTGGAATGTGCAGAGGATGTGAGTGTGCCTGTGACACCATGGGCACGGACTCCCAGTCCTTCTTCCTAAACACGATGTCCAGAACAAACCAGAACATTTCCCCTCCCAAGGGGTGGAGAGAGGGAGAAGCTGAAGGTGCTTGGTGCCCGTGTGTGCGGTGCCCCTGTGTAAGGCAGCCGAACAGTGTTTTGTTATTCCCCCTGCTGTGCGGTGTCACACACTCTGGCTAAAGCACCACAAGGCTGCAGTGAGGCCCTTTCTCCCTAGGGACTAACGATGGGACCAGAGGAAATGGGGTCAGGTTGTGGCAGGACAGGTTCAGATTGGATCTTAAGAAAAACTTCATCCCAGCAGGAGTGGGGAGGCCTTGGAACGGGCTGCTCAGGAGGGGGTGGAGGCACTGTCCCTGGAGGGGATCAGCAAACAGGCAGACAGGGTGTTTTGGGAGATGGTTTAGTGGTTGGGGGTTGTAGGGCTGAGGGCTGGACTTGATGATCTTGAAGGTCTTTTCCAACCTTGACAATTCTGATTTCCCCAACACTCCTCAGGCTGCTGTTTCCTGTGTGTCCTTGTGTCCCGCATTCCTGTGGTTAGAGCTGTTTTTCTCAGGTATACTCTCCTGCATTTTTTCCAGATGAATTCAGTCCTGTTGGTGTCTGTCTCTAGTTCTTCTGCAACAGCGAGTCCAGCATTACTAAAGGTAAGAAGCTATAGTTCATGTTAGAGTCTCATCACTGTGTTTCTCTAGACGTAGCGATTTTTACATCATTCTCCCACTGCAGTTCTCATGAGTCTGCCTGTAATTCCTGTTTACTCCATCAAATAGTGTTTTTCATCAAACCAAGCCTAGTAACAATTCCCATGTCCGGAATCTTCCCTTTATTTGTTAGACACTCCTCTTGTGCTACTCCTTGTTTTTATTTCACTCTGTTATTTCAGTGCTGACTCTGTTTCTGATGCAAAGATCCTGTCTGTATCCAAGGTAACTTCAATAGTTCTGAGAGGATGGTAGCAATAGGAGATACATCAATTATGAATATCCAAGTAAATCACCTCCCTTGATGCATCCTTGTAATCCTGCCTGATCTAAGCTGTTTGGGTGCAGGGCTGTACAGTTGTAGAGACAGAGAAGATCCCTCATTAATGCAGACCTGCTGTTCTGTAATGCTGTGATGTATTCCAGCCTGTTCCAGTGCCACGTGCATCACGTGGGATCTGGGCCGGCAGCCAGAGCAAACATTTCTTCAAGGACTTTAGGACATACTCTAATGATGTTTAGATTCTTCCGCTCTCTTTTCATCTGAAGGATGCTGCTCTTGCTGCTGTTTCAAAGTGCAGGGCCAAGTGCTCCATCTGCCAGCGTGAGAGGGCTCCAATGGTGCTCTTGTGAAAGAGGCAGTGGGATGGCTGGCTTTTGTGAGGAGCTGTTTAACCTCCAGCTGTGAGGAGTCCCAGTCTTCGAACACTGTCAATGTTTGGCCAGTGCCCAGTGGAGTTTGCTTCCCATGCTGGAGGAGATGTAAAATTCCCTGCAAGAAGCGGCTTCATATCTACAAGCCTAATGGGGGAGAAGGAAGAAGAATGAGTTGTAAGTTGAAGTGTCTGAAACTCTTCATAGATTAAAAAGAAGGAGGAAGAGCTTGTCTGTGTGAGCACATGTTCAGTCTGGAATTGAGTGTGCCTGATGGGACTACAGAGCCTCACCTGGGGGTCTTTAGTATGGGAACTGGAACAGCAAAACAGCAGTTAAAAATCAAGGCTGTTACAAAGTGGTGGCACTGGAGCACAGTTCTGCAGGGTGAGTACTGTGAGGACAGATCCATATCTGTGTGTGACACATGGCCACTAAGGCCCTGCACCTGTGTGGGTGAGCAGAGCAGGCTGAGGGCTTTTGAAAAGCTGCACAGTCAGCCTGGAGGAAATGTTCCTGATGCGAGGAGGAAGGAGAGAGCCTCTCTATTCTATCCATACTGTGCACATCACATCCAGATAATTAGGAGCAGGGAGTGACTCAGGTTAGTGGATTCACTTGGGGAGAGGTTGCCTACCATAGGTGCCCATGAAGGTCCAGGTTTTCTAAAGTTACGCAGAAATCACGGAGGTTACTACATGCCTAACTCAGAGAGTAAAGGAGAGAAAAAGGGAACGGAAGACAGATAAGAGGTCAGGTCACCACTCAGAACTACAGGCTCCAGCTGCCTTGCTCCTTGGCTCTGCAGATGTCTGGAGAAACTCCTTGGTTTCTCTGTCTTCTCGGTCAGTTTCTTGATACAGTCGACATCCTGGGGGGGGGGTTGGGGTGTTTGGGTGGTGATGGGTGATCAGCCCTTCCTCGCCTCTTCAAATATGCAGATTTCTTGATGTCTCTGGCAGACCCCTCTGCCAACCCATCTGTCCCTCAGCATGGCTGCAGGCTGGGGCTGATGGTGGTGGGCTCCCTAAACTGAATCCCTCCCTTTTATACTCACTATAACCCAGTGGTTTCTTTTGCCCTGTTGGTATGGGGGACCTTGCAGGCAAAACACTGCTGAGTCCTTGAGGGAGGAAAACGCTCATGTTCTCAGGCTCTGGAGGTTCTGTTCCAATACAGAGCATCGCCAGGTAAAGCATTCCTCCTGCTACCCTGCTCACAAGTTATCTTCTATTTGTTTACAACTGTTTGAACCATCTCTCTTGTCGTTAGTCAAAGTCTGGCAGCACGTTATCCAAAGGTGAGACTGTATTCTCATCTGTGCCCCCTGACCAGGCAGTTGGTGCTCTTCTGCATGGGCAAATGTCCCTGGAAGCACATGCAGCAGCACCTCATTTTCAGTCAAGTTAATTTTTCAGCTGTGATAGCGTTTCATCAGGCCCCTGGCTAACTCTCCAGGGTGATACTGTTGCACCAGATCCCCAGCTACTTAGAGATTCTTCTTCTCTAGGCAAGTGCATTAATTAACTGGATGCATAAGAAAGTCTGGGTCAAACTTCAGAAAGTCAGCCAGGCTCACTCAACCCCATGTGGCTGCTGGGATCATAGTGCTGCCTGGTGTGACCCTGGTAACTGGTGTGTGTCAGCCTGGCCGGCCTCAGGCCTGATTCTCATGGGTTGTGTCGCTGCTCAGCAGCAGGCTGAGGCTCTGTTGTGATGCTCTGTATGTCCAGGAGAAGTCTTTGTTGAATTTCTGAGGCCAGTGCTACTGATAGACCTGAAGGGACTTCAGGAGGGGATTGGGACCAGGATTTAAAATTTGTAGCCTGCATCTCCCAGACAAAAGACAAACCACCTCTGAGTGGCCTGGGGTCTAGTACCTGCGATTGCTGCTGCTAACCATTGTGAGCCCTTTCAATAACAGACAGGCTAGCGGCTCTTGTGAAATTCATTGTTGGGTAGAGCTTTTGCTCAAAACCAGGGGAATTTATGTATGTTTCCACCATCTTCCACAGATACAAAATGAAGAGAGAAGAGAAACTGAGTCTAACTCTGTTCTGTTCTCTGTCTGGACTTGGCTTCTGTTGCTGTAAGCTTGCCTACCACAGTGTGAGCAAGTGCAGCTCAAACAGCCAGCCGTATCCTGGGCTGTATCAAGAGTCGTGTGGCCAGCAGGTTGAGGGAAGCAATACTCCACCTCTACTCTGATCTTGTGAGATCCCACTTGGAGTCCTGCATCCAGCTATGAGGTCCCCACCAAAACAAGGATATGGACCTGTTGGAGCAGATCCAAAGGAGGGCCACAAAGAAACAAAGATCGGTGGGCTGGAACACCTCTCCTATGAGGACAGGCTGCGAGAGTTAGGATTGTTCAGCCTGGAGAAGAGAAGGCTCCAAGGAGACCTTACCCCGTGACCTTTTAGTATCCGAGGAAAAGTATCTACAAGAAAGCTGGAGATGGACTTTTTACAAGGATTTGTAGTGAAAGAATGAGGAACAATGGCTCTAAATAAATAGAGGGAATATTTGGATTAAAAATTAGGAAGAAGTTCTTCACTGTGAGGGTGGTGAGATACTGGAACAGGTTGCCCAGAGAGTTATAATTGCTCCATCAGTGGAAGTGTTCAAAGTCAGGTTGGATAGGGCATTGAGAAACCTGTTCTAGTGGGAGAGAGCCCATGGCAGGGGTTTGGGATTGTATGATCTCTGAGGCCCCTTCCAACCCAGACCAGTCCGTGATCCAATGTACGCGAGAATTCTGTATTTGAAAGCGGTTTTTCTGGGATAGACCACACTGAGTCTCATTACTGCTTTGGCTTTTGCTGCAGAGAACCTATGGTACTGCAGGGCTGGCAGCCCTTTGGTAGATTTCTACAGTGCAATAAAAATAAGTAGATTACCCAAGCAAAGAAGATTAGAGACACTTTGGGGAAGGGAAGAAAAGGGAAGGGAGGATGAGCAGTATAAAAAGAGACCACAAGACTGAGTGCCAGGCTTCCTGGTGGTGCATGTTACACAGGGTGGCTTTCTTTGTTCCCTTTGGGTTTGGGTTGGGCAGACTGAATAGGACTGATCCTGACACCATGTCCAAAGAGAAACTGGAGTCACTCGTCAAAAACATGGAGATCATGCTCTCGGAGGTAGAGCAGCTGAAGATCCACTGCACCAAGCAGACAGAGGAGGTGAACCAGGTGGTACAGGAACTGCGCCGAGAGAACAGGGAGCTGACAGAGAAGTATGAGCACATCTGCCAGGACCTGAAGGAGGCCAAGGAGGCCATTGCTCAACTGCAGGACACCAAATTTGCCTTTGAGGCAAAGGAGCGGCAAGCACAGAAACTCAACCGGCAGCTGTGAAGCAGCAGGAAAAGAAACAAGAGGATTTCTTAAGCTGATCTGAGAGTAAACAAAAACTTTCAACTACTGCAACCAAAAATCCCTGAATTGGTATCTTGAAGCGACCCTTTCCTTCCTCCTCAGTCAAACCTGTGTGCTGGAAAAAACCATCTCTTTGTGGAGATCTCAAGCGCAACTGGAATTCTGCCCCAGAAGGCTCCTTTGTCAACGACTCAATACCTCTTTGTGCTTGGAGGGAAAGCTCATTCCAGCACCCCTTGTCAGAGATCTGAGCCACTGTGGTACAGCAACGGCTGCCAAGACCTGGGCACCTTCTCAATGCCCCACTGGGGTTTCACAAGGACAGAGCCCTGGAAAAGAACTGTCTCTGGCTTGAACCCTGGGAGAGAGCTGTGCCAGCGAGTGTGCCAAGGTGGAGAGGAGGATCATTTTCTGACAGCCCTTGTTGCTCTTTGCTGCTATTAAATGTCCTCAGCTGCACAGCAAGACCACAGCACTGTCCTCAGCAGGGTGTCAGCTCCATTGCTGCCTGACACGGGAAGACACCAGCAGAAGCATACGTTGTGCCTCATGCTTCCACGTACTCACTACCAAGGGCATGTTGGTCCAGAGGATCTTCCAATGATTTTACAGTCAGCGTCGTCCTCTTCCAAATCCAAAGTGAAGTATTAGAACTGGAAAGGTTTCTGTCTCGATTTCCATTTCAATAGTGACCACATCTTAGTGACGGCGTGGTCAGTGTGCTAGAGTTAAACCTGCCGAATGTGACACTTTTTTAACCAAAGGGCTCCGTGACACTGGATTTACTTTTCTGAAGCAGAAGTGACGCACCTGAACAGACTGGGAATTAGGAGGGATAAATGTATGTGGGGCATGGGTAAGAGGGTTGCTTGTCATGGGTTTTACTCTCTGCTTTTCCCTCTCCTCCTGAGTCTCTCAAGCAGTGATTGGGGCAGTCAGTGCCAAGCCCAGCTGAATGCATGTGACATTGGACTCCCCAGTGAATAGCACCACATCACTGGGGGGAGAGTGGAGAAAGCACAGAGAGAAAAAGCCTGAATGTTTAAGTGGAGAATAGCTGACATAGTTCTGGGAGAATCTTTCTTCATGATGGCTGTGATGTTGCCAGCTCCCTTCTTCTCTCCGGAACTTTGCTGTATTGTCACCTTTGCCCAGCCAGCTCCCCCTACCCAGTGAGGGCTGACTTCTGGGAGAGGCAGAGAAGCTGTTTTCACCACTGAGAGACTCAGCTGCTGTGGGATATCAGGAGCCAGCATAGACTGAAGGGTGGAGAGGACTGACCACAGTGGGACCAGGGAGTCAGCCTGGGGCAAAGGGGAAGCTGACTGTTTTGATTTCCCCCTACAGATTCAGACAGGGGCAGAACCATTCAGCAAGACCTTCTCTGAGGAGTCAGTCCAGCACTGGAGAAAATAATTTCAGTCTTGTCATTAATTATAAAAATGCTGGGATCAGACCTCGAGTTAGCTACTTCTGATTCCTTCTCTGCTCTCCTCTGCCACAGCAGTCTGCGCCTGATCCAGAGCCTCTGGAAATGAAAATCTTCACATGAATTTGATTGAGCTCTGGGCCTGGCTGTGCCAGGACATCGGTGTGGAACAGCTTTTGGGACAACAGGACTGGTTAGGTTTGTGTGATCTAGATGTTTTAATTTTGGCTATTTTGGGTGGACCATATTGGAATATTTAGAAAACGTGTGGGAGATCAGAGCCTGTCCTTTGTATTCCTGTGTGGATATATCTGTCCACACGTGAGAGCAGAACTGGCCAGTCCCAGCCATTTGCTCCTTGCTCACCAGTCACAGCTTGGGAAGCTCAAGAAACCAATATTAATCACTGAATTTGTTTGTATAGAAGCTAAAAATGTTTCCTCTTGAAATAACTTCTATTGCTCAAATCTGCATAACCACTTGCCATCTCTTCTACTTTTTATATAACATTAAAATGTACAAAACAACAATAAAAGGCAAACAAACAGCCGAGGGAGCATCTGTTCTGGATAAGGCATTGCTCCGTTCAATGTGTGTGTGTGTGTGTGTGTGTGTGTGTGTGTGTGTTCATTTTTGAGTGTGTTTGGGTCTTCCTAAATAGAATTACTGCTCTTTACATCCCGTGCAGTGCAGAATGGACTAATGGAGAGCCTCTAGATCTCCCTGTGTTCCCAAGTTAATCTCTTTAAATGAGATTCTTTGTGTGGCTGCCAGGTTTACCCCACGCAATGTTTAAATCCATGACACAGAAAAAGAAAATGGGATTGCAGTGTCCTTGTGGACAGTTTGTCAATAGTTATCAGGATTCAAAACATGTAATGTTAAGGTGTCTTGGGTTATGGAATCAAGAAGATTGTATTCTATTTTCATCTGTTGAAAGCAGTTGAGAAGCTGTATGGTTTTGTTTTTTGTAACTCCAGGGGG
>VZRI01013119.1:14762-27797 GCA_013397515.1 Upupa epops
CTTTTCTTTTGACTGGTTGTTTGGGTGTACTGTTGGGTTTTCTTAGTGTTCTTAATAAAGAATTGTTGTTCCTTTTCCCAAACCTTTTGCCTGAAGGCCTTTAAATTGAAAGAATTTGGTACCTGTCTTCCCAAACTGAGACATAAGGGCAGATGTGAGGTTGTTCCTGTAAATCCCCCAGGGTTTGTGGTGGGCCGTTCGAAGAACTGGATATTACCCAGTGCTAGAAATTATGAATATAACACTAATTGCCTTCCAACACAGTCAGCTGCCTCCTTGTTTAGCTTCACAGGATGAACTTGGGAGGAGTTGGGTTGGTTTAAATCAGTGATGGATGTTTTGTTACATGTGGTTCCTCTGGTCTTTGCATGGAAGTCTGTGTGTCATAGAAACACAGTCTGGTTTGGGTTGGAAGGGGCTTCAAAGATCGTCTAATCCCTAAGCCCTTCCATAGGCAGGGACCCCTTTCACTAGACCAGCTTTCTCAGTGTCCCATCCAACTTGCCCTTGAACGCTTCCTGGGTTGGAGTAGTCACAACCTCTCTGGGCAACCTGTTCCAGTATCTCACTACCCTCACAGTGAAGAACTTCTTCCTAATTTTTAATCCAAATCTTCCTTCTATCAGTTTGGAGCCACTGTTCCTCATTCTTTCACTACAAACCCTTGTAAAAAGTCAGCTTTCTTTTAGATACCTTTTTTCAGACACTGAAAGGTCATGGGGTAAGGTCTCCTTGGAGCTTTCTCTTCTCCAGGCTGAACAATCCTAGCTCGCAGCCTGTCCTCATAGGAGAGGTGTTCCAGCCCACTGATCTTCATGGTCCTCCTTTGGACCCACTGCAATAGGTCCATGTCCTTCTTGTGTTGAGGTCTGCAGAGCTGGACATAAAAGATGGAGAGCTGAATCTTGTGTGTGGTATCATCAGCTTGTTCATGAAGTTGGCCTGAATAAAAGTCTTCCTTCATTTGGATGAGAATCAAAATATATCTGAGTGACTGGCTTATCATTTCCCTCATCTTGGAAAGAGATGAAGAGAGGTATCTAGTTCTTTAAGAACAAAAAAGCACTTTATTTGAAGGCTATCTTGGAGAGCACAGCACAGGAATTTTCTCAGTTGTCAAATAGGGTTTAAGAGGACCCAGTCAGACCAAGTGCCTGTGAATTGGTCTGTTTCAGGGACAGTGATCAAGACCATCAGCTTGTGTATGTGTTCCATGATTTTCTGATCAAAATGGTTTCCTGCCAAGCCCAGGTCTCCCAAACAAACTGAATACAGATCCTGCACTTTCTTGGGTGATGTTCTGTACACTGAGACCAGTTTCTCTTGCGGAAACTCTGTGAGTCTCATATTCATTCATGTGATGCAATTCAGGGGAAAGGGAGAGGAGGCAGAAGAAGGAGGAGAAAAGTTCTCACCTGAGAAGGAGGAATGGTAAGGGAAAGGTGGTTTTAATTTTATTTTTATTTCTCACTAATTAATTTTCCCAAAATTAAGTCCTTAGCAGTAGCTGGTGAGTGATCTCCCTGTCTTTACTGTGGCTGATAAGCTTTTCCATCATATTTTCTTCTCCTTTACTGTTGAGGATGAGGAGTGATAGAGCATCTTGGTGGGCATCTGGTGACCAGGCAAGGTCAACCCACCACAGTGCTATCATAGAATCGATCTATGTTAGACAGGATCTGTATCCAGTAAAGTATGCAAATCTTTAGATAGTCTTCAAATCTATTCTCTGTCAGTTAATGAATCCTGGTGGTTTGTTTCCATGAAACAAACTCCTTCTGGATATTACAAAAGAGAAAGCAGGAATCTTACTACTGACCTCTGGCCATGTACCTGTTGAAACCACGGTATGAGAACTCCTGGAGAGGTTGTTTCTTGCCAGGAACACTTCACTGGTGGGATTAGAAGGGATATCTTGATCTGCAGTATCTATTTACTGTGCATTCATATCAGCTGTTTCTTCTTGATGGTCAAATCTGTGGCACCCAGATGCTGTTGCCTCCAGGCTAGCCACAGGATAAAGCGGGTGGCAAGAAGCAGATGTCTGCAGTCCTGACTCTACTCACTCCACAGTGAGCTCTGAGTGTCTTATCAAGAGACAAGAATGGTCTTGAATCAGTAGATTATCTTACTTGCACTAAACAGTAGATGTTGACAGGAATTTCAACACAGAGATCATGTCCTTTCTCTCGGAGAACAGGTACACTCACAGAGAACTCAGTGGAACCACAGGACAAAGGTTTACTTCATATTTGCATTATCTTTTTCCTAGTAAGGACTGGCCTTGAGTTCAAACCCCACGCTAATAGCTCCTGATTTTGTCATGTCAGTGCTGGATCTAGGAAGTATGAACAAATTTTTCGTTCCATGTGTTACTAAGAGGAATTTCATCAATGTTTCATGTTGCTTAGTTGTGGTAAAAAACTGGTCCCTTCTTGTTCAGCATCTCGGGAGGTTATCTATTAAGTTATCTGTTAAGACTTTATGGGGTTAAAAGCAGATCCAGATGTGTTTATGCAGTATGTGTTTTAAAGCAGCTGGGTTTTGGATGTAACCTGGACAGATTCCAACACAAGCAGTCACATTTTCCCTGTCTCTGAAGTCTCTTGTAGTTTTAACTACTACCAAGAGCACAAGAACATTACTAAGCTTGCTATTTACAAAGAACATTCGCTGAGGATCCCACTGCTGAGAGAAGGTATTTCAAGCATCAGGTATTTATAGATTCATCTGGACTTGTGGTAGTTTTACCTACTGGCTTTTGAACCTCTGGGGTTTGGGTTTCAAGACTTTTCTTGCCAATGATACAGGCTGAAACTTCAAACTGATCTGAAAGCAAAGTTTATGCCTATAAGGCCAAGGGTTCAGTTTGGGGTTGATCAAATACCATGAAGCCTAGGATGTAAGTCTAACAGCTGTCAGGATGGCAGTACCCCATGACCAGTTGAGAGTACTGCTGAATAAAGCAGTAGTATGTGCTGACATAACTTATATCTGGTGGAAGAGGGGGGCCCACAGCTTGACCCGAGGCCTGAATTTATTTTCATAAAGGAAAATTTTAACCTAAAGGGACAAGACAATTGTCTTCATATTCTTAATTAGCCATTAACAATGCCCAGTTGTCTCTCTTGGCAAGGGAACACAGGTGGCCAGGCTGAGAGAGCTGGTGGTGTTCAGTCTGAAAAGGAGGACTCCAGGGAGACCTTATAGTGACCTTCCAATCCCTGAAAGGGGCTGTCAGAAGGCTGGGCAAGACTGTTCACAAGGGCAGGGAATGATAGGATGAGGGGGAATGGGTTTAAGCTGGAAAAGAGTAGATTTAGGCTGGACATCAGGAAAATGTTCTTGAATCTGAGGGAGCCCTTGAACAGGCTTCCCAGAGAGGTGGTAGAGGCCCCATCCCTGGAGCCATTCAAGGTCAGGCTGGATGAGTCTCTGAGCAATCTGTTCTAGTTAGAGATGGCCCTGTTTGTTGTATGGGGGTTGGACTAGAAGACTTTTGGAGGTGCCTTCCAACCCTGTGATTCTGTGTGTCACCACCACCATTAGGCATTCTTCTGGACCGTGTTGTAACTTTTGACCTTTTTGGGTTCTCTTGCTGCTTGGTGGAGGTGTTGACACCCATTAGAGTTTTCCCTGTTTATCCTCATTTGTTGTGGCAGGGTGAGCTTGGACGTGAAAGCACAGGATTGCTTTGGCATGTTGAAATGATGTGATTCTTGTTTGAACCCTGTCCCCTGTGGGATGTGTATAACAGTAGGATTTAAGTACTGTGTACAATCTGTATCAACATGCCAGCTAGGGATTGACCTGCAGGGATGAGAAGAGCTACAGCCCCAGCTTGAAACTGCGTCTCTGTCACCTAATGCGTTTATGAGGCTGCTAGAACCTTTCTGTTTGAAGCTGTGTGTGTCCAGCCTTGTCAACGGTCAACAAAGATACTGTCTTTTTTTATCATCTAACCCAGTAGTGTGGTTGAGAAGGTTTCATTCTCCATTTCTGGAGATTTTGTTGTATATCTTGAATCCTTCCTTCGGAGATGCAGCATGTGGAGTTACCTGAAGCTAGGAACTTCATCTTTGTTTTTGAAAGCTAGGTTTTGTTTTTCGTGATTTCAAATAGACTAATGATTGGAAAAACTTAAACTATAAGGTCAACAAGAAGACCAACTCAAACTTAAGATTTTAAGATAATCTCATAATCCTGGGGATCTCAGCCATAACATTAAGTAGTGTTTAGATGCTGGCAGCTGTTAAACTTACGAGAACATAACTTTACATGCCAGTAGTCTGCCTCTGTACTTTAGCGTTAGTTTTATCCTAAACAGAGGACAAAAGCAAGGGCAGGGAGAGTGGTGCTGGGCGTGGAATTATCTGTTTTCAAGATACAACCACAGCAACGCTGAAGTCGTTATACAATGGTGTTTCTCTAGTATCCAGATGTTTAACAGCACAAGTTTCTCCTTGTCTTGCATCCAGCTACATTGCTTTTTCCTTAACAGTTTTTAATCGCTAAATTGCTCCTTTGTGGTTCTTGTCCAAGGGCGTCTGAATGGCACGGCATTCGTTAGAGGCAAAAATAAAGAAACCTGAGCTGCCGTTGTCTTTGCTTAAATTCAGATCTGTATCCAAAGTGCTGGTTATTTTCAGACCTGAGGGATTTGTTTAACTCTGTCTAGAGCCAGACTGAGCCATGCATTGTAATTTCAGTTCAGATTGTCTTTGTTCAAAGCATAGTTTTCAAGTCAAAGTTAAGTACCTTATCTCTTTTAGAGTAAGAACTTAATGGAAATTAATACGGAAGGGGTCTGTGCATGACTCTCTCTTTTATGTGCTGCCTGCAGCTAAAATAAAACAAGTTACAAAGGGCCCCACCCCTACAATATTATAATGCACCATTTTAGAGCTATTTTGTGTGTTCACACACAGTCTGCAGGAGCAAAACCAATTCCAGAGCTTGAGGGTAGACTTATGACTCCAGCTCTCCCAAGCAAAAGTGAAAGTTGTTGTGAAGAACCTTGGAGGCTGAAGGAGTTAAATGAAATACAACTCTCCTTTTCCTGTGCACCAAGGATTAGAAACCAAACAGAAGCTGGAGAGAAGGGCACTTAAGAGCCACCGTTTGAACCAAAACCGTAGAGGAGTCTTTCTGGAGCTGGCTGCAGTGAGGTACAAGTGTCTCAGCTTTTGCGCTCCCCTTTCACAGGTACATGAGGAAGGTAAGAGTCAACTTTGTGTTCTGGGCTTTCTGCTCTCCCTCTACCTGGATATCTATTTTCTGAGTATTTTCAGTGCTGTTTGTACTTTTCAAACTATGTTTTATTTCCCATTATTCTTCTTTGTTTTTTTTCTGTTAAAAAAGAATAGGGGAAAGGAGAAACCAGAGTCTTTATCACTGCAGAACTTTGTTTCCTAGAAGAGAAGGAAGAGAACACTCCATGTAATCCCTTTTGCTCACAGTTCATTACACTGAGACTAAATGTCATCAGAACTGCTGCTCCTGACATTGTTGTGAGGAAGCAGAGTCAGGGAAGGGGAAGGTATCATTTTGATGTTGGACAAGCCAATGGGGTCAGACCCACTGGGGTCTGTCTGTGTTGCACCAGAAAGAACACAGAAAGCAAGACAAGCATAGCATGGATATCAACTGGAGAAAGACAGTGTTTGCTGACTGGTATAAAAGCATGCCCAGGTGCCCAGACTCGGAGCCTCCAATTCTGAGCATCCCATGAGTGCTCAGCTGCTTCTGTTCATGCACAAGCAGGTGCTGGGGGGGTGCTGGGGGGGGTGGTGGTGTATGTGAGATCATCCTTGCATTGCTTTCAGCAATATGAGATGCATTTGGGAGGTTCTCCTAAGGAAAATTATGCTCTTGGAGACAACAGACTCACATGTGAGTATGGAAGATTGTAGGACTGGATCTCTCATCCCTGAGGAAGGCTGATGTGTGAGACAGGCCAAGACAGCATTTTCAGGGACCTGTCCTGGTGTGCTAATGGTAAGGGGCCAGTATATGTGTGGAAGGGTGGTGGGTTTGTCTGATGGCCTGGTCTTCCTTGGGGGTGGTCAGGAGTAGACAGAGAAGCAGTTGATTCAGAAACTGAGTTTCAAATCTTTGATAAAGGTAATGTTTGGTTTTTTAAATGGAGTTCCTAGGACTAGGAATAAATGATAGTGGGGGAGCTTGGGGAGATGGTATGTTTTGTAGGTTGACTCTAAAAAGCATTTGTGAATAACTTTGCCTATTACTTTTGCAAGTATCTCTGTTACACTTAAGAGTTCATTTTATCCCTTCTCCCTTGTAAGGGCCTTTCAGCAGCTTCTCTCTGACCTGGCTTGCAACTGAAATGATTTTCTCCTGGCTTCGTAGAGATGAACCACCCTCTGTAATGCCAGATCAGTTGCCAGCAGCCATGAAAAAATTATTCTGTCTGAGGCACAGCATATTGATGAGCCCATGTGCCACAAGTTTGCATTGGACACAGCTTCATCCTGGGCTATCAGGGTAACGCTCTGCTACGTGTGGCACTAGGGAACTTAGTTTCGCAGGCAGGATGGCATTGGGTTGAAGGTTGGACTTGACAACCTTGGAGGTCTCTTCCAACCTTAATGATTCTATGATTCTATTACAGGGAGCGAAGGGATGTGTTTGTGATGTGCAACAAAGGTAGATAGGACTGTGTATTTTTGGCATGGCACCAGCTTCAAACGACTTTTTCTTATCAGAAAACAGAATGATTCATAATATGGGAGGAAAAAACCCAACCTTAACAAACTCAAACCCAAAAAAATCCTAATCAAGGGAAATTTGCTATCTCTGAAAGTTTTGCTTTTAGTGTATTTTCCTGTCCAGAGAGATATAATTGCCAGTTCTTTTTTCAAGCATGTTCTCAGGTTCTGAGGAGCACCCTGACAACTCAGGTATTGGATTTTACAATATTTTGCCTCGTGAATGTAAATGCTTGATGGCTTCACAAAAATGTTGGGGCTGGGATAGTTTCTTGGTAGCATTTGCAAATTCTGAACAGTCCTCTCTGAATACAGATCTAGTGAAGAGGTATGTGATGCATTTTCAAGTAAGAATGTTGGTTCCATTTTGTTGGTCTTTCTCTTTATTTCTTAAAAAGAATATTAACTATAAAACCAAATTGTCTTTATTTTAATGGAAAGCAGCAATCATTTTGCTGTAGAGAATGTAGACTCTAAATTATATCAGCTGTTGCTGTTGAGTAATGGTAGCAACTTCTGATGCAGATTGTGTACCTTTGGTTTTGGGCTTCTCTCAGATCCAGCTTGGTAAAAGAGGACTGGTAAAGATCATGTAATTGAGTTGTTTGAGGGACTGCTTGCCTCACAAATTAGGCATTGGTTTGAAGTCTGGGTGAATGTCTGTGCCCAGACTTGCTGAGAGGGTTTAGGAGACAGGAAAGAAGTTTGTTGAAACTGGTTTTCTCAGTAGTCCTTCAGTTCAGCTGAAAGAGCAGGTTTGAGGTAACACTGGTGTGCTGCTAAGATGAGGAACGTAGGGAAAAGCCCTCCGGTCTTGATTGAGGTCCCCGTCTTCTAAATGCAGTGTAAATAAGTAGGAATAATGTTCTGTCTCAGACCAGGTAGGGATTAGCCTTCCAGGAGGCTTTACATATCCATAAATGTTAACCATCCTATTAGTTCATACTGTATGACTAATCCATACACAGCAAACAGATATATTTTTTGCAAGAGATTACAGTTGCTGTTTTGTATAAAAGCAGCTCCTAGAACACAGTATGCAACCACAGTAGTCCTCATTGTTCGTGCAGGTGAGAAGGGTCTCTGAGGAAATAAGTAACTTTGCTCTTTGTCTATTATACAAATCTGATGCTAAGGTCCTCGGTGTAGCTGGCACAGCCGCTGAGCCTAGCAGCAGTGGATGTGTGCTCCGAACCAGTACAGTCATTTGCAGTCATGCTCATGGACTTGTCAAAAGAGCTTATTTCACTGGATGTGATGTTTTGCTGGATATAGATTCACCATCTCTGTTCTCAGCACTTTTGGATGGGAAATGTGATTTATTGTGGTCCACTCTTGTGTCAGACAAGATAATTATGGTTACTACATGTCTGAGAAGGGACTCTGATATAAAAGGATTTGAGTGGGTACCTACTCGTATGCAAATCTCTGCACAGATGATGTATTTGTGTTTTCTCACACAGCCAGAAGCTTGCCTTCTTGACAATGTATAGAAAACGAAGTACCATGCATGGATTGTTTATTTCTCTGCCTAGCTCTTAAAGCAGTAATCGGAGGCTTTGGTTTGGGCATCTGTGGGAAAAATGAGCTTCAGAGCTAAGAACAGGTTTATTTTTAGATCACTATTTTGTCATTTTGCTGTGATCACAGAGTCGAGCATGTGCTTCATTTGAGATCTCTCCAGGCACTGCAGTGTGATCGCACCCTCCTAAGATCTTTTTTTGTGAAGTTAATTTTTAGTGATAGATGAAAGATGCCAGAACCAGTATCCTTAGAGACTGCAGCCCTCATTCCACAAGCACACACTCTGCCTCCTAGCTTTGTTAGTCTAAAGTTCTGTGTTTGCATGGTTGCAAGCTTTTCCCCACCTTGTTTTCAATTCTTTTATTTCTCCTCTTGTTACTCATCTTTCTCTTGTGGGGTAATGTAAGAAAGCCCACTTAGTTTTCTGGGGGAATCCCTGCCTCCTTCCATTGAAGGTGTATCTGAATCACTAAAGGTGATTCCTTAGGGAAGAGGTGTACCCATGCAAGTGTGGTGTGCCTGGCATATTTACAGATTAATACATATAAAAAAATTTGATGTGTGTGTATATATATATATATGTATATATATGTGCTTGAATGTGTTTAAAGAAAAAAAGAATCTTTGGTTCCAAAAGCAATGTACTACAAGAGGTTCAGGGTAAATACCTTCACATTTTCCTGCCTATGTTACTGTTCCACAATCCAATCTATTTAAAGGTAATCCAGCTGTTCCCTATGTATGGTACACTACAAGCACTGCTAAATGTAGTGCTAATGCTCTCTCAGTGAATAAGGATTTAGATCTTGTGAAAAGGGCAGAAAACAACTTGCATTCTTTTACATTTCCCTTTAGAGATAATGCTTGGGTTTTGTCATTGTTGGTTTTTAATCCCTTACACTGTGCAGAAGACTGTTATATTTATATTTAGAATGGAGTGGAATTAAATAAAATTGGAAGGATTTTTCAGCATTGAAATCCTTTATTTTTCCTAAAGATTTCTCAAACACATGAGTTGGAATAGATTGGTCTGAGATGGCTAACATGTTGGTAAAAAGCAGCAGTGCTCAGTATATGGTCATATTTCAGATCAGGCTAAATAACTCTTATACAGGAAGGTTTAGCTGTGACAGGACAGTCCTAAATGGTTGTTGGCCACTCCTCTTCAATCACATTGGTGTGTGAGATGCATCCTTCCCTGTAATTCCCATAGGCAGTGTGTGTTTTGTTGCAATGTTAACTAGTCTGTGTGTACTTGTCATTATCCTTATGTCCTCCAGATATATTTAATAGCTAGGCACAGTGAGACAACCACTATAGAAGGCAGAATCCTATCTTTACTCCTTATAATAAATCTCTTGCAGCAAATCTAATCATGGAAGGCTAGCTGCAGAAAATTGAATCTTGGACAACATTAATCTTGAGACAGAAAATTGTTCTCATGAAATATCATATTAGTTCCTGTAAAGGGCTGACTTAGTGACCACATTTACTTGGAAGATGCTGCTTCACTGACCTAAACCCTAGATACTTCACTGTGTGGGGAGGGTATGGTGTTGGACCTTATGAGACTTCCTGTTTCTCACAGGCTGATCTTGCTCTTGTGCCTGATGACCTTTCAGCTACAATTCTGTGTGGTTTTGCTGTTCAGATTAAGACTGTATGACAGAGGCTGCTCCAGCTCCCACAGTTGTTGCTGAACTTGGCACTGCTGTAAAAATCATTTGGAGGAACATTGCCAGTCTGAGCCAGCCACACTGAGCAATAGCCCAGCACAACTTTATGTGCCTGTTGTGAATCATGCAGAAGGCTGAGATGGAATCCTACTGATAGGGCAGTCTAGAAGATGCTCATATATCACCACTCCTCAGGTCTCCAGCCAGCTGGTGCTCTGCTACTGTGCTCTTCAGTAAGATTGGTTAACTTTTTTCATTTAATAAGTTGAATTCTAAATATATCCTTGGTGAAAGTTTATCTTTCGTAATACGATTGAAAGCAGATCTTAGCTGGATTCCTTTCTTGATGGGGATTCTTCAACTCCTAGTGTGATTTAGTGTGCATTAGTAAGTCTGGATACTGATGGCAAAGATATCTCCATAAAACTTTAAATCAAACACTTCGTGTCTTGTTTTTTTTATTCTTTCTCCTTGCCCACTATGCCTGTTCAACTGGTTTTGTATATAAACACATAGAATTGTAGAGTCATAGAATGTATTTGGTTGGAAGTGACCTCTAAAGGTCATCTAGTCCAACTCCCCTACAACAAGCAGGGACATCTCTAAATAGAACAGATTGTCCAGCACCTTATCAAGCCTGATCTTGACTGTCTCCAGGGATGGGGCCCCTCCACCTCCATAAGCAACCTGTTCCTGGGATCCACCATTTTCAGATTCAAGAACCTTTTCCTAATGTCCAGCCTCAGTCTACCCTTTTCCAGCTTAAACCCATTCCCCTTCATCCTATCATTCCCTGCCCTTGTCAACAGTCTTCCTCAGCCCTCTAGTAGGCCCCTTTCAGGAACTGAAAGGTCCCCCTGGAGTATTCCTTTGCTTTGTATTTAAACAGCTCAGTGAATGTGGCTCATCCATGGTCAAAGCAAAGCAAACTCTATGTCCTCCCACATTAACTGGTGGACTTTTCCACCCTAGCCCAAAGGATGTTAGGCTCAGAATTTCCATTGGAAAAATAGAAAACAAAAGGTGTTACACTATAGTTGGGGAGGAAAACAGCTTATTATCTCAAATATTATATGCTCTGACTAAAGGGGTGATAGGATTTTTCTCTGGACTGGGTGATGTGGTCTTTATGCTCTCCCTACTCAACTCATAGCCTAAGTAAAAGATGTTTCCTCCCTAACCTTGATCCCTGCTCTATGGAGCCCCTTTCTCTCTCCTCTTTCATCTCATCTTTTTGCTGTATATGTATTTCTTCCCTTTCTAACTATTCCACCAAAAACCTAAGCCGTGCTTCTCAGCAGACAAGGGGGAAAAAAGAGCAACCTGGAACCACTATGTGCTTGAGATGTTTTGAGAGCAAAGCAAACATCATGTCTTCTTTAGAAAATGTAAAGGAGCTACAAGCCTCTGTTCTAAGCCAACGGCTAAAAATGTTTATGCCAGTGGATAAGTGGGCAATGCATCATCCCTTCTGACTTCCTACCTCCCCCAACCAAACTTCTAAAAGTACAACTGGGTGAGATAAAATGTGTTAAAAGGGGGGGGGAGATGGAAGAGAAGGGGAGGCAATTCTGAAAGGTGTAGGTAGCAGAATCACCTTGGCAACTTCTGCTCTAGTGCTGAAGGTGCTGAGCAACACAATAAGCAATTTCTGTTTCTGTTGCAACAGGCAAATATTGGTTGCCAGTGTTGGCAATCTGTGGGTCACAAGCCATGCAAAAGCAGCATCTGTGTCACAGCCACCCCAAATGGGAATAATACATCTACATGGGGCAATTTAAGTCCCCAGTTGGAAGATGTGCTGTAAGGACCTGCTGAAGGTGGTATTGCTGGGTGGCTTTGCAGCTGACCTCTGTGGCCAGCAAAATCTCGTCTGGCAATAGAGGACTGGAAGTCTGTAAGGGGTCTTTCTATCTTCTGCCTGCGATCTGCTCCTGGAATATCCCAGACCCACACAAGTGGCAGCGTCTTTGGCCAAAGGGCAACTTAGAAATGTGCTTTGCAGGCAAACGAAGACCGGTCTGCCTTATGTGATGAACAGAGAAGAATCGCATAGCACTGGCCTCCCAAATGTGTTAAAAAAGAGCACAGAAAAACACAGGTTAATAAATCTGTGAAATGAACTCCTGAGAGTGATTTTATTATTCACCTGGTTCTGCAGTGATTTGTTCCAGTGTAGTGTCTTAAGCTCGTGTTTAAGCAAGGTCGTGTTATTGGTAACATCTCCAAGTTCAGATTCCCTCCCATTGAAAAGAAAAAGGTCATCATCTAAATAGGTTAAAAGCCCAAAACATCTTTTCATTCCAGGAAGTATCTTTTCCTTTAAACAAAAGTTAACTCTGCTTTTAAAAACCTCAAATTAGCCAGCTGATTCAATGTTACTGTTCATACATACACAGGCATTGCAGGTCTTGTTTCTCTCAGGACCTGAGTGTTGGGGAGGCAATCTGAAAGAGGTCTAAGTAAGCAATCTTGAATATTCTTTGTGCACTGCAGGGTGAGTTTCTCAAACAGAAAATAAATGTAGGAACCATTAAAACAGTCCTTCATTCTGAATCATACTTCTGGTCTTAATGAATATTTGACTGATCGTGCTGCACCTGCTGACTCTGGATAAGGGTTTCTAACTCCTATAGCAGTTCACTGATGGCTCCACTATAGAGAAATCTCCAAGGCTGCCCATCTGTCTTTTCTAGACCTTCTATTTCTTAAAGCAAAAGCCCTGTGATAATGGTGCTTATCCCAGTTTCCAGTTGTAGTGGAGCTGTGGTCTGTCCACGGAATTCTAGACATCAAATGCTGATCCCTCTGACTCTCCTGTCCACCCTGCCAGGGAGAAGTAAGTGCTGCAGAGCAGTTCAGAAAGGGCATCAGAACATCATAGAATCATACAGTGGTTTATGCTGGAAGGCATCTTGGAGAGCAGTGTAGGAGAAAGGGACCTAAGAGTCCTAGTGTACAGCAGGATGTGTATGAGCCAGCAACGTGCTCCAGTAGCCAAGAGGGCCAACATCGTCCTGGGGGGGATCAGAAGCGGGGTTGGTTAGCAGATCAAGGGAGGTTCTTCTCCCCCTTTACTCTGCACTAGCGAGACCACATCTGGAGTA
>VZRI01013119.1:46506-70869 GCA_013397515.1 Upupa epops
GACCTCATTGCACTCTACAACTATCTGAAGGGAGGTTGTCTCTTCAGGGACAATGATCTGAAGTTGAGGCAGTGGAGGTTTAGATTGGATCTTAGGAAGAAATTCTTTCCAGAAAGAGTGGTGAGGCACTGGAGCAACCTTCCCAGGTAAATGGTTGAGTCCCCATCCCTGCAGGCGTTTAAGAAGTGTGTAGACACGGTGCTTCATGACATGGAGGGGGTTATTTTATGTTTTCCAATCTCTCAGGTATTTCAGATTTTTGTTGATGTGGGGACTTGGTGATCTAGTAGGTTCTTTCCAACCAGGATTATTCTGTGATTCCCCACAGCAAACCTGTTGCATCTTGCAGTCCTACTTTCTTCTCTGGATATTGCTGTTCTTCCCCGGAGGACAGGTCTGATGGGGAATAAAACAAACAAGTTAAAAAGGTGTTTAAGTCCTCTTAAGGATTCTTATTAAATATAAATGTACGTGGATTAGCTACACTAAAAGAAAAAAACCAGCACACTTTTATCTCCCAATTCCGTCTTCTAATTTATGGTGCTTAAAGGGTTAACTCCATACAGCATTATCCCAAACCCATAGCTACTACTATAGGTCTTGTAAGATGCAGCTAAGGGAACTGGAATTCTTTAGCCTGGAGAAAAGGAAGCTGAGGGGAGACCTTATTGCTATTTATAGTTACCTGAAAAGCGGGTTTCCTCTCCCAAGCCACTAGCATTAGAACAAGAGGAAATGGTCTCAAGTTGCACCAGGAGAGGTTTAGATCAGACATCAGGAAATATTTCTTCCCTGACAGAGTGGTCAGGGGTTGAAATCAGCTGCCCATGAAGGGGGTGGAGTCATCATCCCTGGAGGTGTTCAATAAACTAGTAGATGTGATCATAGGGAACAGAGTTTAGTGGGCAGTGTGGGGTTGGACTGATGATTGGACTTGATGATCTTGGAGGTCTCTGCCAACCTTAATGCTTCTCTGATTCTGTTAATCAGGTGTGGAGTGACAGTGGTTCTACTCTCTGAAGTAATGATTTGCCTTTGCTGCTTTGCTTAGATGGAGGTGTTGACCTCTTTCTGATGGTTATCCAAAAGTGCTGAGATTCTATGAATAGATAGACAGTAGCAGTTGAGGGATATTATGAAACTGTGTCTGCCGTATGGCTTCAGGAAGCGAATACTCCTAGATGTTAGATGCTGATGTTGTTGATGTGTTATTGTCTGCCACTTCTCATGCTAGGAAAACAGCCCATGCTAGAGAACACATAGGAGCTCTGCTGAATTTCCACAGTTTATTCCAGTGTTGCCAAGGCTGTTTTGTAGGTGTTTGGATTTTGTTTTTTACAGGAACGCCAGATGAATCGTCAGAGTGATGTCTGGGAAAGCTGGGGGGAATGGAGCAAGTGCAGTCGGAGCTGTGGTGGTGGAGTCAGCTTTCGGCAGCGGCGCTGCTATTCCCAAAGGTGAGGACTTGTAGCCTTTTTCTTCATTTCAATGTGTTTTTTCTGATACTGTGCTGACTTTCTCTGACTGTGCTTACAGTCCAGTATACATCCAGAACTCAAATGACCTGATGTTTGAGCCCAGTCACCTGTGAGGTGATCATCAGCTCCAGTTTCATCACTGCTGTTTTAAGCAGTGCTCTCGTCAATGCATCCTTACTCTGGCTCCTTTGCTAGAGCATAGTGGTTCTCTGTGAGGTCTGAGGCTGCACAGTTGGGTGATCACTATGGTAGCTCTAGCATGACAGACTTGGGGGAGAGGAGAACAGCCCACAGCAGCAGATTTCACTCCTGAGAGCCAATCACTATGCCAAGATTTTCTCAGGCATGGTTCCCAGGAGGTAAATTGTCCTAGAAGAAATAGAGAACTGCTGACTCAAGCAGCATTAATGCTCTGCCACTTCATCTGCAGCTGGTTCAGATGCAGTGAGGAAGATGGCTGGGACTTGTTGGAAGTGAGGGATGTTACAAATGCTGTTGCAAATAAAAAAACAAGAAAAAATCCAGACTCTCAATAATATCCTGGAAAAAAGCAGTTTATTTCTGTTTAGAGAAGGTGTTGAGAGGTGTTTTCTATTAGAAGAATCCAGAGCCATGGAGGATGCTAGAGGAAGTTCCAGCTCAGCTCAGGAAGTGACTGAGGAAGAGGGGGCTGAGAGGAGACCTTATCACCCTCTAAAACTACCTGAAAGTAGTTTGTAAAGAGATGATGCTGGTCTTACCTCACAGGTGATTAGTGACAGAACAAGAGGGAAGGCTCTCAAGCTTCACCAGGGAAGGGTAAAGTACTAAAAGCTCTGCTTCCGTAATTTAGCTGGAACGCAACCCTGAAGAGCTGGACTGCTAGCGCCTGTGGTGTGCGTCCCATTCATGCCAGAATGCAAAGAATGGCACTAGAAGATGCCAGCTTGTTTTAGTGTAAAATAGGTGCATTTTAGTTTGCTGTTTCAGGAAATTGAGGGTGGTATGATAGATGTGCAGGTGATTTGTAATGCTTGCAATGATATGCTTGTTTGTGTGTGTTGCAGGTTATGAACCCTGACTGTATTTTGACAAAGAACTTTCAGCTAAAGTGCTAAACACAAAGGGAGGGTTGAACAAAACCACTTATGAATTTGCAGGCAATGAAACAACTGCCTCACTTTTGGGAAAAAGGCAACAAGATATTTTAATTCACCCTACACACTAGAGAAAACCCCACACACAGAAGACATACATGCAGACACACAGAAGCCCATCACAATGCTCCTATGCTCGAGTATCACATTGTAGACAATTTCTGCTTCTCTCTGAAGCTTCACCAAAATCTTAGAGCCCCAGAAATTTTAAGAGCTGGAGTCCATCTACATAAATCTCCAAATTTGGAAATTTACAGTCTCTCTGAGCAAACAAGGAAGATTCCACAGGTGCAGATGGGGCTGTCCTCGCTCTGTAAAACATCTTCAAAGCAGCGGGCATTTCTATCACAACAGCAGCAGTGCAGCAACAACAACACAAGGTGAAATCCAAGATAGAGGAGAAGTGAAGAGAGAGTGGAGAGAGGGGGAAGTGGTGGGGCAGAAACTCTCTCCAACTCTAAATTTTTCTGTGGAAGACACACCAACTTAAACTTACAGTTTCTGCCCAGCTCTTAAGCCATATCAGTGTGTAGAGTTCTTCATATTTCCTTTCTATCTTTCAGGACAGAAGGTGCTTCCAGTTGTGTTGGACCAGCTCGGAGCTATCGCTCATGCAACATCCAGGTACTGTGCTCTTGTTTTTTTTATTTTGCTTGCCTGTGGCTCTTTTTTTGCAGACAAGCCATTCTTGTTCGAAGTAATGTCTCTGTTAGTTTCTCTGGCATCACTATTGAATGTTATTCATCAGCAGTACCCCTTCAAAAGATGTATGACCCTGAACACATTGAAACCAATTTTTTTGTTGTGCAATTAATTTCCTTCTTTACGTAATGAGCCAATATAAAAGTTTCCTCTTCCAAACAGAGCTGCCCAGAAGGCTTCCGGGATTTTCGAGCAGAACAATGTGCAGAGTTCGATGGCACAGAATTCCAAGGGAAGAAATACAAATGGCTGCCGTATTATGGAGGTAATGATAAACATGTGGGGCTATGGTTCACCCTAACCATCAGTAGTATGTTTTGAAGTGACAGTCATGTTTTTGACTGCAGTATCCTTATATAGGGTACTCCCTTAACTGAAATGGAGGGGCAAGCGTGGCATGGAAGAAGCTTTGTTGCCAAGAGCAAAGCATTGCTCCCATGAAGAGACAGATCCCAAAGCTTCAGCACACCATTGTCTCTTGTAACAGCCATTTTCAGAACCATTGCTCAAGAAAGTTGGAACTGGTTGCAGCTACGTCCTAAAACTGTTAGAGAATCGAAAGCCCTGAAGTGTTTTACCAATATTCACAAAAGAATATTAGCAGAGCACAAGAGAAACTACTGTGTTTAATTAATGGGTGTTTCAGAAAATGGGAAGTCTCTTTCAATTAGCCCATGCTTTCTTGAGGAACCAGCTCAGAAGACAGATGTAGAAATGAGAAGTCCTTGCTCTGAGTTTTAGTACATTACCATTCACAGTTATTTAGCAAAATACCAGGGATTTAAAGTTTGTTTTTGGCTGTTAAACTAAACATATTCCTTGTTGTATGTCTTCTGTATGAGCACTTGTCTCACTCGAGACAGCCTTATACTTTCTATATAAAGAAATACACAAATATTTCTAGATATATTCTCTCTATAAAGGGAACATAACAACAACCCTACTAAGGAATTATCAGATATCTACTTGGCCCAATGTCCCCCTTTCATCCCAAGGAGTCCAAGGAGGAAGTGGTTGTGTACAATGTCAGAGTGGTTTTCCCAGAAATTTATTCAGAGTCTGCCACTTAATATCATTTCATCCCTCTGTTTCTGCCCCATGATCCAAAACCAGGCTCCTGATTATTATCAAACTAATAGCCATCCTATGTAATGATTGTTTTTTCTTCCTACCAGCACCCAATAAGTGTGAGTTAAACTGTATTCCTAAAGGAGAAAACTTCTACTACAGGCATAAGGAAGCAGTGATAGATGGGACTACATGTGAGCCTGGAAAGCAGGACATCTGTGTAGAGGGAGTTTGTCAGGTTAGTGATCAGTGGCTTCCTTCATTTACTGCTGGTCTGCTGTGAGACTGCTTGCTGCTTCCTGTTTTCTACTTGGCCTTTCATAGTAGCATCAGAAAAGATAATAATTCTGTTTCCAAGGTGATGAAGAACATGTGGACAGCATGTATCTGTCTCTGAATGTGAATAGAAGATGCCAACTCTGTCCTTTCTGTCACAACCCCTTCCCTGCTCTATCCCAACACCACCACCCCCCCGGACCCCATAGACTCAGGCTTTCTCAGTAGATCAGTCCAGCACTTGGCCAGTATGTCTTTCTTTTCTGTGTCACTGTTGTTTATTCATACCAACGTTCCTGTGCTTTCACAGACTGTTGGCTGTGATAACATGCTGGAATCTGACAAGAAGGAGGACAAGTGCCTGCAATGTGGAGGAGATGGTAGCACCTGCTATGGTGTGAAGGGCACTTTTAATGTCCCCAGCCTCCCCAGAGGTATGAGTGAGAAATGATCTGAGTAGTTTGGGTAGGTGAGGAGGAGAGAATTAAACTGCTACAAGGGCTGCTCACATGGTCACTGAATGTTTACTTGAAATGTCCCTATGGCATGTAGTTATTTAGCCTGCTTTGTAAGATTGTTCAGCTGTCCAGCAGCTTGATAGCCTCACCAGTGCAAAGCTCGAAACAGTACTGCTGCTGCTGCATGTGGCCAATTGAAACATTCCAAGATAACTAATAAGTACAATTCTGAGTTGTGGTCAAATCTGTTTGTGGCGAGCTCCAGTCTGATGCTTGTACAAACTCCAAAGATGTTAAAATTTGAAAAATAGACTTTTCACAGCTTACTTTTCTGTGGCGTG
Organism: Upupa epops; assembly: GCA_013397515.1. NCBI lineage: Eukaryota > Metazoa > Chordata > Aves > Bucerotiformes > Upupidae > Upupa > Upupa epops. Next base: position 51,966 of record VZRI01013119.1, read on the forward strand.
ACTTGGAACTTTTGACAGGTGGATAGTGTAAGGTGAAGCTATCAGAATGTAGATAAAGTGACAGCTGAAGTGCTCCCAGCCACTTCCATAAAGCTCATCCATTTGCTCAGATACCAGTGAAACTGTGAACACCTTTGGCACTGAAGAGTGACTGTGTGTCATCCACAGACACTGAATACATCACAGATATAGAATACTCTGCCTTTTTTTGTTTGTTTGTTTCCAGGTTACAATCAAATATTCATCATCCCTGTGGGAGCCACTAGCATCCAAATAAAGGAGGTTATGCCTAGCAGGAACTTCCTGGGTAAGATTGGTGTCATAATCTGTGTTTCAGTCTGTCTGGATTCCAGCCATTGCATTAAAATTGTATTTTCAGGTATACTGGGCTTTGGGATGTTTACCTGGATTTGGCAGATGGAGAAACTCCTAAAAATTGGAATCTTAGTCATTCTCAATGCTGGGCTTCATGTTTACCTCATTTTCTCCCCTGTGGTGATCTTGCTTTTGAGGGTGAGAATAAAAACAGCCAAACCACATTCAGGCTTCCTGCTTGAAGCTTACAAGTCCAGTTGATAGAACAAAATTGGCCGAAGAGTTCTGCTCTTTGCTTGATGGTTGCAAACCCTAACTACACCTGCCATCCCAAAATTTGGGATGGGCTTCTTTTCCCCATAGAGATCTTTCAGGTATTACTCTGTACAACCTCAGTCTCTGGTCATGGTGCAGAAGGAGGGAGAAACATCCTCACTGAAGAGAATAGTGATGTAGAGACAGTGGGGTGCGAGTCCCATATCTTAAGGGCAGGTGGGACAAAGTCACACAGGCTCTACCTTAGTGACTAATAGTGGGGAATGCAGAAAACAGGACTGGAATATGCTGGAGGCCTTTGGCTCTGCAGTAAAACACTTCTTGGGCCGCAGCAAAGCTCTGAAGGACTGAATGTGGAGCAGCTTCTGTCAAGAGATCTCTGCAGAGGGGACAGCACTGCTGGAGGGTGATGGTCAGCGTTGTTTGTCTCACCTCTGACACAGTATTGAGAGGAAACAGCAGCATCTCTGTGGAGTTCTTACAGTCCTCTTTCAATATGTAAAGTTTTACTATTAGTAGATGCTACTGGTTCATACAGGCACGACACTTTCAGGTTTGCAGTATGGATGTGAGGGAGCTGGCGTTCAAATGGTGGAACTGCTGAGAGCTCTGTGGGTTGTCAGTACTCTGAAAGCATTGTGGTACCTGGAGCCAAGTGTCTGTAATGTTCTATTACCTTTTCTTCTCTGTGGGTTTGTCCAGCTGTCAAGAATGTACGAGGGGAGTACTATCTGAACGGGCACTGGACGATTGACTTCAGCCGGGTGTTGCAAGTAGCTAGCACCATCATGTACTACGACCGTGGCTTAGAGGGTGACCTGGCCCCAGAGTTCCTCCATGCCCGGGGTCCCACCACAGAACCCCTCATCATTGAGGTAAGCAATCCTGCCCACCCCTCGCTGACACTCTTGCTGTCTTGCTTTTATAGCATCCCTTGCATCATGCAGTAGGAGTGCACTGTTGGGGACCACATGGAAAAGACTGCAGAAGTGATGGGGCCCCCAGGAATCTGACAGGGTCCCTAAGCTAGACCAAGGTGGTTGCCTTGCAGAAATCGTGTTACTTTCTGCTCTGGTTCTGTTGGCCAAAATGAGAGACAGGCTCTAGGGCACCGCTTGTCAGAGCATGCTGTAGATCAGGAAAGGGTTACTGTTACAGGAGCAGCTGGACCTTCTGATATTGAGAGGGGTGCTCTTCTCTGAAGAACACTGCTCTCTGGGGTCTCACGGAAAGCAGGAGAAAGTACAGCACAGCAGAGAATTGCTCCTTCCACAGGAGGTCAGCTCTGAACCCTCATACTTGCTGGAGAAATGCTGTGAAGGGGAAAAGTGTTGGTGCTGTTGCTTCCCTGAACTTCTTCCATGCCTCCACAGCTCCTGAGCCAGGAGCCAAATCGTGGGGTGCACTATGAGTACTACCTGCCTGTGCGAGGACAGCCATCAGGGTACAGCTGGAGCTACGGATCCTGGAGTGAGTGCAGCTCCCAGTGCGGTGGAGGTAAGGGCACAGCACCTGGCCCTTAGCCTGGCCACTGCTGTTGGGTTTGTACCAAAGACAGTGATCTTGTGTGCTGCCTCTGCAGCTGCCTTTTCACCCACTTGAGAGGTCCCTTCCAAACTCAACTGTTCTTCATAACTGAATCACACCATTCCTCTCTACTATAGCGTAGAGTCACATCATGTTCAGTTCACAGATACTTCCATGAGCCAAGTTATGCATTTTAAGATTAAAAAAAAATCCCACAAAACAAATTAAAAAACCCAAGTCAAACATAAAAGTGACTCTACTGACTTCTCTAGCTTGCTAGCATGCAGAGTTCCTATGAGCCTCCTCTGGTCTGCTGTGCTGATGGACATTTCAACCGCTTTTGCCATGCTGTGGTTGTAGGTGCTGACATTGTCTTTGCCTGGACACTTCTACCTTTAGAAGGCATGAAAGATAGCAAGTTTGTCTCCTGTACCCAGTCTTTGCAAGACTGGCCTCCTGAGCCTAACAAGAGGCCCCAGTTCTGCTGCTGTACACTGCACATGTCATGCAGGGCTCCTTGATGAACAACATATAGCAACATCTGGATATGGTGCTTCCTTTGTGAGTCTCAACCCATAAAATAACAGGAAAAGAGGAGAAAAATAGTTCTCAGCTATGCAGAACGGTTTGGTCTGTCTTGGACTTCCAGTGGACTCCTGTACTGTGAGGAGGCATCATTTGTGTAGGGACAGACCAAGAAGTGCACCAGACTCTTTTCCAGCTTGGCTGGGACAGGTGTGGATTCTGCACTACTTTAGAGTCACCAGTGCCCTGCAAACCTAGCTCTGTTGGCCTGTGTTGATCAGGATGCTCTCTTCCATCTCCTTCAGGTTTCCAATCCCGCTTGGTGTTTTGTACCATAGACAATGAAATTTACCCAGACTATATGTGCAGGAATAAACCCCAACCAGACAATAACCGGACATGTGGCCACCAGACTTGTCCCCAGACAAAACGGTAAGATTTCCTCTCTTTCTGGGCATTGACTTTTTTCTGAGGTCATTTTGGAAACAAGAAAAAGAATGACCCTCTCACTTCTGCCTTCCAGCATGGTTGCCTCCAAAGAAGTGTCTTGCTCCTGAGAGAGAGCTCGGTACAAAGGGTAGTGGTGATAACATTGGTGAGATTTCTGTGTGCACAAGGAAAGGGATTCATACCTTCCGTGTTCAGTTCACAGAATGGGATTGTGGAAGACTGGAGGACCATCTTCTAGCCTGTGTAGGATATAGGAAATATGTTCCCTGGTTATTGTTCTGTTCAACTATAGCCTCCCAAACCAGAGTTAGGAGGTCAGAGTGGTTGTCATTGTACATTATTTCTGTATTCCCAGTGTCCTTGCTCTTAGAAAAGACTAAATCCTGGGATATTTTAACTCCTGACATTTCCACTTTGTTTCTTGCTGGTGTAGCCTTACAGTTGGCCTTGGTTCTTACATGGGCATCCAGAGCCTTAACTAGGTGCAGTGAAGACTGATGAGAGAGCTGTTGAGGGTGAGAAGGCACTTGGAGACCCAGGAGCACATCTGAACACATGGTGGCCTGTAGCTACTTTTTTTAAGGTCTTTAATCCTTTGCTCTATGTATAAAGGGCTTCTTACGTCTATCTGCCACGAGCCTGGGATCACAGTGGTGCACGGAGCTCTCCGATGAAAAGGTAATGAGGAGAAGTAGATTGCAGAAAGCTCAGGATGGCAGTGGCTCTCTTCTGCTCTCCCCCTGGGTGCCCAGTGAAGGCTATGGGGCCTTTCATCCTTGGCACTGGTGGGCTTTGCTATTGATTCTTGCAGGTGGAAATGATGGTGGTGGGTGCTGGCAGCTTTGCTTAGGTTGGTTGTGCTCCTGGTAACTCAGCTCTTATGGGACTTATTTCTTCATAACTTTTGGCAGCTTGCTCTGATGGCTGGGATTTTTCCTCTGGAATGAGGGTCAAGATGTGAAGGGATGGTCCGGGAGAATTCTGTTTGATTTATCACAATTAAAAAAAAAAGAACAGAAAGGAAAAGAGAGGGCAATGGGTTGAGTGACTGAACCACTAGCTTAGGACACCTGTGTGCCAGGAGCTTCTACCTGCTCCAGCTGTTCCATTTCCAAAGGGAATATCTGGTTTTATAGCAAAGGTCATTCAGTTCGGGCCTGACAGTTGCATCTTTAGCACTAAAGAAGGGTGACTGAAGGAGGTGAACATGGGTGAGCCTGCTGTGGAGTTTCTGCTAGGATGTGAATGTGTCTTGGATTAATTGATAGTCATTGTAAGGGTAATGAGGGCAGACCAGGGTAGGAGCTAGATGGCTAAGGGAGAAAGCACAAACTGCCTTCACTCCCTGGATGGGGCTTTCCTGACTGCAGGGAGAAGTAGCAGCTGACAAACAGGTCACTACAATGCTTTCCACCCACCACTACTGCCTTTGACTGCACAACGTGCTGGAAGCACCTTATATTGACCCTGAAGCTAGGCCATGTAAATTATGCTCCCCAGCTACCACCAGGAGTGAGCAAGAGCGGAGATTTCAGCGTCAAAGCAGTCAGATTGTTCCATGAATGTTCCTCCTCTCACCTATTAGCAAGGCTGTGTCAGGTTCAGCAATCAAACGCAGGACTAAACCTACTGAAAGCTTCTGGGGCTTTCATGTCTGTGCTACTGTTGGAGAAACTGGCTGATAGGAGGAAAAATCAGCTCTCTACTGGCTGTCAGTTAAAATTCACAAGCACTTCTGAGAGTGTCTGGCATGGTTTGCAGGCAGAGTGAGGTCTTGGGTTGGTTTTACTGTTTCTGTCAGTAAGATGAAGTGTGATGGTTAGACTGGAGCCTGGTAGTTGGTTAGGCTGGAGTGTGGGGGCTGGTTAGGCTGGCGTGTGGTGGTTAGGCCAGAGCAGGTTCATTTTCCTTTAGCCAATCTGGACTGTTTTCTTTGATTTTTTTTTTCTTTCTTTCATGTTCCATTCCAGGTATGACATCGATCTCCGAGGTTCCTTCCAACTGAAGCTATTCTATGACATTTTTACAAACATAACAAGACCAAAAGCCATAGAGTCTCTGGGAGACCTCTGCTCTTGCAGAGAAACAAGTTGAGGTTTTGCCTGTGGAGTGAAACACCCATGCCCAGTTGAGCTGGGCAGTGCTTGGTCAAATGGGAACTCACCTCTCACTCTGTTCTGCAAAGGGACAGTTACCTTCCAGTCACTGAAAGGGGCCTGTCATAAGGCTAGGGAAGACTGTTCACAAAGGCAAGGGAACAATAGGATGAGGGATCATGGTTTTAAGCTGGAAAAGGCTAGATGTAAGTTGGACATTGGGAAAAGGCTGTTCAATTTGGGCACAGTGGATCCTTGGAACAAGTTGCCTAGAGAGGTGCTGGAGGCCCTATCCATTCCATATTCCATGATGGAATGCTGGATCCATTCGAGGTCAGGCTGGATGGGGCTCTGGGCAATCTGTTCTAGCTAGAGATGTCCTTGCTTATTGTAGGGAGGTTGGACTAGATGACTCTGGAAGTCCCTTCCAACCCATTATGGTTCTATGTGGTAGTTTCCCTGTGTGATTACACCAGGCAAGCTGCACTGCTGTGCCCTGTGCCCCTGAGCAGTTTAGCTGGGCTTACGTTTGTTTTCTTGACTCTGTGACTTGCAGGTGGAAAACAGGGGAGTGGGGAACCTGCTCAGCTACCTGTGGTGGGGGCACCCAGACTCGTTCTGTTTACTGTGTGGCATTTGACGGTCAGAGCTCCCAAGAGGTGGTGGATAACGCTGAGTGCATGGTCTTTGCACAGCAGCCTCGCAGCAGCCAACCCTGCAATGTGAGACCCTGTGCAACGTGGAGCACTGGTCCCTGGTCTGAGGTGAGTTCATGTGTGTGTGAGGTACCTGCCTTTAACATCTTTGGAAGAAGGATTTGCCAAAGCTTGGGGCTAATGAGCCAGGGAGTCCACAACACAAGAAGGACATGGATATGGTTGAGTAGGTTGTATGTAGACATGTAGAACTTGTCCATGAAGTGAAATGGGGACATGCAGAACTTGTCCGTGAAATTCTCCAGCTAGCTAGCACATATGTCACCCTATAAACACATCCCTGTTCCTTAAAGCTGTGGGTGGTCCTTCATCTCAGCTCCTCTCATTGCCTGTTTTCCATTCTCTGGCCTGGCAGTCCTTTCCCTGCTGTATTTTTATCAGATCCACCAGACCCAGCACTGGATCTAGTAAATGAGTGCCTGAAACTCAGCTGGGGAGGTCATCTAAGGTAATTCATACCATCCAGTTCTGGAGTCCACAACACAAGAAGGACATGGATCTTTTGGATCAGGGCCAGAGAAGGGCCATGCAGATAATTAGAGGGCTGGAGCAGCTCTGCTGTGAAGACAGGCTGAGAGAGCTGGGGTTGTTTAGCTTAGAGAAAGCTCTGTGGTGACTTAATAGTGGTCTTCCAGTACATGGAGAGGACTGCAGAAAAGCTGGAGAAGGGTTTTTTACAAGGGCTCGTAGTGATAGGAAACTGAAAGAGGGTAGATTTAGATTGAACATTAGGAAAGAGTTCTTCACCATGAGGGTGCTCCAGGAGGTTGTAAATGCCCCATCCCCAGAAGTGTTCAAGGACAGGTTGGATGGAGCTCTGGGCAACTTGATCTGGTGAGAGGTGTCCTGCCCACAGCAAGAACATTGGAACTAGATGATTTTCAAGGCCCTTTCCAGCCTAAACCATTCTATGATTCCCAAGTTAATGCTCTCGGTGAGAGACTTCAGTAATTCATGGAGAATTAGGCTGATTCTGGGAATCACCACTGTGAATTTCAGAGGGCACTGACAATGTGACAAGCCAGTTTCCAGTACAGAAGTTATGAACAGGTTCACACCGCAAAAATTGAAAACAAGATCTTCAGGCAGAAGACATGAGTAATACAAACCCTCATATTTTTCCAAAATCATCCTCCATATCTGTGGTAGAGATCAAGAGAATTGATATGACTAGGCCAAAATCATCCAATGAGCTACAGATTTCCCAGACCTTGACCACTGTGCCTTATTGTCCCTTCTACAGCATAAACAACTGCTCTGCTTGCTGTCATCCTGCAGGATTGTTCTAATGATGGTTGGTTGGTTTAGGCAATCTCAGAATGCAGATCTGCTCTAATGTTAGGGAGCACTGCCTGTGAATGCAAATGCAAATCAGATGTGACTGTTGTTCCCCTTTCTGCAGTGCTCAGCCAGTTGTGGGGAAGGAGTCCAGACTCGGACCGTCACCTGCAGGACGCAGCAGGGTTCTCCAGCGCAGGACCTCAACTGTCTCATGGAGCCAAAGCCATCAGCCACCCAGCCCTGCCTTAAGGAAGACTGCCTCCAGGAAATCGGCTGGCATGTTGGGGACTGGGGCCTGGTAAGCATCACACTTGCATGGTTTGGAAATAGTGGATGATTCCACTGTGCTCCTTGTAAACTGTGCAGTCTGCACATTGGCTGGGGCTGAGAGCAGGTACTGCTTCGTTGCTAGTCCTTTGGCTTGCTGCTGCCCTGTAACTGGCACTAGTGATGCTCCAGTTAATCTGCTCCCTGCTGTGTGTGCAGTTGCTACTGAAACAAACCCCTCTGAGGGAGGATTATGGTTTCAACGTCATTGACAAAATGCAGCCAGTTAGCTGAAACAGTCCACTCTTGCTGCTTGTTCCCAGTTCTTCGCTGCCGTCAGTAGCAGAACAGCTCTCTGGCTGAGCAGGGCTTGGAGCTCCAGGCTTTGGGACTGGCCATTGCACGCAGTGATGGAGCTTAAAGCACATTTTGGTAATGTTCAGATGAACTTAAGCTGGGTTAGTCCTGTCTTTGTGGAGGAAAATATTTTGTGTTCAACCTGGGATAAATGCCTGTCCTGCTTTAGATTATTACTTTTTTAAAATCAAAGGGGTCCACTGTCACCCCGTGACTCTGCTGGAGTAGATCCAATGCAGCAGATGACTTCCAAACACACTTTTTTCCTTCTGTGCTAGCCAGACCGGCCTGTTCTTCATGCCATGTGGGCCAAGTTTTAGTGGCAGCTAATGCAGCTGCACACCTCAATATGATCTTTGCTGGCTCGCGTGTACTTCCTATCAGAAGGGCTCCTACCTGCATCTGCGAAAAATAAATACTCTACCAATATGCATGGATCTTACTACGAGCAGGTGGATTAGAGAGCTTCCTCATCCTCTCTCCTCCCCTGAGCTGCTGCTTGTTGCATCCTCTTCCCAGTGAAGGGAGCTCCAAGAAAGCCTCCAGTTTGCTTTGTTGTTGTAGCCAGTTCCTGAATGCACTGCCCAGAACTGACCCTCTCACAGCTGGTGGATTCCCATAGCACTGAGATGCCTTTAGGGTAGGCTGAAGCATTTGGTCCAGCTCCCTGCCACACCACTGTGGGTTACAACAGCGTATCAGGGTGTTATGGGCTGAGCATGCCCCAGAGCCCAACACTTGAGGGCTGGCTGCAACATTTGGATTAAAATATGGTTTTCTAATTGTTCAGATGAGTCCAGCTGAAATACCATTTGCTTTGTCTTGGTGTGGGGGAAGCTGTGTTCAGCCTGCAGCTAATGCTGCATCTCTTCCGCACCTCTGATCTGTGGGGTTCTGGCACTCGGTCTCTGCTGCTCACTCCTTCACCTTGTCTCTCTTCCCCAGTGCTCCAAGAGCTGCAATTCAGGCATCCGTACGCGCCAGGTCATCTGTGCTGATGGCAACTCCAGATTCTACAGTCCTGAGACATGTGAAGCCATTCAGACACAGAAACCGGCCACCCTAGGCAGCTGCAACATGCAGCCCTGCCACCTGCCCCAGCGTGAGTGGTACTGTTGCACACACAGCCCTTTCTGAGATGCTTTTCTTTAGGGGTAGAAATCAACAGCTCCGCACCAGTTTGTGTTCCCAGCTTCTTGCCTGACTGTCTCCATTCCCTGTGTTTGTTTGGTGCACCTACCCCTGGCATCTTTGGGTTCCCATTACCTGTGATGTTTGAAACCTCTGTAAGGATGTTAGGAACAGTGCTGGGGTGTGTCCCCTTTGAGTTCAGTGTTCTGTGATGGTTCTGTCCCAGTATACGCTGTAGACTGACGCCAGGGCTCCCAGTCAAGAAGGATGGCAACCAGGGGAAAGGTTCAGTAGCCAGAAACTCTTCTCTGTGGACCGGCCTTAAAGGAGGTGAAACTGCTCAGGATATTTTGCTTGCTGCCTGCGTCTAGTCTTCATGCCAGGGCTGAAATGCTGAACTGCCCATTGTAGGCTCCTCTCCTGACCATTCAAACCCAATCATCCACAGCAGCTGTTCCAGAAGAAGCGACTTTTACGTCAGTTATTGATTCCTGGATGTTTTTGCCATGATTAGAACATGGGGCTGAACTAGCTGCGCTCACTCTGTGCATGTGTCACTTTGCAGAGGTCCCCAGCATGCAGGACACAATGGGATATGACGTTACCCACCAGTCCTTGCTGACACGTTACAACCCCAACAGCCCTGCCACAGGTTTGGGAGAATTTTGTTCATTTGGGTTTTAATGATGGGTGAAATAGGGTGTGGTAGGGGGAAGGCTCCACCTTTTCTTCATCTCTCTTACAGTTTTCATGGGTTTCTGGAAATTAATGCATCCAGGAACAAAGTGTAGACTCTTTTACATGAGTAGTGAGCAGGTTTTGAATCAGTCCATGACTCTCTCCTGTACCTAGATCCCAGGTTCAGTCAGCAAGACTTATTTCCTGGTTGAGTTCTTTCAGCAAACTGATACTGCCCAAGCAGATCATAGGACTAAGACAGGATGATATGAGGGAACCACAGTAATGTGGTGAGTAGTTTCTCATGGTACAGCAGAAAGAATCATCAGAGCTGAGCAAAGGACTTTAGGACTACCAAATCCAGAAGGGTGGGCCAGGGGACACACATTCAGGTGAAAACCTGATGCAGAAAAGCCTGCTCTGAAGCCTTGGGCAAGTCAAAAGGAGCAGAGATGAGGAAAACTGAACATATTTGGATGATTATCTACATACCTTAAGGACTTCTCTCCTTAGATTCCGGTGATGAAAGAATGCTCCCTGGGAGCTCTGGGATCCATAGAACCTCTGGGAATCACCGCATCCCACCCACCATAGACCACGACACCAGCATGAGGCCAGTTCACTGGGAATCTCAGTCAAGCTCATCGGGTTTCCACCAACTCAGCCTCTCCCAGGACCCAGCTGCAGGGGTTGCCTCTCAGGACTGCCATCAGAGCCCACATGGCTGCTGCCCTGATGGGCGCACCCCAGCTTTGGGCCCACTGGGGAAAGGCTGCCCCTCCAGCAGCTGTCAGCACAACAGGTAGCTGGAAGCAGACATACATGAGTCATTTGGCCTTTCCTGGGGACCTCCTGCAATGTCAGCCTGTGCCTGCTGAGCCAGGAAGGTCAGGTATTGCTGCAGCCCTTCTGCCTGTAGGTATGGATGCTGTCCTGATGGAGTATCGGCTGCCCAGGGCCCAAACAACATGGGATGCCCACGTTACCGTGATGTTCAAGTGAGCAGAAGTCAGGCCACTGCATCTGTTCCAACAGTGAGTACAGAACTCTTCGTGTTCTAGGAGTCTGTCAGATACAACGACCCAGAGTTGACCCCAGTGACTTTCACTGTTGGTTTTGTACTTCACCTCTGGCAGTAAATGCTGCAGAAGCAATATCTCAGGCACAGTGTCAATCCCTTTGGCCTTTGCTCCTGTTCAATCTAGGGCATTGACCTGTGGTCCCCTGTACACAGGGGACAGAGGTTGAGACTGAGAGGTTGAGAGGTGTCTGAGAGGACTATCCTGTTTAGAACAAATTGAATGATCCAGAGTAGCTTAATTTCTGTTAGTCAGAACTTGCCATCTGGTTCATAGGAGTTAAAAATGGGAAAACCACAGCTACTATTAATGGCCTTTGTCAACTGTGCGAATTAATTGGGGGCAAAATCCTTGGGAAGGTAATTCCTCCTGTTGCTTGGGGTGCCTTATGGGGCCAGCCAACAAAAGCTGTCCTGCTGCTCTGCTGGTTCAGTCTGTCTCACTGAAGAGTGCAGCGCTGCCTCAACGTCTGTCAGCCAACCTTCCCATCACTTCCCAGCATGAGAGCCTCTAGGATGCAAATAGACAGCAGTTCTTCTAACAGCTGGTCTTCTGCAGCCAGCAGCTTGGACACAGTGTCTTGCATGTGCTGCTGTCCTCATGCACGCATGATAACTCTTGGCTTTCAATTCCTGTCTCCAAGTCAAGCCAAGCCTTGTCTCAGCACCCCTTGGGCGAGTGCCATGGCTCCACGTACGGCTGCTGTTTTGACAGTGTCGCTTCAGCTTCAGGTCCTCAAGGGGAAGGATGTCTCAACAGGCCAAACTACTGTAAGTTGTTCTTTGGGTTCTTGGTTTGGAAGTGTAGGAAGAGTCCTGCAGAAATCAGCAGCACACAGAGACGTCCTGTATAGAAGCTCTGCTCTCTGTCAAATGTCATAAGGGCCTGTAGGACAGGTCTGATGAGGAGCAGTTGAGGGAACTGGTGTTTAGTCTGAAGAAAAGGAGGCTGAGAGGAGAACTTTATAGCTACCTGAAAGGAGGTTGTAGAGAGGTGGGGACTGGTCTCTTCCAAGTCACTAGTGATAGAACAAAAGGTCTCTTCCAACCATTCTATAAATTATCTCCTTGAAAATTGTGCTAGCTCAAACTACCACAGAAGTAAATTCTGCCTGGTGGCTGGGACAGGGGAAACCTGTAGGCAGTATGGAAAAATCACCAGATGATTTGGTTCTGTCAGCTACCACAGAAATTCTTGTCCTCTGTTGAACAGAAGAATGTGTGTGTGATCTCTGTCAGTCTGTAGGACTTACAGGAGCAATTTGCCCCTGAGAAGGCACCTTGGTGCAGCCTGGAGCGCTACAGATTAGTTATCTGGGTTTAGGCAAAGCAGGAATCCTCTCTGAGGAACCGGGGTCATGCTCAGCCCATGGACTGGGATGGAATGAGAGCTGCAACTAAGGCTGGAGGTGCTGCTTAGGGCTGCAGAGTTCCATACTGTGCCTGCCCTGCTGTAAGGGCACTAGAGCTGCTGGGCAAAAGCATCTCTGTGGCTTTGGTTCCCAGCTGTATCCTCTGCAGGCACAGAGCTGCTGCATTGCTTTGCCTTCTGGCCGTGGCGCAGATTGCTGGGAGCCAGCTCTGTGGGGCTGCTCCTAGGGGAAAGAAAGCTCTCTGGATCCCCTCCGCTCAAACACAGCTTGTCAAAGGATACTTCAGACTGTGTGTGGCTGCAATACGTGTGACCCAGAGCACAGGGCCTGGTTTGTAGACATATTGGGCTGTTGCTCCTCTTTGTACTAGTGTTACAGTGGGTGTTCTGTCCCACACTAAGCTTCACAACTGGGTCTAATCCATCACTTTGTGGGCTGGAAATATGCCACATGCCCCTTGCAGGAGAGGAAGCCTCAGAGTCAATCTTGCAACTGCACAGTTGCCTGAGGAAGGCCATAAAGAAGCCATATAGCATCTAGATTTAGAAACACCTCTGCGGTTGTTTCTCCTTCTACCAGTGGCAAAACTGGAGCAGAAAGGTGGTTGAACAACTGCTCAATTTCAAAGCAGAATTGGGTGACCAGCTCAGCTGTCCTTTCCACTTGCCCTCTGCTCTCAAGACCTGTTGTGTTGTTTAGGTGGGTGGATTGAAGCACCCAGACCTTTGTGCTTCATGACCCTCACATCTCCTTCTGTTCCACTCTTCTTGGCAGCATACCCTGCCATGTGCCTGCTGCCCAGTGCCCATGGGCCCTGCTCTGACTGGACTACGCGCTGGTACTTTGTGGCTGTGGTTGGCAAGTGCAATCGGTTTTGGTACGGTGGCTGCCATGGCAATAGGAACAACTTTGCCTCAGAGCAGGAGTGCATGAGAGTGTGCCACAGCTCCATGGGACTCCAACACTCCTCTGCCACAGGAGCTCTGAATCACCAGCACTCTAACTCCCGCTCTCATACAGGGGATGCTCAAAGGCAGCAGCAGCTACCCCCAAGAGAGTCTGCAAGTCACAGCCAAGAGGGAAGAGCCTATGGAGCTCCTCGCTCCATGCATGAGGTGCTGCCAAGGGCTGGTGTGCTTGAGGGCCAGCACAGGGGCATGCAGCGCAGTGGCCATGACAGCCTGGGTGGGCTGCACTTGTGGGCAATGCCTGTGCCAGGGCCCTCAGAGAGGCAGAGCAGCCACCACCAGGAGAGGCTGCCCAGTGGGGACAGGCACCGGCAGAAGACTTTCGGAGCAGATGTTTCCACAACAGAAGGCTTTGGGCACCAGCTGTCTGCAGACTCGTTCCCAGTGCGGGCTCTTCACAGGTGATAGTTTGCTTTGGTTTTCCCCCTGTTCTCCCAGCCCATCATGCAGCAGCAATGCAACTTCCTCTGGAGAGAGATGAGTCTCCCCAGCTGGGACTGACTAACTGGGAACACAATGCAGTGGGTTGGTTACACATGTGGCCCTTTGATAAATTAGGTTATTCAGGTCCTGGAGTTACCTGCACTTTCCCTGTTCACTAACAGCATGGGGGGCAGGGGGGGTGAGTGCCAAAACATGTCCTGGTTCCTTTGCCCGGGACCCCTTTGTATGCTGCACATGAGAACCCATTTTTTTCTGAGCCACACATTTATCTGAATCTCTGACTTCAGAGCTGTTATCTCAACACTGCCTGGTGCTCAAGGGAAGGCTTTAAGAAGCAGTTTGGTTCAGGATCCAACAATGTCACCTGGCAAATCAGGAGCGCAGATCTGATATAGATGCGTCTGCACTGGATCTTTCCGCCTGCTAAGCTAAAACTAGCTCCTTCAGAAGGCAGGGCTTGCAGGACTCTCTTCCTGGAGATCCTGTAGCATTCAGTGTGTTCAAATCAGCCTTTACTGTACAGAATGGGCTCCTCACATACTGCTCACAGCTGGGTGGGTAGTGAGTCCTGCTTTGCCATGTGCTTGTGCCTCACCCACAGTCAAACAAGAGGGCCCAACAGGGCAATGGAGATGCCAGTGGAACTGTTTTCTCTTTTAGAGCCATTCTGCAAGAAGATAAGCCCTCTCTTGTGACAGCAGTTGTGGGACAAAATGTCCAGCTTGTATGCAAGACAGGTACATCTTCCTTCTCCTGGGTGGAGTGGATGAAGGACAACCAGCCAGTGTCCTCTGACAGGTGAGCTCAGGCCCCTCCATCACAGAGCAGATGGGCTCCTTGCTGAACAGTGTGCCAAGCATGCCCGCCTGCTGCTTTTGTCATCCTTCTGCTAACAGCCTGAAAAATAAATAAACACATAAACAAGCCCATAGATTTGCCAAACAGCATGAACTGTCCTCCTGGTCTGCCACAGTACTGGGGCCCTGGCTTAAATTTGCGGGCATAACAGGTACTCATCCATAACAAGGCACTGGTGAAGCTGCACATGGGTAGTGATACAAAAAAATGTTGTCTCTGTGGATTCACCTCGGGGTTTTTTCAGGACAAAACCAGAAGTCCAGAGTGAAGCACGCAGCCACATAACTCTGGCTGGAAGTTCCTGGTTCTCCCATCTAAGTCATGATTTTTTAGAACATCTACTTTTGAATCCTGTTTTTTCCTGGGAATTCTGTATCCAACAACACTTTGGAGCCGGGTGATTCCTTTAGCTTGTGAAAACCACAGTTAAGAAAAGGTCTGGTAGGTTTTTCTGTTTGCAAATGACCACTGCTTGGAAGGTCATTTTGCCTCCTCATGGGGAGAGGGTTGCTGAAAGCAGTTCCCTGTTCTCCTATTTCAGTTCCTGTCTGTTCCCAACTGCCTTTCAGCCGCAGTTGTTTTCCCTGCCTTTAACCCCTCTGTGATCAGCAGGATTTTAGGGGGAGTTGGGAAGGGCACTACATGGTGACTATTTGTGTCCCATTGGCACAAAGAGCTGCTCTGCCTTGGGCAGCTGCTGCCTGTGGTCAGGCAAAGCACCTCCTCCTCGCTCCTCTTGCAGGCACACCTACCAGTCCGACAGCTCTCTGGTGATCAGCCACCTTAGGCCAGAGGACGCTGGAGTCTACACATGCCTCACATCTGATGGGGGCACAGAGGGACGTCAGATCCAGATACAGATCACAGGTGACCTATCTGCCACTTAAGACCAAAGCAGCAACTCATGTTGGGTTCCACCTCAACATGAGGAGAAACTTCTTTACTGTGAGGGTGACAGAGCACTGAACAGGCTGCTCAGAAAGGTTATTGAGTCTCCTTCTCTGGAGACTTTCAAACTTCATCTGGATGCAGACCTGTGTAACCTGATCTAGGTGGTCCTGTTCTGGCAGAAGGGTTGGACTAGATGATCTTTCAAGGTCCCTTCCAACCCTGACATTCTGTGGTTCTGTGATTCAGGGCTCCTCTTAATGTTAGTTCTTAATGGACAGCAGTGACAGTGAAGCCAGCTGCAGGAACAGGCTTCCCCCATGGCCACCCTGTGCTAGCAGTGATGTCTTCACCCCATGGCAGTGGTGTCCCAAGAGTCAGTTTCCACTATAGGGATGTCAAGAGGGAGTGTGAAGGCATTGGAGCCTGTTGTTGCCTCATGATAAAGCCTCAGCCCTACAGTGAATCCTCCTCTGTAGTACCTATAACCAGAGTGGTGGCTGTCCTGTAACCTGCCTGGCTTGCTCCTTGGGAGCCATCACCTTCCCCACAATCCCAGAAGGAGCCCCCTGAAGATGAGTTTTCTGCAGTTTCCTGGACTTGCCATCTCACACTACAAAGTGAGCGATCTGCCACCACTGTCTCTGCTGGTGCATTTATCTCCCAACAGGTCCTTCTGGGAAACAAATTATTCCCTGTTCTGAAAAAAATTACCTTATTTAAGAAACCCCCAAAACAATGTGAAAGACCAGTATGAAAAGATGAGCCTGCAAGGCACTCTGTAGCCTTCAGTCTCTGGATTGAACTTTGCTGCAGCTGTAGCTCATGAGGCAGGAGGCACTGTGGCCCAAGGGACGCTGTAATGCGTTCAGTGACAGAGGAGAGAACAGAGCCTAAACTCACTTGCCTGCAGGTCTGTGACTCTCATGAATAGGCAGAGCAGACTGACTGCTCTCACCAGCCAGAAAACAGATGGCTAAAGGGTTCTTTGGCTTCTGCTCACAAAGCTCTCCCAGCTCACAGTGATGCAGCGCAAGAGGTCACAGGGAGAAGCATCCTTTTGTTCACAGATGGCATTTTATTTTGTGTAGAGCACCAGAGTGCTGCTCTGGCAGAGGATAAGAGAGGTTTGGTCCTTCACAAGGAGAAGCAGCAGCAGCAAGAGCTCAGCAGAGACAGGAAGGTTGTACAGGCAGTTGGTTCTGCGCATCAGCAATCCACATACAGGTAAGTTCATGCTCAGCCAGTTTGCCCACCATGTCAGGCTCATGAAGCATATGGCCTCTCTTCATGTTGACAAGCTGTAGATTGAAAAGGTCCTGGATCAGCTTGTTCTGGGGCATGGTGGGGAAGGAGTGGTGCTGAAGTGCTGACAGCAGGAACAAGAGGCTATCCCAGTCACAAGCTGTCTTCCGCCTCACCAAGGGTCTCTTGAAAGAAAAATATTCCAAACGAAGATGTGTACAACATCCAACAGCAACGGAGCTGAGCTGAAATGACAGTGGAAATACCCAGGCAGCATCCTTAGCTGCTCAGGTTAGTGCAGGCAGAAGGCGAATTCTATTCTAGAAATAAGCCAAGCAAAGAGGAATTGCTAAATGGCCAGGTATGGTGAAGCTGTTGTTAGTACAGTTACTTTAGCTCCCAACAGTTTAAGTATTTTATGAACAAACAAACAGTTTTATTGGAATCTGTCTTCTCATGCACTGGATACTGCGTTTTGCAGCTTCTTGCATTTGGAGCTCCTAAGCCCCATGGAAAGGAAAGGATAGAAATTATTTTTGCTTTAAATGCAGTGTGGTTGGGCTCCAGATTAAATGGGACCATGAGCTGATCCCTCCCTCCCTTCTCAAGAGTTTCCAACCAAAACCCAGCCAATTCGCTGAACTTGCAGCAACCTCAAGTTGCCTAAAAGCAGGAGTCACTGAATTAATAGCACTGAAAGGGCACCTTTTGGTTTTGTCTTTTGTCAGGGAATGGGGGTGGGGGAGATGATGTTTTCTATGGTTTAATTCTCTTGTAAAAGGGTGTTTAGCTGTAGTTACAGGAAAGCAAAGAGCACTTGCACATGGGATGGTGTGAGAGCCTGACCTCAGTCTTTCTGCATGAAGGGAATGGCCAGCTCCTGAGCTTTGCAGTGGGCAATCTCTTCACCCTCCAAAAAAACACCTGCTCATCTTTGTGTGCCAGATCAGCTCCTGGGGGAAGCTCTCTTGGAGCCCTGTTTCAGGACTTCGTTCCTTTGCCCTGTGCTGGTGGCATTAAAAATTCCCAGGCTGCTACCTGGAGGGATGCTGTGACAAACAAGGCTGCAGTCTGTAAAGGGTTAAGCTGGGTGGTGGCAGTGCAGCACCAAGCTGTGCTGAGCTGGAGCAGGGCTTGATGGGGGCTGCTCTTCTCTGAATGTTGTCAGTTAATGTTGGTGATGGCAGTACCAGCTCTGACGGGAGTGCAGAGCCTGCCCTTCCCGCTGGAGGAGAAACCCAAAGCTTGTGATTTAAGGAAGGTCAGATGCTGAACGAGGAAGTTTCTGTATCTTGTGCTGTGCTGGTGAGCTTTGCAGGCTGAGAATGGACAAGAGCAAACCCTCTGTTCTGGAGGCCAGCATCGGGGAGAGGGTCAGACTGCCCTGCACAGTGGAGGCATCACCAGCAGTCACCATTGAGTGGAAGAAAGATGGGCAGCCCCTCTCCTCTCCCAGGTGAGCTAGACAGCTTCACCACACCTGCATGTAGGTTTGTGTGGAGAAGCCTGTGTTGTCTGAGTATTCCATGAGAGAATCAAGGTGATGGCCATGCAGCCAGGGCCTGTTCTGCTTTGAGCTGACCAGCTTCTTCTTGCCAGGGCCAGCCCATGCTGCTTGGTTGCCCCAAACTCACTCACAGAGCAGAATGTGGACAGTGAGCCCTTCCTTGAGTGAGCAGCTCAAAGCAGCCGAAGATTGAATTTATTCATCTATAGGATGAGCAGAAAGTGAACACATGACAAGTAAATTTGTCAAAGGCCAACTGGGCTGTGAGGCAGGGCACAGCAAAGAGAGATTTGGGTGTCTGCAGGTAACTACCCCAGCTGTGGCAGCCCTCAACTCTGCTCCCCCAAACCTATTTAAGCAGTGAGCATTGCCACAGCATGCAGTCCTAGTGCTGGGATTTGAGGATCAGGAGCCGCATTACAGGCTGAATTGGGCTGCTGCTAAACCTTAGCTCAGTGTTACTATAAAGTGCTCTAGTGCTGTGCACAAGGCACAGCACAAAGGCTGGTGGCTGGAGTCCTGTGCTGGCCTAAGCACAGGCTGAGAGGCTTTCTGCTCGTCCCCAGGCACAAGCAGCAGCCAGACGGAGCCCTGGTGATCAGCAGGGTCAGCTCTGAAGATAGTGGCTTCTTCACCTGCATCGCTTCGAATGGACGTGACCAGGATCAGCGCCAGGTCCTTTTTCGACCTCTAGGTACTGGGTGGGTGGGAGCATGCCTGGCATGTCCATATAGACACATGAGTGGGAAACACAGAGGGCTGGGCAGTGTTGGTTCTTGTCTAACCATGTCTCCTGGCTTCACCCTACTTTTACCAGGCAGCTCCGGGGCCAGGGAAGTATTGTTTTACCCAGTGGTCATCTACCTGTGTCTGCTTGATCACCATGGTGCTCCAGGCAGCTGGGAATCAGAATCATTAGGGATT
>VZRI01013121.1:5193-17991 GCA_013397515.1 Upupa epops
CGAGGGGAGGAAGGGGGAGGAAAAGGAGGATCACGAAGGGTTCGGGGGAGCAGTTCCCGGTGGAAAAAAAAAATATCAGGGTTTAGATTAAAATCGTCTTTTGTTTTTCTCTTTTTGCAATGTGGTCCCTTGTTCCCCGGGGATCGGGGCTTTCTGCCCTCCGGAAAAGCCCGGTCAAAACCGAGGAGAGAGAGGGACCACCCTCAGTCCGTATGGGTAGCAGTGAGGCAGATTAAACACCCCCCTTGCCTCTCCCTCTGCCCCTGCCCAGGGGGTTATCCCATGTACAACGTTCTGCACCCCCACCTCCAGCTGCAAAGAGCCTAAACATCTACTTTTGGTGAGAGGGACTGGGCTCTAAAAGCAAAGAGAGAGGGGAAAAAGGGTCCCTGGTGCCACGACAAAATAACTACAGACGGATGGGGACCAATGTGATTGCACCCAGCTATTGCCATGCAAGGCACTGGTTTAGTCCTGGCTCTGCAGGTCAGTGCAGATCCTGGCTAAGAAACATCCCAAAGGAAAAGAGTTTTGAAAAGCTAGACGGAAAAATTACCCAGAGATGCCCTTTGGGGTCCAGGGTGTGGAGAGAGCTCTCCCTCCAAGGTGGAGAGATAGTCAGGGGGATGGAGATGAGGGATTACATTGATCTAGGAAAGTTTACAGCGAATACAGAGAGGCTGGGGGCTATGTGTGTGCTAATCAGTGATTCAGGCAATCTTTATTTATCATCATTTTTAATCGGCTGTAATAATTTTTAATCGTCTGTACTCATGGAACAAACACAGAGCAGCGTTTCTCCCTCCTTTTATTTCCCAGGTTTTTTTTCCCCCCCCAAAGACCTCGTCTAAGGGAAAGAAAACTTCGCCGTAATTTCCCGAATTGCAGTTTGAGCTGATGAGTTTTTTCCTCCGTGCAAAGGACTTGAGGAGAGATCTCTGTCTTCTGCCTGTCAGCTCGCACTATACAAGAGTCTCCTCCTGCCACGTTTTAGGGCCACCAAAGTAACGCACGGGCTCAAGTTGAGGAGCCACCCCAGGATTTGACATGTAGAGACGGAAATCCCGAGAGAAAACAGGAGTCAGTGATGATGGCCAAGCTCGACCAGGATGGGAAATGCCCCATTTCCCTGCGGGGAGCAGCTCGTCCCCCCAAAAAGAACCTCCATCGATTCTTCAAGCTCCTGTATCTGCAGGGGTTTATTCTCGGGCTGCTTCGGAGAGATCTGTTCCTCTCTCCCAGAGAAATAAATAAACCACATTGTCAAGCTGCATCTTGGCTCTTCGGCCCTTCTCGTCTACTAAACATCCCAGAGTCTCACCGAAACCCTCGATGTTCTTTTTCAGGAGAAAATGTATTCCCCTTGTTTTTAGCCTTCACCTTTGAGATTTTAAAGCGTCTTTCTTCCCTTTCCGTGGTTTAACGACTGCTCTCCTTCTTTGATGCCCTTTTTTTATTCTCCCTTGCTCCTGCCCTCTCCCCATTTGCTTTGAACCAGCCCATAACAAGGACGCTGAGGCACGGCGGCCGCGACGGGCTGGCGAGTGTTTGCCAACGGGGCCGCAGCTCCCTCTTCTTCCTTCACAGAAAGGTCAAGGCCAAGTTGAAAGTTAAAAGCCTGTTGACTTCGGGGCTTCGTTGTGACGGCGGCCGTCGGGGCTAGCCCTGTCCCGTCGCCCCGCGGAGCTCCCCACGGTCACGGGCAGCACTCGGTCCCAGCTGCGGCTCTGCAGGGAGAAGGAGCTCCCGAGATATGCCGGGGTTGAGGCTGGAGTGGGATCAACGGACAGAGCGACTTGCTGCAGGACTTTCCTGGTAGTTTGTGCCACTTTATTTCCTTTTATTGATAGCTAATTTATAATGCAAGTAACAAATCCCCAAATTTAAAAGAAAAGAAAAAGAAGGGAGTGGGATCCATCTAGCACCTGGACCTCTGCCCCCCCTAGAAACCAAGGAAAGGAACCTTCTCTTTATGGAAACCTGATTTTATTCCTCTTTTCTCCTGGGACAGGCTCTGCAGCCTCCCCTCCGCCTCCCGCCCATGCTGCCCCTGCGTCGGGAGAGAGTATCTACCTATTTCACCTCCTTCCCCCTCTCCCTGCAAAAAAAAACACCCCTCCTTGCGTTTCGGCTAATTTTATGTGGAGGTTTTATTTTAAGGTTCCGAAATGGCAGCGTACCTCATGCTTTTAAGACCTCTCTTCCTTTCCGCTCATCTTCCATGGCTGGAAATTTTCGAGCAGGCTTTGCCGTCGAAACGGTTTAAAATGCGGCTTTTCCAAACTGCTATTAACTAATTTCCCTTCTTTGACAACTTTACCCGAGGAAAAAAAAGAAATCAGAGTAATATTTAAGGTCACAATAAAGCCAGAGGAACTGGGATTCTTTTTAAAGGAAAACCGAGATTTCTTTTATGAGTTCCTCTCTTCTCTCTGTGACCCTGGGCTTAAAATGATCACACGCACTTATCAGTTAGCGACTCTTCTTTTATTGTGTTCCCGATAGGATCCATTCAATATCGGAACCATCTGGAATCTGCAAACGCTATGGAATAACTTTTTAATAGTCTGTGCTTGCTTTATTTATTTGAAGCAATTGAATTCGAGGCAGTCGTTACAAAATACAAGGGGATTGGGGGGGTGAAGGGGGTGTAGGGAGAACCCAACCCCTTCAAAAGCAACTCAAACCCCAAAGCAGTTTGAAGCAGAGAAAATAAAGAAAGAAAGAAATTGGAAGTCCTTACAGGCTTAACGTTTGGAAATAATCAATTGTTGGAAAATTAAATTCTGGTTTTGGAAGAGAGCCCAGCTCTTTGGTTTCTGATTTTGGCAATATTTCGGGGGTGTGGGGGGGTGTGGGGAGAATAATCATCAAATAACAGGCAAACATTTTGATCTTTTATTTCTTTTTCTCTCTCTCTCTCTCTCTCCACCGCCGGCCTTCTCTTTGCCACCCCACAGGCATCTCCGGAAGCCCGAGGGGATGTAGGTGCGAATATTTGTCTCCCTGATGCTTGAAGGCCAGAATCTGAACTTTATAGCACATTGCTCGTGGATCCTTTGAACAAATCAGCTGGCATGGGAACAGAGAACGTGGCCTGACTTCTCTTTGCTCTTTTTATCCCCATTCGGTGCTGAACCCCTGGCGCCACAATCACTGCAGAGGGTTTCTGATATCCCCTCCAGCTCCTTTCTGGGCTGAGATGTGGGATAATTTCGAGCTCGAGGTGCTTTGTTTAGCTCGGTTCTTACTGCCCTATCACCTCCCAGGTTTCACCTCTCCTTCCTGGGCTTAACTGGAGGCTCCTTCCTTGCTGTTTCATTTCTTTTTGATAAACTGGGAGGGCCAAAAGCTCCACCTCAGATCTCTGGTCTGTTGTTCCCAGGCTGTCCAAGCTGAATTTTCCAGTGTGGTTTTCTTTGTCCTGTTCACCAAAATGGGAAATGAAATACCGTGGTGGTTCCCTGAAGGTCACCACTACCAGTGCCCCTCACTCCCAGTCCCAAATCCATCCAGTCCCTTGGAAAATGCCCCTCTATGAACCCCCTTTGCTCTTCCTGCATCCTCTCCCAGTCTGAGCAGATCACCCAGTGAGGACAAATCCTCAAACAGGACCAACCCTGACCCCACTCTTTCCTCTGGAAGGGGAAGAAACTTAATGGGAATGTGCGATGGTTTTACCCACAGAGCATGAGCCTGGAGGGGCTGTGGCCTGGGTGCAGCTCTGCAGAGCAAATACTCCTGCCTGGGAGTAGAGAGACAGTAGACAAACATGCTAAATAATACATTTGTGTTTTGTCTCTCTGACAGCAAGGGCCGTTTGCACACCCTTGACCTGGAAACAAACACATAATACAGCTGGCTGTCTCTGCTTGTGTTGGCTCAGTGTACAGTCCAGCTCTTCAAACACCCTTTACTTTAGATATGGCAAAATGTGCATCTCCCCACACCCCTGTGTGTGCCTGTACATGTATCGTGCACTGTGCATCATCCTCACCCCATCCCATCCACCCCACCCAGTCACAGCAACCCATTTCCCTATCGGCACCGAGCCCGGAGCATGGCCCATGGCTGCACGCACCAGAGACTGACTCTGTGTTCCCCAAGTTCCTGCTCAGCTAAAGCAATTTCAGCTGTTGTGGGAGAAAAGGGGAGTTGCTGTGTGCTTGGCTTTCAAGCCCAGCTTCTGATGTTTAATTTGGTAGGAGTCGTCGGGCTCCTTTGCTCTTCCCCCTATGGCGTGCAGTCTGGTGGGGATCCCACAGGCAGAATGAGATGGGGCTGAACTTGACCTCATGCAAGGAAGAGCTGGAGATGAACTGCATTTTTGGTGTAATTGTGAGGATTCTGAGTCCCCTTATCAAAAATGTGCTCTGCAGGAGGTGAATTTGGTCATCTCCAGCCAAGGCAGGAGCAGATCTCTTATTTCACTCATTTCAATGCTGGGTACCTTGGCCAAAGATGACAGCCTGAAGGTTGGACTCTCCTTCTCTCATAGCATAAACCTTTAGTAAAGCCTATAAACTGGACTGTGCTTTTGCTCCAACACTGCTCCTTTGCGCTCAGTGGGTTTTTGATGTCTTTTCTGGTCTATCTGCTAGATCAGGAGTCTCTCCCTAGAGCAGCAACTCATGGTGCCTTTGTCTCTTTGGACTAAACCATCGATATGGCCGTTGCACTGAGGTTAACAAACATCTAACATGATTCACACCCTATGCTCAGGGAAGACTCACTGAGCTCAGTGAGATGGACTGTAAATCATGGCAAGCTGAATGGTGGCTGCTCCTAGTACCAGCTTGGGCCAAGAGGTGCTCAGCCCAGCAGAATGGTGACTGAGGTGCCCAGGCCTGCAGAGACAGCTGCAATGGCAGTGATGCCTTCTGCTATTCATGGCAAAACCTCCTTCAGGGCCAAGTTCTTGACTGCAGATAAAATATGGGGGATCTGAACCTCCTCAGGGCAGCCACACAATGGAAATACCCCACAGAGATGCCCAGGGTGCAGCACTGCTGCTTTTCTAACTGGATCTTGTATGCTTGCCACCAGTATCAGGAAGAGACCTGTGTATGTCCAAGTAAGTGGCCAAGTGTTGCCTGAAGGGGTTTCTTCTGCCTTCCTCAGCCTGGTGGTGGATCAATAATGCCTAAAATTACTAACAGCTCTGTAGCTGTGACTGGCCTCAGCATTGTTCAGGCAGAGCAGAGTCTGTGCAAGCCCGTGAGGAGACGGTAACTAACAGACCATCAAGAGAGCTACAACCGTTGAGAGACGGTCCATACACTGGCCTCACCACCAGTGACTCATCACCATCACTGCTGCTACTGCCAGGCCAAGTCTGGGGAGGTCTCTTCAGCCTCCCCGTCACTGCACAGAGGTGGAAAGTGGTGCCCAGTGAGTTCAGACAGATGCAGTGTAGAAAGACGTGAAGAGTGATGAGTGCACCAGCCTACAGAGCTGCAGCTCTATTTGTCACCCATCCAGGTGGGTGTTAATTTTTACTCATATCTACTTATTCTAGATTTCATTATTCTAGAGTTCTGTTCCCTTCTCAGTCCACAAATGCAGTTTGAGATCCTAGCCTGAGGTGGGAAGAGTGACAAGGAAGGACTAAGAGCTCAACATGATTTCTGCATCACTGAAAGCACGCTGAGGCCAGACTGGGTCCACAGAGCTCCTCTTCTCTGGTACTGTCTTGGCTTTCATCTCTTACCCTGCTCACCCTGTCAGGGAGGAGTAAAACTCCCCTGTAAATCAAACGGGGTGGGTGGCAAAGACACCCCTCGAGCATCCCGGGCTTCACTCCCCACTGCTCTGTTCCTCACTCCTCTCCACAGGACCCATGGGTGCCCTGGGCGGGGGAGGGAAGGGAGACAAGTGGGTGCCCTAGGCTTTGCCCCACCCTGCCGGAGGTGGCCCTGGGCACCGGGTCCACCCCGGCTCTGCCAGTAGGACACCTCTGGGTCCCACCGGGCGTGGATGGGTGCCATGGAAGGGTGGAGGAAAGAGGAGAGGGAGATTTCAAAGGTCGCTTTTTCCTACCCCCTCCACCCCCTTCCTTATTGCAGGGGCGGCGGTCGGGAGGAGGAGGAGGGGTGGGGAGGAAGGAGTGGGGAGAGAGGGAGGGAAAGAGGTGGCTGGGGGGAGACACGCAGTCGCCTCCCGCCTCCTTCCAGGGGCTTCAGCTGGGGCTTGGACTGTTGCAGGGGTTCAGGGGGGTCCAGGGTCTCGGGGTACCTAACCAGCATTTCAACCTTAACTGGAAGCTGGTATCCAAATCCAGGTATTTCCTGGCATTTTGGACACTGAATTCACAAGCCCCCCCAGCCACCCATTCCTGGTTGTAGGGACTGGCCAGCTAACACCGAATTAATTTAATGGGGGGGGGGAAGAGGGGGATAAATGTGGTTCTGTGAAGTAATAAAAAGCCTAAACGTTCCAGACAGCAAATTCAGAAATCACGCCAAGTCTCAGTCGATTGGGGAGTGAATTGTTTGTTTACAAGAAGCGCCAGACTGAATGGAATCCCACGCGTGAATACAGCGGCGGAATTGTGGGTTTACGAGAAGGACGGGGTCGGATTCTTTGTGTTCTGCTTCGCAGAAACCTCATTCTGTCCCTTTTTCAAAGGATAAAACACAAGGGAGATCACCTTACTCGTGTCCGACGTTTGGAACCCTTCTCCCCACCCCGTCGGAAAAGGAATCGGGGCTCCTTTTCCCAGCCCCGACGGCTTTTGGGGGTGAGCGGGGGGGGTTTTTCGGGCCGTTTACATTAAGGGGCAAAACCCCCGCAGGTTTCTGCACAAACAGAGGAGAGCTGGAGCAGGGGCTCGTGTGGGGATGACAGAAGCAGCACTTGGTGGCGATGCAGGAATTACTCCTTTAGGACCGAGGAAATCCCGTCTGAAGAGTTCACCGCAGTGCCTGGCTACCCGTCTGAGGAATAAATCCAGGCACCGGATGGAGTCGATGGCGGTGCAGGAGTGCCCATCTCCTCGAGCAGGATAAAGGGTTTAATATCCCCTGATCTCAAGGTCTTCCTGATAAATAAAGACTGTAGCAGAGCAGAGAGGACGTTGCACGGCTCAGACCTCACATCCTCATGAGCATCAAAGTCTCGACCTTTTTTTACTCGTTTTCCCTAGAAAAATAAAAAGCCAGGAAATTCCTTATTATTTCCCCCTGGCCGCTGCGGTGCAGAACCGCACCTCGGGCGAGCTGTGCTGCAAACCAGCCGGAACGCTGAATTCCCAGGGACTCATCTCCAGAGATCTTTATTATTTTTTATTATAT
This sequence comes from Upupa epops, assembly GCA_013397515.1. Classification (NCBI taxonomy): domain Eukaryota; kingdom Metazoa; phylum Chordata; class Aves; order Bucerotiformes; family Upupidae; genus Upupa; species Upupa epops. The sequence goes on from VZRI01013121.1 coordinate 12,486, forward strand.
ATCTATTTTTTTTTTACCGAATACCTTTTCTGAACTGGTAGAGCATCGCTTCACACCAGTCCAGAGATTCCTGAGCCCCTTTGCTCTCCCTGCATTTACTGGTTTTCCCCGATCACTGGGACACAGAGAGAAGCTTGGAGCTTCCCAAGGTGGGGAAACCTGCTGCTTTCTACTCTGGGCTATGGAGACATAATAATTAAGACCCCTCCGATTATAATTAAGGATCGATATTCCTCTGAGAGCTCTCCGTAGAGGTTTAAGTAATCGAAGCACATCTCTAAATGTATTATATTAATGAATAAATAACATTAATCTTTAAGTTAGTAGAGTTAATATTGAGATAACATTATATAACATATATATTTAGATATATATTATCAATATCTATCTATATAATATAGCTATAATATAGATTATTTATCTATACTCATCAGTATTTCAATATGAATGTTATGTGTAGAATAACAACAACAATAAAAATAACGAAAACAAAATATCATCCAGGCGAATTTTTGAATTTAATATCTGATTTTGTCTACTACTCAAAGGATCCTGAGGAAAGATTCCATCGGGGCAGCGCAGAGATTTGGGGTTTGAAAGCATCGTGTTCCACAAATCCCAAATACACATCTTTCTCTGCCTCAATTCATGCAACGGATGGGAAAAGTTTTTGAGTTCCTTTAGTTTCTTAGGTGCTAAAATATTAAAAAGAAGAAAAAATTACTCATAACAACATAAAACCCCCAAAATAATGAGATAAAAGCGCAAAACATGGAAAATAAAATTGTTTTAATGTTTTTTCCCACCCTTTTAGCCCCTGTTTTGCTCGAACAACCCATCCTCATCTCCCCCTAAAACGGGAGAGGAGCTTGAGGAAGTTTTTACCTTCCTTTCTCTGTAAAATTCCAGTCTTACCTGAGAAAGCGGCTGATTTTTGCCCTGCCGGTTGGGTGCCACCGACCCTGAAGCTCTCGCTGGGTTTGAAGCTGGGTGGATTAACTCTCACCCTCTACATCCTTGAAATACAGGTGTGCTGGGAAGGGAGAAGGTGTACTGGGAGAGGGGAAGTTGTATTGGGAGGAGAAAAGGTGTACTGGGAGTGGGAAATGTGCCCTACATAACCAACTCCTCTCCTCCCCCCCTGAGCTGACAAAGGGATCGAGTTCTCAGCCGCGAAGGCAACTGCTTTATTTTAGATGGAGTAGTCGAATCATGGCAAAAGAACCAGGATTGAAGGTGTCCTCAAGGTACCTCAGAAAAATGCCAGTGTAACCGTTAATTTAAGGAGCGATTTGTTTGGGGAGCACTCAGCTAGGACCACCACCCCTCCCCCCCCGCCCCGGGCTGCCCTGTAGCTTATTTCGCTTTCGTTTTCTTCTCTTTCCCCTTCTTCCCAGTAAATTTACCCCGTGGGGGTAGATGAAGAAGGGATGGACTCCTGGATCTGCCTGAAATAACTCGAAACTTTCTTTGTTGAATCATTCAATATAAAAGGAAAAGGAATAACGAATCTTTCAGAACCTCCCCCAACTCGATTTTGTGCCTTAAAGTCCAGGCAATCCCTACTCTTCCTTGTCCTCCAGCGAGGAGAATCAATTTTCTTTCTTAATTATCAATCAGGATGGAACAAAGAATAAATTAAACAGATTACAGCCCAGTCATTAATTAAAAAAAAAAAAAAGAATCAATTTCTTCTACCTTTTTTTCTACCCCTAATGTTATTTTTACTGCCTCTCTTACCCAGAGATAGTTCTCTGCTTCTTTGTGCCAGGTGCTTGTGTCCTATTTGAGTTGCCTACAGATGATGATTTTCTGAAAATTCCCCCCCTTTTTTTTACAATTTCTATTTATTTTAATGTTTTAGTACGAGATTCTTTAAAACCCAGGAGCAGCCAGCACCAACATTTCCAAAGGAGCTGCAGGTTAGCTGTGCTCAGCATCAGGCACAGACCTGAGCTGCTCCACACATCCCACAGCTTCCCTAGGGAGCCCAGGGTCTCACAGTACATTTTTCCTTCTCATTTTAGTGCAGTCAATGAGGTTGGGAATAACTCAGAGTACAGTCTAGTGGGGGGATAAAAGGATTATTCACTGTGACTCTAGAAAGTCCTTAAAAACCAATGCTCATTTAATCCCTTTGACAAATGTCTTTCCAACAATGTCCAGAGCTGCTTCTTTATAGCAAAGTAGGGAGACCATGCACACACACTTGCACACCCACACAGCAGGAGACTGTTTCTAACCAGTCATTCTCTTCTTATTCCCAAGATAAATCAAAACCTTTCAATACCTGTGCCCATATCCTTGTATATCCACTAGAAGGAGGGACAGACCTGGCATCTCCCTCCTTGTGTAGCATGTAAACCACATCAGAGCACTTCCCCAGCACCCGCCTGGCAGATGGTTCATGATCCATGTTGCCTCTCCACTGTCGTTATGTACAAGTTCTCCCGCTGACTAGTCACGTACCACAAGACATCAGGCACTGCCAGATCACTTTTATGAATGCCAGCACCAATAAACACTGCTTGCTTGGTCCTTGGTGGTTGGGAGCGATGTTACCACCCGTGCGACTTCATGTAATCATGGATTTCTGTGCCCAGGCCCCAGCTGTGCAGAGTGGGGAGTGTGACATCGCCATCAGCAGCTTTGTATTTTCCATTTGCTATGGAACATGTGGCAGAAGCACTCTCAGTTGGTGCTTAAGAAATGAGATGAGAAGGTAAATACTGTTTCCTCGTGGCTGCCTCACTGTAATCATCTCCTTGCTTGAGCTCCCCCTCTTTTACTGTTCGTAGAGAACACATTTTCCTCTGATCCTAATGGCTTCTCTCCTTTCTAAAGGTAGAGGGGGTTTATTCTGGATATTCTACAGGGTTCCCCGGATCCCTGCAATTCTAGAGAACATTAACCCAGAGATTTCAGTCACACTGCTGCTGGCTCTGCTGTAGAGGAGGAAACCTAGAACAGTTTCAGCAGAAAGGAGTCAGAACACTCTACAAACTGCATCCCTCCCTGTCTCTGATAGAATATAAATCTTCAGATATATGTTGTAATGAAAGAAGCCATCCCCTATGCACTGGAACTAATTAAATCCCAATCTCGTGTTCCCAGCAGAAGGGATGTGCCTTGGGAGCAGCAGAGCTCCTCCACACACACACACAGACAGAGACCCAGACACACACAAGTCTTGCACCTTCCTACACTAGCTGGTTGCTGGAATTACAGGCCCTGGAAAGATGCTGAGCAAATGTCTGGGCTCCTGATCTGTGGGAAAGTCTCTTGTTATTCTAATTTTGCTCCTGTTGTTACTGGTAGTAAAGATAGGATGGGTATGGGGTGGGTGATGTCGTCTTCTTCCATGGGGAATCGCCATCCCAAGAGCCCTGCAGCAGGTTATCACTTGTGCAGGACTGCAGCAGCTTATGATTACAGGACGGAGAAAAACTGAATTAACTGAGGGTCTTCCATAGGATGGAAGAGATTTGTCCATCAGCAGCAGAGCCCTGGCAGAACTGCTGTCTAAGAAGAGGTTCTCTGAACTCAACCCAAAAGGGACCAAACACTCTCACTGCACCAGTTCTTCTGGAGAAGCAGGAAAGAAGGGAAGCTGAGGCTGGTTGTGCCACTAGCTCTTGCAGAGAAGCTATCAGAGGATGAATATTACCTGCAGCAATACGAATGGAAAAGGGTGCCTTTTCCAGATGCAGATAAACCCTTTAATCTCATTTTGCATAATTGCATTGTCGCAAAGGGATTATGTACTATTGAAACCGCAGATACCCTCTAGCCTAGCTCATCTCTCAGAGCCTTTGGCTGACGGTGTTGCTGTAGAGAATAATTATGGCTTCATGATCGTCGTGCTTTGCCCAGATGTTATTGATACAACTCATCAGCCAGACGTTGTTCTGAAAACATTCGACTAATAAATGCCACCGCAACCTGCCCGCATACGAAATATGATGGAGAGAGAAATAATAAAACCTGCTACAGTGACTGAGCAGGACGAAGCCATAGTCACATCTAGTGAGACCTGGAAGCCTTCGAGGCAGAAACATTTACTGGAATTGCTTCCAAAACATTGCAATTCAGAGTGGGCAGAAGAGAGGAGGGTTGGGTTATCTCAGCAAGGAGCCCATTTATAGCAGAGATAGAGAGAGGATGGGGTTTGATAGTGGTACACAACAGCATATCTTAGTGGGAGCAGCTCCTGAGCTCAAGTGGCACCAAAGAAGGGTTAGAACATCCTTGAGCTTCAGAAAATGAAGCTGTCAGCCTGTTTTTGTTAGGACTTTCCCCACAGAACCCCTCTTATTCCAGCTTTCCTTTAAGTCCTCTAGTCCAGCTGCTACTCCAGAGGAGTGAACATTCAAAAACCAACATAAAATGACAGCATCAGCTTCCTTCTTCTGCCCACTTGACTCTGAAGTGGGAAGCACTGAAAAGTCAGCACCATCCTGCCTCCCTCCCTGGGCTGAGCAGCAGGGAAGTGGCACACGGACGAGTGCAGATACTGTAAAGCATTTCTTCGCCGCCAAATGAAGTGGAGACAAGTGAACCTGTACTTGCCCTTAGCTGAAGGGCAGTGTCAAAACTTCATTTTCTTTTTGATTAACCCCCAGATGAAGTAATTTAAAGGGAAGGAAAGTGATTCTGCTGAGTGACACTAATTTCAGTCTGATTCATTTTACAGTGTTGTAAAAACAATTACGTGCCTGGCACCCTCCAGAACATTGAACACTGTTCAATAACCATCAGATCTACTCAGATGAAACTGATACAGCTTGTTAGAGCAGAAACTTATTGAAAATGTGCTTTGCAGCCAGATCAAGCGGACGATGGGTTATGGGGGTTTTTTTGGTACTGTGAGCATGGCTGGTTTTCCTCAATCTACACAAAAAGGTGCAGTTGCTATAGTCCCTTTGGCTCTTGGCTTTCAGGAGTCTCTTATTTGGGCACTTCATTGGGTTAAGTTGATTTTTCAGAAGTATTAACAATCAGTGGGAAGAAGTGTTCAGGGCTTTTAAAGGACTAAATCTTTGTAGCAGCTGGGAGTGATGGAGAAGCCAGAAGCGGTTCCGTTTGAGCTGTTCAGTAAAAAAGCACTTTCCCAGTGGGGTTGCTCCCAATGATATCCCATCCTTACTGGTCAGAGTTGCTCACGGCACACTGACTAACTTTCAAAACTCCACTCCTTCTGCTTTGATTTGCTGTTCCCTGACTACGTGTGCAAATCCGGCCTCTCTGGTACCTAAACTGATAACAACTACATCAAAAAAGGAAAGAAATTATTCTTTTCCTTTCTTTTATCTTTCCCTTCTCTTTTCCCCTTTTCCCCTTCCCTTTCCCTTTCCCTTTCCCTTTCCCTTTCAGTTTCCCTTCCCCTTTCCTTTTCCCTTTTCCATTTCCTTTTCCCTTTCCTTTTCCTTCCCCTTTTCCTTCCTCTTCCCTTTCCCTTCCTCTTCCCTTTCCCTTTCCCTTTCCCTTTCCCTTTCCCTTTCCCTTT
>VZRI01013122.1:1248-17699 GCA_013397515.1 Upupa epops
TAGGTCTTCCAGCAAATATCAGGGTAGTTAAAATCCCCCATGAGAACCAGGGCCTGTAGCTGTGAGGCTGCTGTCAGCTGCCTGTAGAAGACCTCACCAACTGCCTCATTCTGATCTGGTAGCCTGTAATAAACACCCATAACAGTGTCACCCATGCAAGCCTGCCCCTTGATCTACCCCCTTGATCTGGATCCACAAACTCTCAACTGTCTCTTTATCCACCCCTGGACTGAGCTCAATACATTCCAGTTGCTCTCTCATGTCAAGAGCACATCCATGACACAGCCATCCATGACCACATTCCAGTCATGTGAGCTGTCCCACCAGGTCTCTGTAATTGCCACCAGATCATAATCACCTGACTGGACACAGTTTTCTAACTCCTCCTGCTTATTCCCCATGCTGTGTGCATTGGTGTACATGCACTTTAGGAAGCTAGCTGAATGCTCCAATTTCAATTTCACCTGAGGACAGTAAGAGGCCACCTGGTTTTCATCACAGAGTATTCTTTCCCATTACTGGGGACTGTTTTTTTCTGTGCACAGCCTAGGCCATTTGACCTGTAGGCACTGATATTTCTAAAGGCACAGGATTTAAGCTGTAGGTTTGAGTTCAAAACAAACCTTTCCTTTCCCATGGGGAGATGGTAGCCACTTTATAACCCTCATTGGATTTTGAGTGGGTTAAATTGTCACTGTAGACAGAATCACTCTGACTTCAGCAGACCCCCTTGAACTTAAAGCAGCAATTTGTTAAGGGAAATGGAAGCCTTTATTACCGACTTTAATTTCCATGTTGCTAAAACCACAAATGAGTATGTGAGAGTCCATTCAGTACTAGGTATGAGTAGCTCATTCTCCTTTCTTGACTCCATCCCTTGGCCTGTGCCCCGGCAATTTATAAAGTGACGGCAGTGCATAAGCCTGTTATCACTGTGGCAGACTCCCCATAACAGTTTCTATAGTGATAACTTCAGGGCTCCATGGTAATGGACACAGCCAATTAATTTCCTGTCTGTCCTTTCTCCTTGCATAGCTTTACTATTGCGAAAACTAAATGTCAAGTAGGAAAATCTGTTTTGTTCCTCTAGCCTAGAAACAGTAGATAAGCATAAAAATCAAAGCCAAATATCATATCTCTGGAGATTTCACATATGACTAATTACAATTTGGAAGCATGTATGCTTTTAATTAAGCTCTTTTTATTAATAGACACAAAAAAACTATGAAGGTCTGCAGTGCTGAATACTAGTAGGATGTCAGGCTGTGGATTCCGCTTGAGAAGTTGATCTAGTAAGAGGGGAAATACCATGCTGCCTCTCTCAGGCTTTACCTGAGGGAGAAAGTAGCATGATGTGGGGTGTGTAAAGGACTGGAGAGGATTCCCACAGCCACACACCTTGTGAGCAATTTGTCCTCTGGAGTATCATGAAGATTTGCTGTGATGATGTCCTATCCAGCAGCAATTTTGTGATTTTGCAGTGGGCAATCAAAGCAGTCTGATGCTGAGCCAGATTTGTAGCTGAATTGTTATTCCTTGTGATAACTGCTATTGCTTCCTATTTGTCACTGAGTTGGGCTGGGACATGCATCACTCTGACAGGTGCTCTTTACAGCAGCGATTCTGGAAGTAGGTCAAGGAGGTTGATGGGTAATTTGTGCTTGGAGGACCAGAAAGCATGATAATGGGAGGGGAGGTGATTTTGAGTGGTTCTGTCCAACAGTTCATTGATCTACTGGTGTGGATTACGATAACAGCGTTTTCGCAGACACAAAACTGCCAGCCCCTGTGCACTACAGTTCTCATTTAGAAAAGAAAAAAGGACTGCTCACTGACTGGAAAATAATGTTCGGGGTTTTCTTTAACTTTCTAAGAACAGGAAATATATAAAGTCATGAGGGCTTTTAATAAGTGTGTGAAGTCCAAAGTTCTTTCTGAAATAGTCATCAAGATATACTGGAGAAAAAAGTCTGTCTGCATTACTACAAATTTCATTCATTATGGCTACAATGAAAAGAGAGATACCACTGACCACACGGGCATATAATGTTAATAGCCCTGAACAGGACACAGCACTGTAAAATTGATCAGGATGGCCAGACAATTTGTGTGCAAGTGACAGTCAATAAGAAGATAATTGTTCACTAGACATTTTGGAATTAAATTGGTAGTGTTCACACAATTAAAGTTTTAAATATGTAGTTGATTAAGTGGAATAGGTTTGCAAAGCCCTTCTGCTTAAAAGGATCAGATATGAGGAATAAACTCTTTTGTCAAATGGTGAGTTGGATCATTTGAAACGGCAGCACAGTTGATTGAAATTTGCAACTATAAGCAATGATAGGTAGGAAAAGTTTAAAAGCCAACAGTTCCTCTTCAGACCCTGCCTGCAGGATGGACTGCCCAGTATCACTGGCTTTGTTTACATGACACCTTGGTTTGCTGTCATCTTGGCCCTAATCCCAGTGAAGCCTTGGGTAAATATATCTGGCTCTGCAGTAATTGATCTTCAGCCCTTAGGGAAGACAGGCAGGACATCCTGCATGTAAACGGGCCTAGAAGCCACCTTTATTTACATCCTCTGATGGTGCTTATTCATGGGAAGGTCAATGAAGCAGAAAATCACTGGCCTGCCACTTCTCACAGGGCTGGGCATCATCAACTGAGGCAGCCAGTGTAACTGTGTGGAGACTTCCTTTCTATTGACTTTCCCCTTCTCAGATCAGAGTGGAGGCTTGTATTGCAAGTCAGAAGATGATCATAACACATGGACCCATACCTTGTACCGAAGGTGATTACAGTTCATAATGATTCTTGATTGTGAAAGCAGCAAATACTAAATGCTGGTGTCCACAGATGGATTTTTATATTTTGTTTTCTTTCTTTGGCTGCTACTGACAGGAAATGATTTACCAAGCCAGCTAGACAAACAACCTTGAGAAGCTGCTAATGAATTTCTAAATTATTAAAAGAATGTGACCAAAACTGTGCTATAAAAATAAAGAAACATTCCATGGAGATTTTGTTTTGTCTTTCATGTTGCTTTTTTTGCTCCTGGGGAAACTCTAGGCAGAAGAAAAGCACAAGCTCCTCAGAGCCCTCAGAAAGGCTCTCAGCATGTAGCAATAGATTGCTTAGAGGAGCAGAACCAGTGTTTATTCAGGTTTTGTCATGTGTCACCACTCTGTTGGGAGCCCTGGAGCTCTGACGTGCTTCCCAGCCGCTTTGCAACGTGCAGCAAGGTGACAAGGGAGATTGCTGGAGATGCTTATTCCTCTTTGGAGCCCTTTGATACATGTCACCCATATGGCCTGGGGCCTTCTGAATTTTACCTCATATGTACTGTTTGAAAATGTCATCCTGAACACCTGTTAGGCAGGTTTTAAGGATCCCCTCCTCCATAAGTGTTGAGTGTCTTGTTGCATGCCAGAATAATTATGCTCATCTCTGCCACATGTTTTAAGATTGAAGGCACAGGTTTACTGAAAGTGGGAGTTTGTAGTAATGAAACATTAGAGAAGATTAAAGACATGAACAGGCTGGACTTAGACTTTGTCTGTGTGCTCGCTCTGCTACAGGTCAGTGGCAATGCTTTTGGATTTCTACTGTTCAAAGTAGCTGCTGCTTCCTTCTTCAACAGAAAAGCAGAGAGATGTATGGACTAAAACTAATGACCCCTCTTTTAAACTGTCTTGACCCTGCTACAAAAGCTTCCTCCATATTTTCTCCAAATCTCCATCTCAGGCAGGAATCCTGTCTGTTCCCTGTCTTTTTAGGAGGTTCATTGCTATGTCAGTTTGTTGCTTAACATATCCAAGTTCTGGGAAGGGGGGTTTTGTTTTTAGTTTTCACAGCTTTTCCAAAACACATTGGCAGAATTTCATAGTAACCCCATCATACTGAATTTCTCTCTGATTCACACAGAGGCCAAAGATTAGATCATAAAAGTGGAAAGTTTTGTTTTAAGAAATGTCCTTTCACCCCTCTACTTGCTTTTAAATACAGTCTCAGAGGATCCACATGAACAAGTTTCAGATGCTAAGTAACAGCCAATGTGAAAACAAGGTGACAATCTATTCATTTGGACCAGGGAAGCTAAGTTTTACCATGAGTTTTAACACTGAGCACTGAGGGTATCAGGGAGAACTTCTTAATAGTGTAACTCTGGAAATACTTTTTTCCTGGGAAGATTGATTTCTATGTTAGAGACTTCTGAAAACATGTTAATAATGAGACCAGATAAGCAGCTTTAGACAAATGAAGTAATTAGGTAATCTCTGTAGGTCCTAACCTTTTTTTCCTCTTAATGTCAAATTTGGCACCAGCAGGTTTGTGGTTCAGTTCAAAATGTGGCATTGCTGTTTCACCAGAATTATTTATGTAAAGGCTTTTTAAGCTTCCTTCCAGAGCAACTAATGACCATAAAGCCATTGCCCATCTTTTACAATTTTCTATGAATACATATCATCATCTCTCACAGACAGTGCCTCTCAGCTCATTTCTGCCTCTAGCTGTCGTTTTAGTCCATGTTGAGAGTCTGCATTCTGAAACAGCTGTATTTGTCCTTCCAAAGTTCTGCAAAAAGTGGATAGTCTCAATTATTAAGTATTCTTCCAGTTCATTTCTGTCAGAAATTAGAAGTTTTATGTGTTTAAATTAACTGTATAAAAATATTCAGAGGTCAAATTGTGGCATGTAAGACTTTTCTTTCCTTTTTTTCCATCTGTCTTTGAACTACTTCTGTTCCTAGAATAGTAGAATGATTTAGGTTGGAAAATACTTTCGATATCAGCAAGTCCATGTGTGTCTTTATACATGTCTGTGATATGACAGTGCAGCAAACCCATGATTTATTTGTATGCGTTGCCATTTGTGATATGCTGATCTTCTAAACTCTGTAGGACTATTGAAATTAGAATTAATCAAAAGTTTAATTTTCAATATTAATTCAAACTTTTCAATTCAATCTCCAGGGGTTCAAGATTTATGATATTCCTACTAGCAGAATCCAGTTCCCCAAAGAAATTAATCAGAAATTATTATGAAGGAAACAAAAGGCATATTCTGACTAAGGTAAGTGGGATGAATGAATCTCTCTCAAATTTGGTGATGGGGAACCATTTTATTGTGTTGAAGACATCTAGTGTAATGTACATCAGAACATAAATTCCTCTGACATGAAATTATCCTGTTTAAGCTACAGATGGATGGGAACATCTGAATGCTCTGTCAGTCCCTTGCCATTCTGAGAACAGTTGGCAACAATAAATATGAAGGAAAACGTGAAGATCTTTCTACTCAGTTCTGCACAACGTTTATTGTACCTGCACTGATTTCCTTTTAAAAATGGACATGTGCAGTGTTTTAGAGGAAAGGTTGTTTGTAAGTTGTTGGAGCTGTTTCAAGTGAGAAGCCTGGCTAGCACGGGGCCTCTAAATCAATATAGTGTCTTCTCCAATCCAGTCGTATGTGTGGGTTTTTTCATGATAATTGGTATCATCTAGTTTCAACCATACTATTTTTTACAGAACACATAGAAACTTCCCATTCCATAAAGCAACTCAATACATTTAATCTTATTTGCTACATAGAGAAAGATTTACCAGTGAGAGAGTGCTTGTGCCCAACATGGCTGATACTGTGCTATAACAATGAGCGAGGAAGGCAGAATAATGTGTGCTCTACTGAAAGGGTGTACAGGTTTTGTGTTCACAAAGTTACATTTTTCTGTCTATTAGATCTTGCTTTGACAGGGAAAAAACTTAAAACTCTTTCTTTTCTTTGTTAACAGCTATTAGAACAGCATCCACCTACAAGTTTTGAAAGTGCTTGAAATCCACTCCTAAATACAATTCCCTATTTAAAGTACAGCTGATCGAATACTCATATGTGGGAAGGAAAAACAGTAATCTGACTTTCAAAAGGCTCCATGTATTCTGAGCCATAAAATTGCACGTACAAGGAGCATGTTCTATTTTTCACATGGTGCTCATCCAAAGGGACTTTTGCTGTACCACTATGTTGCAGGAATTTTTATAATTAGTCTTATAGAAATCTAAGTTCTTGTTGACTATAAGACCTTTGCAAAGATAAATTATTGCATAGGGCTCAAACACAAAGTTTTACAAAGCAGCTAAATACATTTAATTACTTCTATACCCAGACACTTTGAATGCAGTATTATTGGAATCATCTCCATTTTTAACTGGGTTTATTTTTTAAGGCCAAAATTACAGATAAAAATGGAAATGTTTTAGGGAAGTCCATTTTAATCAGGTTATATGCTGATAGCATTTATCATGTCAGTTTGCTTAAAATCTTGATGTTTTTGAGATGTCAATGCCTATACTTCATCTCAACATTGTTGTGAGTTTCTTTAAAAGAGTTCCAGCAATGCCAATTTCCTATGCAGGTCAGGACTTACTTTATTAATTTGTTGAGTATTCCTGTGATCCTGAACTTGAGAGAAAGCCTTTGCCATGTCCATCTTTCTGTAGAGGTGGTATGTGAGTCGATAATTAATGAAAAGAAAATAAAACTACAACTGACAGGTGGGCTTTGAAAATAAATCTTTGCGATAAATATAAACTTCAGGAGGTATCTCACCATTGATTCATAGAGCCTTTGTTAGCATCAAAAAACATTTCCTTGGAGCCCTAGAGAATTTCTTTCAATTCAGTTTTGTCAGGTTAGAAAATATATTTACATATAACATTTATTTGGAGCTTTAGAAAACTGAAAAAGATAAAATATTCAATTGGATTTGATTTATCATCTGTTTGTTGATTAGATTTTCGTGACTGTAGTACTTTGGGCTAGGCAGCAGGAGAGGAAAGTTAGGAGGTTTTAATAGTTATTGATTTGTTTGTAGTGTCTTCCTTTCCAAAATGATAGTGCAGCTATGATTTAAGAAGCTTGATAATATTTTAGGATAAATAAATGATTACTTAATTGGTTCTCCATTTAATGACCAGAGTCTGTTCCTATGTCACATGTGTCACCATCTACAGTTTAAATCACTACAAACCACTGCGAACATTTTGAGAGCAGAACTGAGTTTAGGTCTTCTCGCTGTCCAGATCATTTCTCATGCACCCAAACACATAGGCTGCAGACAGGGATCTACTGCAGAGGATTCTCATCCACTCTATCATTTGCTTATTTTAACACTCATTGTTTATTTAGATTTTTGTCATCCCCTAGTTGTTTTCCATTCTTTCTTCTCTTCAGTGTCATAAGAGAATAAATGTGAAAGCCATAAAACTGCAATAAATTTAATTTAACATTGTTGGGATTTATTAAAAAAAAGTTATTTCATATAAATGTTTGCAAAATAGCAAATTAATAACAGACTTAAATTCCCAGATTACTTTTACAGCGTATTTACAGCATAAGGCTCTTAGACACAATGTATTGTATTCTATCCATCTCTATCTGTTCAGCAATCTGTGTTCATAATGCCCGTCAATGTCAAGATATGGTATTGATTTCTGTTCCTAAGAAAGGAATAGTGTAACTGACTCATACTTTTGCCTTTCATAGCAATCCCTATGCCAAAATTTAGAGTCATTTCTTCAGTTCCATTACAGAAGAATTTTCCACATGCAGTCCAACAGAGGACTGAAACAGGAGTTCCTAAGTATTGTCATTGCTGTAACTGGACCAAAATCTACAATGAACTGGGAAAGCATTAGCCAAGCACTCAGATTCTTTGTAATTTATGCCAATAGAAGGTCTTCATTAGCATCAGTGAGCTACTGCTAAGTGCAAAGGTCAGTTGTGCATTTCATACTTCAGCTGCAGAGGAAGATTTTTATTGCTTTTCATAGTCATGGTGCAGTGAAAAAGGTGCTTTATGATGCCACAGACAATTAATTCAGGTACATTACCTAGAAACTAAAAAGGTCACACGTGGAACGTAATTGACACCTCATAACCCCTATTAATGATTGCAGAAATGCAAATTAGTACTTTTCGGTTCCTGACGAGTGGCATAACTCTTCTCCAGGTTTGAATTATGTTTCCATTTGCTTACAGTCTTTACTGTTTAAAATGTTTAATTTACAGTCTTTTTAAAAAGTAACCTCAGTCTACATTAAAAATTATACCTTGTATAAGTTATACTATTCATAAAAAGTCTATTAAGCTGCAATTATATTTCTCTGTATTAGGCGGAGAGTAAGAAGGAACTGATACAAATACAAGAATAATTCACTGAATGCTTCAGTAACCTCCCTTTAAGACTACGTGTGCCAATATCTTTTCTGTTTCATGGGACTGCAGAAAAATATTTGCCATTTCTCCTGAAGATAAACTTGAAAAGCCAAAGAAATGTCAGGTACTGAATAAAGTGATTGTGATTTTGTTGTTATTCTTGTGCACAAAAGGAGCAACTCTAATGCAGAAGGATGGGGAGGCAGACATTAAATTAGCTACTAAGCTTGCTCCAATTTTCCTGGTCAGTTGTGCATGGCTGCGTATAAGATCAGTACCTCAGATCCTACTGATTTTACAACTGTTACAACTTATTGGTACTTTCTGGTTCCAGTATTAAAGCCTGTAGCATCACAGCATGACACCACTGTAGGCTTTAACTTTTTTAATGCTGACTAAAACCATAGAAACTGGAATCCAAACCCATATTTGCCACCAACTCGTGCTACTAACAAGTTATGATTTCAGTATGCCCTGGGCCAGCTGTCTGACAAGTTTTGTGCCTTTCATAGAGAGCAGAAGTTAATCTCCTTTTCTCCTGTGTTCCCACAGATAGCCATTAGCCTGCAGCAGACCTAAATGTAGTCTCCAGGCACCTTCATTATGGGCCTGTTGGTACAGAGGACATAATAAAGTGAATGTAAAGACCAGTGTGGCCTTTCCTGAACTTTTCCAATTTGTCCCATGAGCCTCTAAAGACTTTTCATCCACATCCAGCTCTCCATCCTGACCTGCACTACCAGTAATTAAAGACCATGGGTTGTAGACTCTCCAAGTCATTTCCAGAATTTAAAAAGACAGAGTGATAATGCTTAGGTGCCTGTATAGAAGCAGGTGTAACTCCTTCAGGAGAGCTTTGCTGCTCTCACACATGGTGCATAGTGTTAGTTCTGCAAACAGGCTCATCACAAGTCTTGAGCTGTTGTGAACTGATTGAGCTGCCCTCAGCCTGAAGTCACCAGTGCTGAGAAACTCCCTAACTGGGGCAATGACATAATCTCTTTCAGTTTCTGGCCTGTTCAATTTTTTACCTTACACAGAAGCATTTTAGAGCAAGACCACTGATTTACTTCCTTTTCCCAGGTGACTGCTGGGTTCATTTGAAAAGTAGTTTGATGGAAGAATTTTTCCCTAAGGGTGTCTAAAAAACAGGGCTGTGCTACAAAACATTTATTCTTTTGAGCTTTCAAAAGTGCAAGTGTATTTAACAGCTTTCAAAATTATGTGTGTATTCAACAGCTTAAAGCAGGGGGCCGTCTTATAATAGAGTTTTAACTTGCCTGGTATCTTATGATGCAGTTTGAGTGTTTAAACGAACGGTGCAGAACCCTTGCCTTGATTGTTAGGAAATAGTGCAGAACGCCGTCCTGGCTCATTTCCAGGTTGATTCAATGTGGTGTTTTTTCTCCCATCTCACTCAAAAGATGTGAAAATGCCTCTTCTAGTAATTTCTTTCTGTTTAAAGCCATAAAGACTATATAACAGAAGACCATGATGATGATGATTGAGACTTTTGAGCTCCTGAATATTCCCTTGTCTTGTGGCACCAATCTTTACTCTTTTTTCTTTTCAAAACAAAATGCTACTGAAATCTACTGAAATAGGCAGTAAAAGAACCACTTTTTAAAGACGTTATGCATTTCAGTATTCTACTTAGCATTATCTTCTCAATCAAATCCCTTTTTGCATTAGCATTTGGAGTATATAGCCACCCCTTCACTGAAGAAGGAGGAGTTCACTGGTAAATTCATGTATACAGACAGCCTTTCATCTTGTAAGAGCTGTATGCATCTCTTTTTTCTCCCTTTTCTCCAATAATATTATTTCCTACTGTTAAATCTGTTACTATCGAGACACAAAACAAGCCTTTAAACTTAAAAAAATCCCAGCATAAAACTAGTAGTGGATATGCAGTCAGAGATATGGTGCATCACTGTTTCTTTCATTTACAATGATGATTTATTCCTATTCTGAATTTTCTGAATAATCACAACCTCGAGTTTCTCTTGCATTCAGATGCAGCATTTTCCTCTCTCTTCCTTTATGCCACCAGGCAAACAGTCTGCTGCTGGTGGTATATTTTTTTAAGTCAAAATTAAATTGCTGATATTGTAGTCCAATATCATATTTAAGTATTGATTTGCTTCTTAAAAATAACTCTGCATGCCATTACGGATCAGCTGGCTAGACGGGTGACATTGAAATGTCGCCTGTGGAAGACTAAACTTATATCTGTCTGTACTGCATTCCAAGATGATTGTGCATGCCTCTAGATGAAGATGAAATGCCATGAGTTTGAAGGGGAGTGGGGTGGGTTAAAGATCTGTGTAGTGCAACACAAACTTTTCTTGAACCTTAAACACAAGCAGATCTCAAGGTCATTCTTTCAGAAGGATTGCTGCGTATATTGTTTTCTTGCTTTTATTGAATGGTTTCAGTCACAGAGTTCACTATCTCAACTTGAATGATTGATTAGTATTGGTTAATAAAAGACTGGAAGTCACAAGACCTATCATGATCTGTCTGTGGCTATCCTTCTCTAATAAGTTACTGCCTTGTTGGATCCTACTTAGACCTCTGTGGTGAAAGACAGTTTCCATTTTGTGTTCCTTTTAGCAGTGATGGTTTGAGAGTACCATAAACCAGGAGTTTCCAGGTCAATTAAATTTTGGAGATTCTGCACACTGGATGCCTATATTCTATTCTTTTTTATGTTTAGATTTTAAATGGCCTTTTTCTTCACTGTTTTTTGGCTCTTGATACTGATAACAGAGTTGGTGACTGTGAGATGTCATATACTTTTTTTAACCCCAGGTGATGTCTACTCTCTCCCTACGAAATCTGCAGAAGAGGGGAGAATCCTGATCACAAAGGAAATATCTTAATGAGAACATGAACAAACATTTAAAGTTAAGAAACTGAGACATAGCATCTACCTCTCACTTTGTAAAGATCCATAAGTGTCTGACAGATACTTCATTTTAAAATTAAGTTGTTTTATAGAGTGCTTATTCACTTTTCATAGGTGATAAAACTTGGAAAATGAAATGTGTTTACCAAAAGGATAAGGGATGGTATGGTGTGTATAAGGGATATTTATTTCTCCATGAACTGTAGACCTTGATTTATTTTACTTAACAGCATTTTATAATGAATGAGCAAACAAACTCATAAGAATGGAAAAGATAAACTTTAAAGAACTCACATTGAAGGTATATTTAATTGGTCAATGACTTTTAAATTCTTGAAGTGACCCTGAAGTCACTGATTCTAGCAATATGCAGGGTATAAAAAAGGTGGTTCTAGCTGTTGCTTTTATTAAGTCCTTTACTGTTTCTCTTTGATTGCATTACAGCTACCCCATGGGTGGGTATACTGCTACGTATTCATTGTGCTCCAGTCTAGTGACTGATAGAGCTGATGTTCTGTATCCAAAATATGAACCTGGGAAATAATAAAGATTTAGAATGGGGTTTTTAATTTTTGTAGTTTTTATTCTGATGGACTGAACATTGGAAACCAATAAATCCAGTATCAGAAAAAGGTTACTTCCATGCTCAGATCAATAGTTTGTTTGCAGTTACTGACCAGTTCCCAAGTGCAGTTCTACACGATCCTGTGTTTAGTCTTCCACGTGTCTGTTCTCAGATGAGAATTTGAGAATAAAACATGTAACTGTGCAGCACATTTACAAACAAATACATGCCGTTTTGATTCCTGGTTTTTTATCTTTCTTTGAAACACTCTCCACTGGTCAAACCTGGATGAGAGATGTTGCAGGACTCATAAATTGTTCTTCAGTGGCATTTTGCCAGCCATTCTGAGCAGATTCAAGCTTGTACTATGAGGGGGAAAAGTGTGTTGCCTCAGTAGTTATTGTGAGGGGAAAACAAGTGATCAGACTGCATAAAGACATTTTGAGGTTGTTTTCCTGGGAAAATTTTGTTTTAAATAATAATAAAAGAAAGCTATATAAATAAATGATGCAACCACAAACTTTTTCAAGGTAGTGACAATCATTGAATCAGTTTCCAAACAATATTCATAAAATACCTGTAGCAAAAGTCTACTTTCATCTCCAGCTACAGTAGGTTTATGACAAGATGTCAACATCTGTAGTGGAACTTGCATCCTGTCTCTGGGGGGCTGAACAAGCTTCATAGTCCTGAGAGAATTGCAAAGCCTTCATGATGACAACCTAGTGAAGAAAGAAAAACAATAGAAGTCCTGACCATGAACAAAAGAGAACAAACATAAGGAGATAACAGACAAATCCAGTGTACATAGAGTGAGATTCAGAGGGACTGAGGCTGATGCTCGAAGTTTTAAAAAATGTTAAGACTTTTTTTATTTTGTTAGTTTTTACCCAAAAAACAGCTAAGACTTTTAAATGAAATTAGAACTTTTTGGTGTGTAATCGCTATGAATTTTAACACCTTTGCTGTGACTCCATGCCATGTAATTGCAATGTGTATATATATATGCAACAAGGGTAAGTGTAGATAGTCTTGCATCTGGGCAAGAACAACCCCAGGTACCAGGATACCTTGGGGATTGATCTATTGAACAGCAGTGTGGGTGGGAGAAAGGGACCTGGAAGTCCTAGTGGACAGCAGGATGACTATGAGCCACCAGTGTACTCTTGTGGCCAAGATGGCCAATGGCATCCTGGGAGGATCATAAGAGGGGTGATTAGCAGATCAAGGGAGGTTCTTTCCCCCTCTACTCTGCACTGGTGAGAACATATCTGCAGTATTGTCTCCACTTCTGGGCCCCTCAGTTCAAGAAGGACATATTGCTGCTGGAAGGTGTCCAGCGCAAAAGCAACAAAGATGGTGAAGGAAGTAGAACACCTCCCTTATGAGGAAAGGCTGAGGGAGCTGGGTCTCTTTAGCTTGGAGAAAAGGATGCTGAGGGGTGACCTCATTAATGCCTACAGGTATGTGAGGGGTGGGTGTCAGTTGGATGGAGCCCGGCTCTTCTCAAGGTCATCTAGTGATAGGACAAGAGGCAATGGGTGCAAGCTGGAACGTAGGAGGTTCCATATCAATATCAGAAGGAACTTCGTCCCAGTAAGCGTAATGGAGCATTGGAACAGGCTGCCCAGGGGGATTGTGGAGTCTCCTTCTCTGGAAACGTTCCAGACCCACCTAGATGTGTTTCTGTGCACCTTGGCCTATGTGATCCTGCTGTGGCAGGGGGATTGGACTAGATGATCTTTAGAGGTCCCTTCTGATCCCTAATGATTCTATAATACATACAAGTTCCATCTCTAAAATGCATAAATATAGGGTGAAGAAGCTTCCAACCCCCATGTTGCTTTCTGAGCTGACAAAATTATTCCCTATTTACTTGACAGGATAAAACAACAGCAAAAGAGTCTTCAGTGAAGACTCTTGGATACTCTCACACCTTCATTGCTTTGCTTCATGGTCCTTTTACATCAGTGTGATAAATCACTGCAGAAGATTTTGATATTCTGGGTTTTTGCATTTAAAAAAGGAAACGTCATTTGAGAGGATCCTCAAAGGTCTTCTAATCTATCCCCTTTGTTTTTTGGGGTTTTTTTTTTTTGTGTTATTTTTCCTGCTCTTTAGGGTCTCTCTTGACTCCTGACTGATTCCCTCCAGTATTTCTCATTTGTATAGAATACTCTTAATGATGTGTGTACACACCAGAGTAATTTTTCTCTATTTTAAAATGATTGATTCCATCCAACAGCTGCAGACTCCTTTTTTAACAAAGGAATCTGATTACACAGTGTGATTAAAATGAATTTTTCCTTATAAGGCAAACTTTCTTCCCATGTGAATGAGTCAGGCATGTGTTTTTCTGAGCAGCAGAGTAATTCTTGAAGCTGCAAACACACAATCATCACAATACTTCTTTTATTTGCTATTGTTCAGTACAAACAGTGCAGAGTGAAAGTAACTAATGAGAACTTAGATAATCAATTCTTATCAGGAATTTCTTGGGGGGTATGTGGACTTTCAATTATCACCAGTTGTTCGGGAGCTGCATACACAGGCTTTTTGTTAATCCAAAAGTGCTGACTTTTCCTTTATTTTAAGAAAGATTAGCTTACATTTCAACACTGAAAATTACAAGTGTACCTTCTTGGACTATTTGACAATTGTCATCATTAGATTTTACAGGATTTCATGTTACACACAACGTCATGTAGCCATTGAGCTGAATCTTTAGCATTAATGTCTCTAAAGGTAGGAGCCAGTTGCATCCAAATATTAGCTCAGGCTGATGTAAGGGGCCAGCTTGAGGCTGGGCAGTTTGGGAAGCTTTGGACCCATTTGGATTTTTAAATCTTTTTCCATCTCTACTGCTTTTACCCCAGGAATAAAGTCCTTTGGGGGTTTCTTTTGCCCCACAAATTTAGTTATTTGGGGAGTGGGTAGCATCCTAAGACAAGAAAAGCAAACTTTGTCATTTAATTCTGGTCCTTCATAGCAGATTATCAATACATTTATGGTGCTTTAACTTGCCTAGATAGTAGTCAAATAAGCTCAAACTTCTTGAGTTGACAGAACAGGTCTGTAATTAATAACTATTTCTAGTCTGTATCTATTTTAATGTTGTATTTCAAAGCCTGTTTCCGAATTCCAGAATTAATATCATTGAATTTTGTATTAATTCCATCAGATAGAGAGAATTTGTTTGTATACAACAGCAAATTGCAGCTCAGTACTTTCAAAACAGAGAGATGAGATTAGACAGCAGAGTTGCAGGCTGTATTCACTGCTGCAGAAGAGAAGATGCCCCGCTCTTATCCCTTACATAAAGAACCATTTGGACTATCTTTCACATAGAGCACATTGTATTCACCTTCCATCCCTTTTTCATCACTTTACTGCAACTTCAACTCGAATCCCAAAGTTGCAGTGTCTGTGGGCTTCATGAACCATAGCATCATTGGATGGCTAAGGTAGGAAGGGATTTCTAGAGATTATCTTCTTCAACTGAAAGCGTAGGGCTGGAAGATGGCTGCACTAAAAACCTGTAGTAGGCTTTTGAGTGTAGCAAATAGGGAAGAGGGTTTTTTTATACTGAAAGGATAAATACCGATAGAAGGTAACCTCTGAATTGCTGAGCCGGGAGTCTCCAAAAGTTGTCACACAGCACCATCTCCTGAGCAATTCCTGTACTGCAGACTTTAGCCTGGACAGAATCCCTGCGCTGGTGCTGCCTGCTCACTCAGAGAAAGTAGGAAACCCTCATGACAACACTTGAGTCTTCAAGGAGTACATTATAAACAAATTTGTACCTGGTTGATTTGTTAATGAACAGATCTAGGGATACTGCCGAAGTCCCTACAGGCTTTGAACTCGGACTATTCAGCCTTTGCATTCTGCATTTCTAAGACATCTATCATCAATAATCAGCTGAGATTGTGGTGTTTGCAAGAAACGAAGAGTTAATCTTCATTTTCCTGTTATTTTTCTTCCTATTTTCTGCATGGCTTTTTATATTGCACAGTGTTTTCCAGCTGGTGTATTTGGCAATACGTTACCCCTAGGGAAAACAAAGTTCTTACAGTTATCTAGATGATATTTTGGCTTTGTATCAAACTCACACAGTCGCGCCTCAAATTATCCTGGTCTTCATATCCAATCCCTGTTCCTTGACACTTTTTGTAACTTTCAAAATGCAGAAATAATTTAAGCTAAACCTCAGAGTATTTTTTAGTAATTCATGTAAGCTGAGATTGTTTTGGACAGATAAACACTGTCCCCAAAACGTGGAACTGAAAGTGTCTTGTATTAAGTTTCCTGTTGGAGTAACACACAAACTCACTTTTGGATACAGCTTGTCCGTTATTAAGTATGAAATATCAATCTATACTTAAAATATCACATTGAAGTGGTAAGTCCTGGACACCCTTTCCCAGATGGGTTCTCCAAGCAATAAGCCATGGATATATTTTCTTCTTAGTCATAAGGACCTCTTTAAAGGTGACAAAACTGGAAGTCACTCTCAGTTCTCACACAGCAGCAACGGAGCTCATGGTAACAATGCGGCGGCAGAGGAAGACCAGGCTACGGTCACCACTGCATATGGATGTGGGAACTCAAACAGAGGCCCCCCAACAAGATGAGGCTGTGCAGGTGGCAAGCTGCCAGGAATGTAATGCTCTCTCTAGTTTTCCTGGCTGTGTACAGTGCGAGCAGGTAGATGATGTGCTTAACCATGCGGCACGGCTGCAAGATGAGGTTGCAATGCTA
>VZRI01013123.1:10365-27853 GCA_013397515.1 Upupa epops
CTTGGTGCCTGCTGACAGCAGCAGGGGCACTGCTCTGCAGTTGAGGCAGGGGAGGGTCAGACTGGCTCTGAGGCAGAGATTCTCTGCAGCCAGAGTGGTTGGGCAGTGGCAGGGCCTTCCCAGGGAGGTGGTGGAGTCCCCCTGCCTGGAGGTGTTGAAGAACCCTGTAGCCATGGTGCTTCCCACCCTGCTCGAGTGGCAGCAGGGAGGGGGTCAGGCTGTGTCTGTCAGTCTCTCAGGGACTGAGTTTTTTTGTTGGGGTGGGGATGGTTGGACTCGGAGATCTAGGAGCTCCTTTCCAACCAGGATTGTTCGGTGATCCTGTGAAAAGTGCTGGAACTTTCTATAACACTCAGAAATCCTGCAGAGGTGAAGCGTCGTTGTGAAGATCACTCTCATTTCTCCACCTTTAGCTAAAGACATGCATCTAAAACTTCCCAGAGTTTTCCATATCTAGGTTCTACGTGCATGAAATAGGATTTCAGACCCAGACACTATTTGTGTGAAAGACTGGAGTCTTTAAAGAGGCAGATTCTTTACACATTTCTGAAGCTCCTTGAATTCCATGGTTACGCCTGCTCGGACATGTTGCTGTCTGTTTGCTTTGATATCACCCTCATAGCAATATCCCCTGAGGCGGTTGAACCGGCAGATGTTTTCAGATTACCAGTTTACCAGCTCAGACACACACTTCATTAAGTAGGGATGCAGACACTTTCTATTGAGGAGAGTGACAATGTCCGTCTTTCATACTGTAACCCAATGGTTAGAGCACAGGCACACGTGGGAAAGAGGGACATCTTCCTTCTCATGGATGAAAAGTCATTTGCTCTTCAGTTGCAAGAGAAGCCGCAGCATCTGGTGGGTTCAAGCTGCTGCTGCTGCTGCTGTCTGACTTCATTCTGAAGCTCAGATGGTGGGGTTTTTGCCATGATGTTTGATGTAGAAAGACACAAACGCCGCTGTGAGCTCTCATTGAACTGCATGACTGACCTCCTGCCAAGAAGAGAAGAAAACCCACATTGCTACAGCCCTACTTTGGAATGAAGTCTACATCCAGCAGGTTATGATATGAAAAGTGTGCTGAGGCATCTCTACACCTGCTAAAAGCAAAGAAGACCCCGCACTGTCCCTCCAAACAGTGAAAAAAAGAAACACTCTGAGGAAGAATGCAGACATGCTTGACCTTGGCTCTGTCCAGTTGGCATCTCTGGAGAGAAGCAGGGTCTGAGATACCCCAGCACACCTAACTCACCAGTAATCCTTATGTTTAGGTTTTCATTCCTGAGGTTCAGTCTCCTAGTGAATATATAGCGAATCAAGCATAGGACATGCTTATGGGGTGAGTTGCAGCCTCCATACAAACAAGGCAGATGTCCAAGCTATATTGGACATAGCCACTCTGCAGGTGTCTTCAGCTGCTGACATTCCTGCTCAGGCTATCTGTAGTGATGCAGGTTGGTTGTGAGGTTCAAATGAACTTAACCTTGATGCTAGTTGAGAGTTCTTCACTTCTTGTGGTGGTACCTTTAGAGCCAGCAGGGTTATTTCCGTAGTGATGCTGCTCATATTCTGTGGTACAGGAAACTTCAGTAGAGTTCCTCTCCTCATTTACATTGTATTGTAGGAGTTTAAAGCCTCTTTGAAGAAGTGAGCCTAGAGAAAGGGTTTGGAAGATGAGAGAATGGACAAGAGAGCATACCAGCCCTTTCATTCTTTAGATTTGAAGGGCATGTGAGAACAGTATTCAACAGAGCCAGACTGCAGCCACAGTTTCTGGATCCACTTAGGACTTTGGATTCATACAGAGAATTTCCCCCACCAAAGACCTTGGGGGTCTGATATTAAACTGGGCTAAATTATCTGAGTTTCTTGGACACTGTAGAAGCCTGAACAGTTTACACAAGCTGCTCACAGATGTCCATCGCTTGCAAACGCTGCTATTGTAGCCAAATTTTAACGGGTGACCTATTGATTAAAGCCTTATGTGTTTCTACTGTCCTGTTCCTAATCCCTTGATCAAAACTGTTTTGAATCAAGAGAGCACTTTTAGAAGCAAACAGTGTTAGTTCCCAGTATAAAGAAGGCCAGCCCCATTATAAAGGAGCTCTTAGTGATCTAGTAAAGATTTCTATTTCAGCAATTTTGCTTGATTAAACTTCTTTGGTCCTTAGCACAACAGAAGTTACAGTAGATCATGACAGCAGTGCTGAGGAGTAGCTTGGAAATTGTGTCAGATCTTTGACCAGCAAGTTCCTGAATTGGTTTCACTCCTATTAAACCAACGGATATGGCTTTGTGTCTGTAGCGGAGCTTTGTTCCTCTGGACGGTGCATGTTGCGGGACCCCTGCTGAGGCATTCTGTCCCCTTTTATTGTTTACAGTTTGTGTGTTGCTACTGGGCTGTCAGTTGGAAGCATGGGGTGGGTTAGACGGCATTGTCATGCAAATGACACCCAGATTTACATATTACCCCAGACTGATGTCTCAATAAGGTTGTCTTTGATGGATAATAATTTTTCTGAGACTACAGTTTTCTTTGAAAGTGCAAATTAAACAGAAGCCCCATTAATAGGATTTCAGTCGTCTTTAAATGCTGTCCAGTGTTCAAGTGCATTGGGATGTTTCAGGGTCAGGTTCTGCCATCCGGCCTTACGTGGGTGATTAGTGACTGCTCTGCAAATAACCTACTTACAGATAAATAACTCGGGGCAAACCCAGGTGCCAACCCAGATCTTACCACAAACACTGGACAAATACAGACAGTTTGGGTGATTTTATTCAGTTAGAATGTAAATCAAGAAATAAGAAGCACGACCTCCCAAAATATTCCATCAAAACATTCCATCAATGGTTGGACTTCATGAACGTAAAGGTCTTTTCCAATCTAAATGATTCTCTGATTGTCTTCAGTGCAATCTATTGCCAAGGATAGGAATTTGAACTTTAAAAGGAAGACTGCTGAAGACATGATATTCAAGGGTCTCCACCTCAGTAAAATGCCATTATCCAGTCTTTCATAGAATCAGAGAATCCTCGTGGCTGGAAAGGACCATCAGCATCATCAAGTCCAGCCGTCAACACAGATCCCTAACCCCTAGATCGTGGCCTCAAGTGCTCTAGCTACGGGGTTTTTTTAAGCACACTGCAGATACACTAAAGAGAGACAGACCTTCCCTGTGATACCATTAGAGCCCTTCAGTCTGGCAGCATTCTTCCCATTTACAACAGAGAATTCTAAATTTATGCTTTGGAATCAGAAACTCTGCAAATGTAGTTCTGTCTCAAATATTGGGTAAGAATTTGGAATCTGTGGCTTTCTGTCATCCAGGATCTTTACCTCTAGCTGTTAAAACAAGTCCTATGGAGAAAATACCCTGTCCAGCTGAGTTACCTGCTCTTTATCACAATCCAGTGACTATTAACTTTCTGATACCTTGCTCCTCATTTATACTCCTGTTGGATGTTGTGGATTATTTCCCACTTAGAAGTTAAAAACTAAAGTAGCACCTAACCTAAACATTTAGTATCACTCCTAGGACAATCCAAGGTGTGAGTCAGGAGATTCCTTTTACCTACATCTCGGTGAGACAAATTCTACTCTGACAGTGCTCATTCCTCTTCTCTGAAAAGCAGTTTAACCTCTAGATAGCAGATGTCTGTGATGAATATATCTCATTGTATGTTATGATAGTAATAACTATTCTACTTAAATGCCTATTTTGGGCAAAAAGTAGCCGTCATTTCTTTGCCCTTTCCTCCTAAGGAACCCTAGAAATTACCTATCGTCTGAGAGTGCAATGCTATAGTTCATGAGAGCTAAAGGAGATGCATTGCACAGTCTTTAGCAGAGAAATACAGATGTCTCTGAGAAGATTAAGGATGTGCTCTGCGCTCTTTCTCCCCACACATCAGCAATGATGGACTGTGTGCTGAAACCCTGTCCTTGTGGAACAGAGAGGTGAAGTTATTCTGGATTTGCAGAGCATGAGGATTTCAACAATGAATTGCTCTGTGGTGAATGAAGAAAGCAGAAAGCACCTAACTGGTGAGAAAAACAAGCAAAATGCAGACCCTTTGATGCAGCTTTATCAATTACAACGTTAACTTAGTATTTTCCTTGGCTTCATTAATCCATAACTAATTTGAGTGGGTTCCAAGCTTGCTCTCTCTCATTCCCAATTAACCCAGTGGCAATTATCACTGGCTTTAGTCTTTAATATCTAAGAACTCTCTTTTACCTCTTGAAAGAAGCTTTTGAAATCTGAAAATGCCAAACCAGCTAATGTTTTATTTAAGCATAGAAAATGAACTTTAGGTTATTCCCCTTGCCATAGGTTAACTAATTATTTATGAAAAAGGGAAAGAGAGAAAGGAAAGAAAATAGACGAAAAGGCAGATTAACATCCCCATCCATCTCAGTTTTGCCCCCTAACTTTTATGGTTAAAAGTTTGTTTCCATTGTCTGGGCTTTTGATTAATCATTGTCACTGTTAATTTTGGTCAGTACAGCTATATCTAAATTAATCAGCTCACATCCACTCTCCTAAAAGACTATATGTGACACTGAGAGTGACTGATATAGTCAGGCCATGTCCCTCCTACTACAGTTTGACTGAAACAAATGGTCTGTTGTCTGAATCTGCACCCAAACATGTCCACCAGCATCATCAAGTCCAGCCTTCATCCCAACAGCTCCCTAACCGCTAGACCATGGCCTCAAGTGTTCTAGCTACTTGGTTTTTAACCACTTCCAGGGATGGTGACCCCACCAGCCCCCCGGACAGCCTGTGCCAGTGCCCAGCCACTCTTTCAAGAAAGAACTTCTTCCTAAGATCCAATCTGATCCTCCCCTGACATAGCTTGAGGCCATTTCCCCCTGTTCTATCATTAGGAATTTGAGAGAAGAGACCAGCTCCAGCCTCACTACAACCTCTTTTTAGGTAGCTGTAGAGAGTTGTACAGAGGTTGTGAAGTCTCCTGCTCTGGAGACATTCCAAACCCACCTGTGGGATCTGCTTTTGAGGATGCTCCTCTAGCAGAGATAGGGTCGAACTAGCTAATCTCCAGAGGCCCCTTCCAACCTCCACCATTCTGTGATTCCCTGATTCCATGACAAGCTTTAGTTTTCCTCCTGAGACATCACAGCTACTTCCATGTATAAGCAGGAGGCAAGATTTGAAACTGTGAATAATCTTATGCCAAAACCAAATGGATTCAAACCCGTAGAAGGTTTGAATCATCTTGGGATGAGGGCTGAACTTGGTGATCCTAGAGATGGATCATAATAGGAACAACAATCCATAGAGCTTGAAAAATGCCAATACACCATTTAGATGGCAATTTCAATGCTTAAGTTGAAATTTTGCTTAGGGAACGAGCCCTTCCTTCAATGAGGACAGAGAAAATTGTGAAGAATACTGTTTTTTCCCACTTTTTCTTCTTTTGAAGCATGAACCATATTTTGGGGAACAGCTCTCTTAACTATCAGCGTCAAGAGGACAGAGGGAGAAGCAAGAAGACTAGCAAAGCCTCTTCAGAGAGTGTCAAAGTGATGTGTTCTGTCCCTGGAGTAGCTCTGAATCAGAATCTCCTTTTTGTGCTGTTCCCACTAACTAGGACTAAACTGTAATTGAGGCTTAGAGTGCTCACAGAACCATGTGGACACCTGTAGACAGCTAGGGGCATCCTGCAGGCAGCAATCCACAACATTAGAGCTGGGTCAGACAGCATGCTCTGTCTGACGTGGCTTCCTGCCTTACACCCTCAGGCAAACCTCTGAAATTTCCTCTCTCTTAGGGTTTGAGGCACCTCAAGCAGGTAAAGGAGTGGAACAGGAAAGCAGGAGATCATCTGTCTGGGGAGAAGCCACAGAGCTCAGTTGCACATAGGGAGGTGTGTACCAAAGAAGACACCTGGAGGACAAGGTCCCACCATGTTCCAGCTGCTCTGGACTGGTGGTGGCCTCTGCATTCAATCCCTGACTCTACAGCCAGATGCTGCTTCTCAGATCACCAGTCAAGCTAACTGACATCTATCAGACTAGCTGTGGAGTAGAAGAGACACAACACTGCTGGAAATCACAGAGTCACAAAATCATTGAGACTGACAAAACCCTCAGAGCTCATCCAGCCCAGCCCATCACCTAACATCACCCCATGAGCCAGACCAGGGTGTCCTTCAACACCTCCAGGGATGAGGACTCCACCACTGCCCTGAGCAGTCCAGTCCAGAGCACCCTTTCTGGGAGGAAGGGCTTCCTAACATCCAACCTAACCCTCCCCTGGCAGCTTCAGGCCCTGCTCTCTCATCCTATCACTAGTTGCCTGGGAGAAGACCCTGACCCCCGCCTGACTGCAACCTCCCTTCAGGGAGCTGGAGAGAAGGAGAAGGTCCCCCCCTGAGTCTCGTCTTCTCCAGGCTAAATACTCCCAGCTCCCTCAGCCGATCCTCATCAGCCTTTCCATCCAGTCCCTGCCCCAGCCTTGCTGCTCCTCCGGACCCGCTCCAATACCTCATCTTTTTCTTGAACAAGAGGCTCAGAACTGCCCCCAGTACTTGAGGGGAGGCCTCCCCAGTGCCCAGGACAGGGGGAGAATGATGTCCCTAGTCCTGCTGGTGGCACTATTGCTGATAGAAGCCAGGAATAATAAATATGCAATAGAGAGCACATTCATCAGGAAATTATTGTGTAGTGACACACTGGGTGTTTGAGTAAGGCCAGGGGCAGGTGAGGATGGGTATGAGTATTAAAAGCATGGCAACATTTTCAGCTGAATGATCTTTCCTCTCATAACAATTGATCTTGACAAATGAAGACACAGAGCCTCCATGAAAGCGCAGCAGGTAGAAAGTGTGGGCAACCCTCTCCTTTCCAATGGAGGATTGCCTAAGGATCATAAAACCAACGCCTTCAACTGAACTTTATCCTCGAAACAATCTCTTGGCACTAATAGTTCTATGCTAGTCCTCAGAACGAATGGGTGTCAGAGCTCATCCTCTGGCCCAAAAGCCAAACGCCCCGCTCTGACTGTATCTCAGTCGCCCAATTTCATTTCATTTTTAAATGCTCACGGCCTTGCTCTGTTTTTTTATTTGCTGCTTGTGATTTTATTTTTTCCTAGCCTGATTAGTAAGTGCTAGTAGAATTATTCAGATGAATAATTTTCAGACATGTGGTTGCTCATGAGCTGTTTGCTGCGACTATTTGATGTTTGTTATTCAAGCTGTATGATTAGATGTGCAAGTCATGCATAATTCTTTCTGATTCTTCCTTTGGAGATCTTTTTTCTTCCTTAAGTAGTTGGTGAATAATGATGGCTGTTACAAAGGGTTGGAATTCTGTTGTACTAATGTTTGGGAATGATTACACAAGTCTATCTGAGCAACCACTGGCTGCTTGTTCAGTGCTTCTGTAGCTTCTAGTACATTCGGGGGGGGGTTATCTTGATATCCCATGACGTTCTAAGCTGTCACAGCCACTAAAATAGAAAGGAAAAAGGCACAAGGAACAATGTCTACAATTAATCAGAAACCTTCTCCTTTCTCCTCATGAAAACATCTACAAATTGTTATTTTTAATGCTTCTACCACTGCTGCCCACGGAGGTGGTGGAGTCGCCATCCCTGGAGGTGTTCAAAAGGCGAGTAGCTAGAGCACTTGAGGCCATGGTCTAGGGGTTGGGGAGATGTTGGGATGAGGGCTGGGCTTGGTGATCCTGGAGGTCCTTTCCAGCTATGAGGATTCTATCATTCTGTGATTCTACTTGTGGCAAGTTTATTTGCTTAGTTTTATGAACAGTTTCTTCTCTTAATTGGAGCAACTGGATGCTGGGTTGGTCACAGAACTTTCCCAGTTAACTGTATTTTCCTTCACTATTTACTATCCTATTCAGCCTGGAGGAGACTCCAGGGAGATCTCAGAGCAGCCTTCAGGTCCCTGAAGGGGGTTACAGAAAAGCTGGGAGGGGCAGTTTCCAAGGGCTGGGAGTGGTAGGAGCAGGGGGAATGGTTTCCAGCTGGAAGAGGGGAAGTTTAGACTGGAAGTCAGGAGGAAGTTCTTCACGCTGAGGGTGCTGAGACCCTGGACCAGGTTGCCCAGGGAGGTTGTGGCTGCCCCCCAGCTCCCTGGAAGTGTTCAAGGCCAGATTGGCTGGGGCCCTGTGCACCCTGGTCTAGTGTGTGTGGGGAGGGTGTCCCTGCTCATGGCAGGGAGTTTGGTCCCTTCCAACCTGACCCATTCTATGAATCTATGAATACTTTGAGTTTCCCCTTCACTAAGACTTCTGTAAAGGGGAAAATAAGAAAGCACTAGAAATACATTCTGACCAAGTCTCTTTTTATCCCTCACATTGTTTGCTTTTTTACTGTCACTCTCAGAACACAGACTAAAAGCACTTTCCGAGGTTATCAGAATTAACCCCTGAAATCAGGAATAATATGGAAAGGAGCTGATGGTTTCTGTTTAATGTCAGAGCCAACATCATGTCACTTCAGCAGCACTAAAGTGGAGGGTTGCAAACTACTGTTTGCCAAAGTTGAACCTGGAGTCCCTCAGGAAACAGACTGTGCACCTTCATTACTCCCTTATCAAAGGGGAAAAGGAAGGTGAAAGCAAATCTTGCCTGTCAGTGAGGTGTGTGATTCCTCTTTACAACTAGGGGTATCCTACCTCAAAAGACACCTTTTCTGGAAACCTATAACAACCAAACCATAAGGTACAATCATGCAAGAGGTACAAACGTCCCAGGATGATTGTAAGAAGATACCAGAGCAAAAAAAGTCTGCACATCCAATTTTAAAGGTCATTTTCACAATCCCTGTCAGCTTTAGCAAGACCTAAGCTGAAACCATAGAACTTTACATTAATATTCCAGGAACATAAACCCATTCCGCTGCCTCTGGTAAACGAGCAGCAAGCTGCAGCCCATGACTATGGCTGACAGCTAAGCTGGCAAATTCCTCAGTCACAGCAACTACGTTTGACAGGGATCATCAGTCAGAGTCTTTAGCGAGTCCACTTTCCCCCTTCTCCAGAGAAGAACTCATGCCATCCCCTACTTGCAGCAGTTTAAGCGTCTATCACATCACCTTCACCACCTGAACTACAGGAGACTTCTAGGCAGTTTTTTTCCTCCCCTTGATTCCCTCTTCTGTCAAACCACCACTGATTCTATTTTACATTTGTAAGGACTTTCAAAAAAAGTAGATAGTCCTATAGGGGAGTAAGGAAAGTTCTAACTGTGGGTTTTTTTCTTTTCCCCTTGATGGAATCGTTGTCACAAAGATGAGCAGAGCCCAAGAGATTGAAAAAAAAAACCCCTATTAAAGCTTCCAACTGCCAGCTTCGTTTTATAAGTGATAAACTCTCCTGACTCTGACATTCAGTCCTGTTGACTCACACAAAAACTTGAGTCAAACCCATCTAAAGCTCTTCACCTACCTTTGATTTGGGACAGAACAAACCCGTGGGTCTCCCATGAATACGTATTTGTTCGTTAAAACAGCTCCAAAAGTCCAGGGATTTGGAAAACCAATGGATTATTGCTTCGGTTTTCTGGGTTTTAGCTTTTCCCCCTCTTGTTTTCAGGTTGTTAAATCATAGAGAGATGTGTTTGCTCCTCCATGATCCATATCAAGGTCTGAGAAGATCCTTACTTTGCTTTGCCTTGTCCAAACTCAGTAAAATCCAAGGAAACCCTTCTCCCAACTGGAAATTCTTTGCAATCAAGGCTGCTGCTATTTGAGTTAATTGGGATTGTCCATGGGTTTGTTCCAGTTGGAGAGCAGCAGCATCACACCATTAATTTCAATGCCCTTCCAAGCAAGATTGCAAATAAAGAGTAGTGTAGCTCAAGCACTAACTCCATCTTCCTTGCTGATTTGTGTAACGTCATGTCAGCATTTACAGACAGGCTCTGTTGATAGCACTTGCAAATGCTAGAGTTATAAGCAACCAGCTCACCACAAGCATTGAAAAGCCCCATCCAGATAACAGCATGACCTGGAGGGCATCAAGAGATCAGCTTTGGGTCAAGACCAAAACCTCAAGCTTCAATATGCTGAGAAAAAGCATTTTCATTGCTATCTGCAGCTGGTTCCACCCCACCTACTCCTGGTGAGGCTATTGAAGATGCTCTGAGCACCTGAGCAGTGTGTATCCCAGGCATCCTGGGGGTACTGGTGAATGAGAAGCTGGACAGGAGCCACCAGTGTGCAACTGCTGCCCAGTAGAGCAGCTGCATCATGCGTTCATCAGAGTAAGTGTAGCCAGCAGATCAAGAGAGGGGATTCTGCCCCTCTACTCTGCCCTGGTGAAACTTCACCTGGAGTGTCCTGTGTCCAGTTCTGAAGCCCCCAACACAAAAAGGACAAGGACCTGTTAGAGTGCATCCATAGGAGGCAACAAAAATGCACAGAGGGCTGGAGCCCCTCTTTTGCAAGGACAGGCTGAGGGAGCTGGAGTTGTCCAACCTAAAGAGGAGAAGGCTCTGGGGGGACCTTATAGAAACCTTCCAATCCCTGAAAGGTGGCTGTCAGAAGGCTGGGGAAGACTGTTCACAAGGGCAGGGAACAACAGGACAAACAATCATAGTTTTAAGCTGAAATGGGATAGATTTAGCTTAGACATGAGGAACAAATTCTTGAATCTGAGGGTGGGGGATCCCTGGAACAGGCTGCCTAGATTGGTGCTGGAGGCTCCATCCCTGGAACCATTCAAGGTCAAGCTGGATGGGGCTCTGTCTTAGAGATGTCCCTGCTTGTTGTAGGGGGATTGGACTAGATGACCCTTGGAGGTCCCCTTCAACCCTGTGATTCTATTATCCAGCATGGATTTGTGCTGCTCCTATAAAACTCTGCTGCGAGTACTACAGAGCAGTTACCTACTAAGGGGAACATAAACTGGCAGTATCAGTTCTCCTCTTCAGTCAGAGCCAGGATAACACACTAAACAGTAGCAAGCTGCACTCTCAGTACATCTCAGAGCACTCTTTACAGCACACACAGAGGCTAAGGAGAACACGCTGACACACAAGACACTCGAAAGGCGAGCAGTCGTTAAAAGTCTGGAGCTAGAGCAAAGGCAGGACTGGAGAGGGAAAAGAAAACTCTCTGAAAATCAAGATCTGACTAGGAGTGAAACTTAGAACAGATGAAGAGTGCTGCAGCGGGAAGCGGGGCTTTGACAGCAAGTCTGCTGTGTGGGGAAGAAGCACACGGGAAATTGTTTTCTCTGTGTTGAGCAGAGTAGGAGTTAAAATGATGAATAATCCTAATGAATAACCCCTGGAGGGGGGCTGTACAGTAGTAAACTAGATTTGTGTAATCGGTTCTCATCGCAGTAGTGCTGCCGGTTTGAAGAACTCGAATGAATTACCGAGGTTCCTAATGAGAGGAGCCTGGTTTTTTCTTGAGATAATTGATATAGTAGCACACAGTAAATAATAGTGACTTTAAATATTGCCAATGCTAAACGCTATAAAGTGTTTTCATCAGGCAGAAAAGAAGGCAGCTGGGGAGGGCAGACCTCTTCCTCTATGCATAAACAAACATAAGAATCGATTGAGTTCAGAACATTTGGGGTTGTGTTGTTTCAGGTTTTTTTTTTATAAGGAAAAGGGAAAAAACCTAAAAAAGAAAGAAGTGCCAACTAAAAATATTCTCCCCTGAAAGTTGTGTAGATCCTACGGAATAAATGTTGTAAACAAACTTTGTTCGGTGACTTTGAAGTCTTCCCAACCAGTTTCCCCCAACTTAGAAAAATTAGACTATTTATAAAAGTGCATAAATTGTAATTTAAGTAAAAAGCCTTGAAATTTTTATCAAAAGCATTCAAATTAGTCTCTCCCCAGGTCAGCTAATGAGTTGTCATGAGCTGGCCTCTTACTGTAGTGCACCTCCTGCAGACTAAGACAGTGAACCATGTTTTCATCAAAGGAAATGCTCATTAGTAGAGCTTTCAGAAACTGATTTGATTATAGTTTCACTTGTTAAAGTGAAATATTTTCAGCTCATTAGGATGATTACGATTCAAGGTCATCTTTTGAAGCTAGTCCTGTCAATATAAGATAAATGGGCCCTCATCTTTTTCCCTTCTTTACGTCTGTGCTTTTTAAACTCTTCTGTGCAAAAGTTCCGTAGCCCATAATTAATTTTTAGGTCTTCTTTTACAAAGCTACTTAAAATAAAATCATAAAATCATAAAATAATAAATAATAAAATAAAATAAAATGAAAAAGAACAAAGATTTTGGCTACCAAAAAGGCATTGAAGAACTATTAGAAGAGGAGGAGGAGGAGGCTAACTTGGTTTAGAGAAATCAGAGAAAATCCTTGAAAAGTTCAGCTTTTGAAATCCAGCTCTTTTCTCCTTGACCTCTCCCAAAGTTTCTAAAAGGCACTTTGTACGTAGTGTTGCGTGTTAGCTTTTCATCTCAAAAGTGCAAAATGAAACTGATTTAAACACACACACACACAACACACACCCCACACTCCCCCCCAAGAAGTTCTGCTTGGCTTATTCGTTAGCTTTTCTTTCATGGCACACATCTTTTAAGGTTGGAGTTGGGGTGGGTTTTTTTTGTTCTTCTTTGTCTCCTCCGTTTCTATTCACCACTTCATCTCTAAATGGTTTAAAGAGCCATTTAAACATGAAGGGAAACGCTACCAACTTCTCTGCAAACACTGGGAAATAATGCGTTTACATGGGGCTTGCAACTTGAGCCTAATTGCTCAGATGTCGCCTCGTGAATCAACTTGAAAGATGAGGTCAGGAGGCTGGGGTTTGTGCCGAATGGATCAGACTTGAAAGCTGAATATTACAATGGAAAATCAGCCCCAATAATCATAAAAAATATCATTAGTGGTCTCTCCAGTACTAGGCGAGTGAGTTTCAAATCAGCCTAGGTTTCAGTTCCCCATGGGGACTCTGAAACTGGCCCACCAGTCTGGATTATTGGTCCAGACTGGGGTATGTGTGTGTGAGTGCTGGGGATAGAGGCTGGGGAGGAGTAAGAAGTGAATTAATAGACTTCCAGATTAACTGTCGAATGATTAATGATTAATCATTTTGTCAACAAATTATCCACAATGAAGCCTTGCCTTTACACCAAAGTGGGACCAATTAGGCCACTGTAATTGCAGCAGGGCAACCTCCCTAGCCAGAGCACAGTAATAGAACTCTTTATCCAATATGGTTTACTCCCCAAGGGGGAATACTCTTCTGCAGCCCCTCACAGAATCACAGAATGCTAGGGATTGGAAGGGACCTCAAAAGATCATCCCATCCAGTCCCTGTGCCACAGCAGGATGCCCTAGATCCAGTTGCACAGGAACAGTCCAGCAGGTTTGAAATGTCTCCAGAGAAGGAGACTCCACAGCCCCCCTGGGTAACCCCTTCCAGGTCTCTGTCACTGCAGAGTAGAGGGGGGAGAAGAGCCTCCCTTTATCTGCTAACCACCCCCTTTCTGATCCCCCCCAGGATGCTGTTGACCTTCTTGGCCACCAGAGCACATTGCTGGCTCAGAATCGTCTTGCTGTTCCCTAGGACCCGCAGGTCCCTTTCTCCTCCACTGTTCTCCAACAAGTCAGTCCCCAACATGTCCTGGTCCCTGGGGTTGTTCTTGCCCAAATGCAAGACTCTTTGGTGCACTTACACTGATGATTTTAACCTGAAATCTCCAAGAAGTGAAGACTTTATAACTTTCTTCAGTAAATGACTGCAGTGTTGAGCAGGTGACAGTAGTTAAGACCTATGACTTAATTTGCTTGGCTAACTTCCAGTTGCTCTTTATGCTTTGCTTTAGTCTATTGCATTACGTGATCTTGAAACCATTGGCACCACAGGATCCCAGGAAAATGCTTTTGCACAGTTTTTCTATCTTTGAAAACCAGAGTGTTATTGAAGTCATAGAGTTCAGAGCTCTACACGGTTTTGATTGCTTATGCACTGAACTGAGGCTTATTCCAAGAAGAAGCTATGAGAGAAGAAGCACTAAGGTCTCCCAAGTGCTCTCTCCTTGTCTTCCTAAAGAAAACAGAGGAATCTGCACTGATTTGAGGGAAATGGGGCTAAACATTTCTTCTCAACATCCAAATTCTACCTTGGTAGCTGCAGCCTCAAATTGCAGCTTGGGAGATCAGACTAGACATGGTCTTTACCAGAACAATGTGGCACCCAAATGGGTATCCAGAAAGCTGTGAAGTCTTGCTCTGTGGAACTTTTCAAGGTTATCTTCCCACCCTGGGAAGGCCCTGCCAGTGCCCAACCGCTCTGTCTGCAAAGAATCTCTGCCTCAGATCCAATCTAACCCTCCCCTGCCTCAACTGCAGAGCAGTGCCCCTGCTTCTGTCAGCAGGCACCAAGGAGAAGAGGCCAACCGCCACCCCTCCACAGCCTCCCTTCAGGGAGTTGGAGAGGGCAGTGAGGTCCCCCCTCAGCCTCCTCTTCTCCAAACTAACCCTGACCTTGCCTGTAGCCACCCTGCCTTTCTACGGCTGCAGCACCCACACCGTGGCCCATGACACATCTCCTCATGCTTTTCTAATCAGGAATCAAAACAACATCTCAGAATCTCTTTTGAGAAGCCAGATGTATAAAAGCCCTTGACACCAGTTAAAGCATTTACTCTTCATGCTGCTTCCTTGAGGGAGGATGTTCCCTGTGGTTGTTGTACTCCTGGGTGCCTTAGGCTCCGCGATGAGTAAACCAGGAGACAGAGGAGAAAACAAATCTCTCTCTTCACCCAGCCTACAACCTTTTTGTCCTGCCCCAACTCGTTAGGTTTGTGGTTTTGTCTTGCTGTGAGTCGAGAGCCCCTGAAAAGTCATTTTCACTTGGGTTTTCCATCCTTCTGCTGCTGCTCTTCGCTTATTTTGATTTACTCGGGTGTAGGTTTGTCAGATAGAGCCCCATCAGTCTCTGAAAGCATTTACATAATTTAAATACAAAATGCAAACATGCTGACTAATGTCTGCCTTAAATAGACTCTCTCAGGATAAGCTAGACATGTTCCCTATCACCAGCCCCTCAGGCGAAAACCTGAGAGCTCGGATGAGCTCCATGCGGTGCCCTGCAAGTGGATGGATTTAAAGCTGGATTGGGCCAAGTGAACTCTGAAGTTCAGGGCTCTCTGTGGATGCTGCCCAGGCTGGAAGTCTGGTCTGTTGAAAACAGGGCATTTTGTGAAACGGCTGGGAGTTGTTAAAGCTCCTCATGGTATCTGAAGTCATCTCTCAGGCTGGGATAGGTCTCCAGATCCTGAAGGATCACGTAACATATGTCCAATTCCTCATGGTTAATACTGGTTCCAGGCAAAGTTTGTAGAGGTCAGGGGGCTTTAAATCCCCACACTGTGACTGAGAAGGTGGGGAAATACTCTGGCTTTAATAAAAAACAAGCTCTTCCTCTGCAGCTCCTCCTTTCTACACTGTTAAAGTAACATAGATTGTCTTTCTTTTACCTCACTTCTCCACACTGGGGCTCTCAGACAGCTTTTGCTTCATCTTTATTCCTCAAGGGATACAACTCACTTAACTTCTGTCTTTCAGGTGATTCAAGTCTGCTCAGAGTCACAGAATCACAGAGTGTNCTCAGACAGCTTTTGCTTCATCTTTATTCCTCAAGGGATACAACTCACTTAACTTCTGTCTTTCAGGTGATTCAAGTCTGCTCAGAGTCACAGAATCACAGAGTGTTAGGGATTGGGAGGGACCTTGAAAGATCATGCAGTCCAGTCCCCTAGATCCAGTCACANGGTTCTTTATCCATGAAGCTAGAGCACTTGAGGCCATGGTCTAAGGGTTAGGGATGATGACTGTCCTTGATGATCCTGAAGATCCTTTCAAGCCATGATGATTCTGTGATTGTAATCTGAATTTCATCTTCAATAACCTGCCTACTCATCTTTTTGAAGGAACCTTTTAGACTGTAAATAAATGAAAACAAGAGGTTACGATTTAGCCAACAGTTGGACTATGAGAATAGTGAGTTATAGCAGCCGCTGATAGGAAGTGTCTGGCTTTGTGGTTTGTCTGGGGGTTTTCTTGCTTGCTTGATTTATTTTCCACTAGATCTTGACTTTTAATAATTACTACAATTTTTGTTCTCTCAATTTTCTTAATCTCTTCTTCATCTTTCAAATTTCAACTGAAACAACCATCAATTAATTGCTTTTACATTTACAGCTCTCATTTTCCTCCTTGTAGTGCAAGGAAGGGTCCTTCATGGCAGACTGAAGTGGAATTTGATGAACTTAAGGTTCTGTTCCAAATTAATTCTATGATTACTGAGATCAGGTCAGTACTTGAACTACTACCGGGATATTTATTGCAGCTTTGGAATCCTCTGAACTCACTGCATGGAAATCAGCGTTCCCGTATTAGCACAGAGGAAAATAAACACGCTCCTCAGCATCCTCACTGTTTGGTCTCTGACAGGTAGGAACCAAATTCCCCTGGAGTCAGCCCGCAGGGTTCCACACAAACAGAGTTTCACACAGACTCTTAAAATAAGGGAACTTATTTTACTGGCAACTTTGGACCTGACCTGTCAAGCTAAAGACGTCAGAATGGCTCTTGTCCTGATGATTTTGTAGTCACATAAGATGAAGAGAAGTTTCCTCATGGGAGTGATTGAGTTGTAGTTGAATGGTTCTGCTGGGTCTATAGTGGATAGAATTAATCAGCTAACGCAAGCAGATCCTGGGATGTTCTTATGCAAATAGATGCAATAATGATACTGTAAGAGCAAGAGTATGAGAAGGGGAATTGTCGTCTCGATCTGCTCCCTAATGTGTGATTTATAGATGGTAAACTATGTCATAAATTCAGAATTCAATTTCTTTTCCGTGTTTATTTCACTAAGTGAATTGATTTCTGTGACCGTACAGTTAGTAGAACTCTCTTGAGTTTAGAAAGCAACATTTAGCTGCTTCTTAAATTCTTCTGCAGATTCTCCTGTTTCTGCTGTAAAACATGAGCCACAAGGACTATTTTGTTTGTTCACAGAAACACAGAGTGTTAGGGATCAGAAAGGACCTCAAAAGATCATCCAGTCCAGTCCCCCTGCCACAGCAGGATCACCCAGACCCAGTGGCACAGGAGCACAGCCAGGCGGGTCTGGAACGTCTGCAGAGAAGGAGACTCCACAACCTGGGCAGCCTGGTCCAGTGCTCTGGTACCCTCTCTGGGAAGAAATTCCTGCTGATATTGATAGGGAACTTCCTGTGTTCCATTCTTTTCCCGGTTTCAGCATCTGCCTGGAACCTCCTCACCTTCATTCAATACAATTAATTGGCATTAATTTCAAATCATGAGTGGGGCAGAGGGGTCAACAGGAGTTCTTAGAGCACGAAATTCTTAAATATCAAAAGCTAGGGTTGATCCATAGTCACTCGAGTGTGTCTGATTGAATTTATGACTCTGCTTTCTCTTACTAGAATCTCAGATATCACAGCACTTGCTTCTCAGATTCTCTATGCAATTTTGTCA
>VZRI01013124.1:0-14922 GCA_013397515.1 Upupa epops
ATAGGAATCAGGAGAGGTGCCTAAGCACAGGAGGGTAGCAAATGTCACTCCAATCTTCAAAAAGGGTAAGAAGGAGGACCCAGGTAACTGTAGACCGATCAGCCTCACCTCCATCCTGGGAAAGGTGATGGAACATTTTTTTCTAGATTCTGTCTCTAAACACATCAGGGACAAGAGGGTCATTAGGGACAGTCAGAATGTGCATCTATGGGAAGTCATGCTTGACCAACCTGATAGCCTTTTATGAGGGCATAACCAGGTGGACAGATGATGGCTGAGTAAT
The DNA here is from genome assembly GCA_013397515.1 of Upupa epops. NCBI lineage: Eukaryota > Metazoa > Chordata > Aves > Bucerotiformes > Upupidae > Upupa > Upupa epops. The sequence continues at coordinate 284 of VZRI01013124.1, forward strand.
GAATGCAGTCTATCTTGACTTCAATAAGACATTTAACATAGTCTCACATTGCATCCTCGCATCCAAACTGAGGCAGCGTGGACTGGATGATTGGGCAGTGAGTTGAATGGTGACTGGTTGCAGGATAGAAGCCAGAGGGTTGTGGTCAATGGGATACAGTCTAGTTGGAGGCTTGTATCTAGTGGAGTCCCCAAGGATTGGTACTGGGACCAGTCCTCTTCAATCTATTTATTAATGACTTTGATGAGGGGTTAGGGTGCACTGTCAGCAAATTTGATGATGATACAAAGCTGGGTGGTGTCGCCGACACCCCAGGAGACTGCTGCTATTCAGCGAGTCCTGGACAGTCTAGAGAGCTGGGCAAAGAGAAATGTCATGAAGAACAACAAGGGTTTACCACTCTGCACTAGTGAGACCACATCTGGTGTATTTTGTCCTGTTCTGGGTCCCTCATTTGAAGAAGGATGCAGAGCTGCTGGAGGCTGTCCAGCGTAGAACAATGAAGGTGATGAAGGAAGTACAACACCTCCCTTATGAGGAAAGGCTGAGGGAGCTGGGTCTCTTTAGCTTGCAGAAGAGGAGGCTGAGGGGTGACCTCATTAATATCTATAAATGTGGGAGGTGTGTGTGTCAGGAGTATAGAGCCAGGTTCTTGTCAATGTCATCTGGTGATAGGACAAGGGGCAATGGGTGCAAGCTGGAATAGAGAAGGTTCCATATAAATACCAGAAGAAACTTCTTCACAGTGAGGGTAACAGAGTATTGGAACAGGTTGCCCAGGGGGATTTTGGAATCTCCTTCTCTGGAGACGTACATGATCCACCTGGATCTGTTCCTGTGCAATGTGGTCTAGGTGATCCTGCTGTTGCAAGGGGATTGGTCTAGATAATCTTTCAAGGTTTCTTCTGATCCGTAATGATTCTGTGATTCTATGATAAAGATGCTTTACAGAAGTACGTAACTAAAGAAGGATCTCTGTCTGAAAAAGAACGTGCAGATTTTCCCATAACACTTCTCCTCTTAGAAAACTTTCTGTGAAAGGAGACAGGCAGAGAAAAAGGAGGAAGTAAGCTGGCCAGATTGAACCTGATCTAAAACAAGTCTCTGAACAAAACAGGAGAATGTTGAAACAAAAGAGAACTTTGAGCTCTGCCATGTGTGAGCTTCATCCTTTTGGTTCTGTTCATGAACAGGAGTTCATGGGAAGTTCTTCCTAAAAGAGAGATTCTACAGGAATACAGACTCTTGACATTTGCTCACATCAAAATGCAATGACTGTTTAATTGGAAGAATTTACAAGCTGTGTAGTCTAGATTGCCTTATGAAGTAGAGGCATCTTTTTAAACCACAGACTTTATGACTGTGAAGCACTCTATAAATTTATTACTCATACCTCTGCAAGGCAATTCAATCTCTTTCTCATCCCTCTTCTAGCTCTGATATGTTTCAGACCTTTTCCCTTGGGCTAGAACATTCACATTCCCCAGAGAATACTGGATAGGTCTGTGTAACATTCACCCCCGTCTCCATCCCTTTTCCTCAAAGTCCTGCATGAAGTCCCAGAGAACTATAGGACAAACATGTAGGACAAGTCTTACTGAAACACAGGGCAAATCTTCACTTAGTGGGTGGAAGATCCCTGGAAGAGGATGCCCAGAGAGGCTATGAAGTCCTCTGAAGAGACTCTAAGACTGTCTGGACATGATCCTGTGCAACCTGCTCTGCATGAACCTGCTTTGGCATGGGGGTTCGATTAGATGATCTCCAGAGGTGCCTTCCAATCCCAAACATTTTGAGATTCACAAACAGGAAAGTATTTCAGCCTGGGCCTGCTTTTATAGAAAATAAAACAAAGAAACCCACACAGCTGTCTTGGTTTATGGAATCAAGAAGTTTGTATTCTATTTTCATCTGTTGGAAGCAGTTGAGAAGCTGTATAGGGGATGGGGGAGTGAATACTGACCCAATTGTTAAAACCACGTGGGGCGATATGTCTTGGGGTGGGGGAGTGAATGCCTCGGTACCGACTCAATTGTTAAAACCAGGTGGGGCATATTTTTCTTAAGTGTCTCTGCTGATGGGCCATCAAGACCCATCTCATCCCATTGTGAGACGCTTCACCCAGTGGGGGGAAGTGGGGGGGAAACTGACCGTGCCCATGCTGAGCGGCATGTACTGGGACTCAGAAAATGGATGGTTGCTCGCTCTTGGGAGGCTTGTTCTCGACTGGGTCTTGGTCTCGACTGGGCTCGCTTTGCTCTCTGCGGGAGTTTCCCATCCCCGGACCCTGCGATACCCAGCTGAAGCCGCTTTCCACGTGCCTTTCGGTGCCACTTTCTCCTCTCCACCGCTGCCCTTGCTGCTTCACAGAATCCAGCTTCTCTCCGAGACGTTCTGCCTCCCGCTCTCCTCTCCCCGGAGTTTCTTGCTGCCGTGGCTGCCTGGCTCTCTCCTTGCCATCTCCTGCAGCTGCTTCTGTCTGCGCCCGCACTGAGGAGGTCTCTCTCTCCGCATCTGCCGCTCCAAAGAAATTGAACTGGGACAGGTTTTATTTTGCTCTGTTGGGATCCCTAGGACTTTTATTTTGACTGGTTGTTGGTTGTTTGGGTGTACTGTTGGGTTTTCTTAGTGTTCTTAATAAAGAATTGTTGTTCCTTTTCCCAAGTCTTCTGCCTGAAGGCCTTTAAATTGAGGGAATTTGATACCTGTCTTCCTAAACCGAGACACAGCCAAAACCACCACATTAAAAGAACCCAGAGCAAAACTCCCCACACCAACAAGTGTTACCGGATGAAAACAAAAAGCATTATTACATCAGAATGTGCATCTGGAGACTTATTATTTCAGACAGTAACACCATAATCATACTGTTATGAGATCAGTTAGGCAACAGCAGAAGGGATCCAAGCACAAAGGCTGACAGCCAATACATTTTACATGTTTTTCATATTCTCATTACTTTGGCCTTTTCTCCCAGGAAAGAAATGGCAGAAAGAGGCAGACTTTCATAAAACATAAGCTTTGTAAAGCAGTAGATTTGTTCAAATGTGGAACAATCCTCTGAGAGAAATCATTATTACAGAGGTGGGATATGCCCTGACATCTGAAAATAACACAGCCATGGTGCCAGATGCAGCCGCTCTTGCTGAAATCTGCCCCTGGTCTGACTTCAGGAGAAAGTGTTCCAATCCTTAAAGACCTCCCTGCTGAACTAAAGAAAGTCTCCATCATCATTTGGCAGCAAGAGATTTCACATCATCTCTGCATGTTCCTGTTGCTACAGGTATGAATATTAGACCTGCAAGCCAATCACATGTATGTAGTAAAGAGGAAACAAAAAGTGCACTGAGGGGAGAAACTGCTATCTTTTTACCAAATATCCCATAGCCTGACTTGATGTATCATCAAAATATTGTATTGAAAATACAGGGGGAGTAATGCCAAGCCTACCTGAGCTAAAACTTCCTCTTAGTTTTCTTGCAAGGTAGGCAACCTTATTTGTTCTTTACAAAGATGGCTGGATGAGCACTAGAAGGCAGAACGTACTATCATGGCAGCATCCTCTCTGATGCTTTATAGATTCATAACAAAGCAGCTTTTTTGATATGAATTTAAAGAGCTCTCACAGGCACAAAACACAGTTGCTGTAGGAATAAATAGCAGACATCCCTTAGAGAACAACAGATGGCATCCAAGGTGATTTATCTCCCAAGCAGGTAAAAATTACTTTCTCTTATTTGTAAATAGCCATCATTTATCCTGGTTCATTAGGTCCCTGTGGTATCACCTGCATCAATGACTAAGAGGAACGGATGACAAAAATAAAATGAAAAAGTTCAAGTTTAACCTCTTTTGCCCCTCAGCAAATATGAGGCCTGAAGTGCTACATAAAGAAAACAATGAAAATAAAAAGTAGTGGTTCTCTTGATAAAAATTATGCCTTTATGTAGATTCTAAATTCAGCACAGGGGACTACTGATGTCCTTTATTTCCTGCTGAGGTTCTAGTATGAAAAGAACTTATCCCACTAGAACATCTGGGTAAAAGCAAGTTTGGTAACTAGCCTGGATATCAAGAATGAGCATTAGTGGTTTAAGTGGAGGTTCACAGCTGCATATTGCTTATTAAAACGCTTTATCATTCATTAAGTCCTAGTGGCAGAATCAGAAAAGCTAGAAGACCTTCCAGGCTGCTCCTTGAAAGTGCTTTAAAGGCAACTCAATTAAAGAGTAATCGTGGCTCAGCTACCACAAACAAAAAACTCAAATGAACAAATGCAAATATGGCATCCCTTGTAAACATGTCCCAGGCAGACATCATGAGACTTCCATTGTGATGTATTCTTTTAGGACAGAAGGATGTTTTTTTTCTAGAAGAAAGGTGTCTGTATGAGCACTGTAGTTTGGATCAAGAGCACACTTTGCTTCTGAAGCCCCTAGTGCCCCACCATATAAATTTTGGCCTGTACAACCTTTGGTCTTACAGCAATGTAAGAGATTCCATTTCATTGGATGCTGAAGAGAAGTGGCTCATTGACAGCATCCCAAGCACACTTAGCTACAGCAGAGCATTTAATCCATTCAACCAGAATAAAGGTGGTTTAAAGTAAGCTTCTTCCTACTCCTACCAGGTCCTTTCTAGCAACTTCTGTTCTACAGATCTGCTCCTCCATGCAGCACAGGGCTGCTAACCAAGCAGAGATAATATTCTGTGTCATCTGTCTGGGAGCATTATTGAAATATGCAGCAGCAAAAACAAGCCCACAAAGTTCTCTGGAAAAAGACCTGGGGGTACTAGGACATGAAAAGCTAGATAGGAGCCACCAATGTGCAATTACAGTCCAAAAGGCCAACCCCATCCTGGGCTGCATCCAAGGCAGCATGACCAGCAGATTGACAGAGGGGATTCCCTCTACCGTGGTGAAACCTCACCTGGAGTTCTGTCTCCAGCTCTGGAGCCCTCAGTTAAAGAAGGACAGAGGAGGCTGTAAAAATGTTCAGGGTGCTGGAGCTCCTCTGCTTTGGGGATAGGCTTGAGAGAGTTGGAGTTATTCAGCCTGAAGAGGAGAAGATTCTAGAGGGACCTTATAATGACCTTCCAATCCTTGATAGTGTTAGTCAGAATGCTGGGGAAGACTGTTCACAAAGGCAGGGAATAATAGGATGAGTGATCATGTCTTGAATCTAGAAAAGGGCAGAATGAGGCTGGACAGGAAGAAAAAATTTTTAATCTGAGGATAATATATCCCTGGAACAGGCTGCCCAGAGAGGTAGTGGAGGCCCCATCCCTGGAGCCATTCAAGGTCAGGCTGGATGGGGCTCTGGGCACTCTAATCTAGTGAGAGATATCCCTGCATGTTGTAGGGGGTTTCAACTAGATGACCTTTGGATATCCCCTCCAACTGAATATGCTCTGTGATTCTAAACTGATGCTTCCTCACTGGGCTACACTGCTAACACCTTTTACTCTTGACCATGTTTCATCTTCATGGCCACAGTTATGGTCTTATGTCCCTCCTTATTATGCAGTATTTCCTGTTCAAAGTGCTGCAGGCTAGAATTCATATGCAAGGTATTTCTGAGAACACCTCAAACATTTCTTTCTCAAGGTACGGCAGCATGAAAACAAAAAAATAAATCACCTTTTACAATGAAGAGAAGGGCTGGCAGCACTGAAGCCTTGCTGTGAAGTAACACACAGTATCCTTCAATGACTGAATATTGCCCTCAGAAAATTGCCCAAACCCCCAGAGATTTAAACATTTGCACTAAATGCTACCCAGACATGACCAGTGCCCTGATGCTGCTAAGTCACAACACACATGTAGGAGTGTGACTCTGCTGTTTGTGTAACTTCTGAACAGTGAGGGACCAGTGACATGGCTGCAAACAGAAGGAATGACAAAATAATCAATTTTCTTAACAAACTGTTAAAGATAGCTGAAAAATGCTCATAGTTTGCTGATAAAGAAACCGTCTTCATACTGCACACACCACCTCCTCTCTCATTCCTAAAATGTTATTCATGCAATATTAGCATTCAAATGTGTCTGTCAGAAAGATTGTCGCTGTAGTATAGAAGGGCTACATTGTCATCTGCTCTGCAGTTTGTCTTAGAGCAATCTGTATTTGTATTATTTACATAACCAAGAATTATGAGAACTTTTCCAATCTTTTGATGTGTCTATCAGCAACATGTCACTGGAATCAGAGTAATTCCAGCTAAATTCTTTCCTGATAACCAAGAATAGCTATGCAGGCAGTCATTTTGTGGAGCATAAAGTTTGTTTTTAAAAAACTAAACCAAACCCCCCTGATAAATCATTTGCAATAGAAAACAGAAACACACAAGGGTTTGTTACCCTCAAGGCCCAAGATGTAGTAGTCTTGAAGGTAAGTCCACTGGTAGAAATAGATTTAAGAATAGTTTAAAAGTGCTAGAACATCTCAACTATATCCACATTTTAGTCTTATTACAAATCTTTGCATTATAGTGACAGATGTAAGCTGTGAAAAAATGCATTTGCCAAAGGACATAGAATTGGGCATCATTGAGGTGAATCTTGTCAAGAATGACTCCACATACTGTTGAGACTTGTCTAGGTTCACGGGTTACACAACTTACTTCTATACAACTGCCCACCCCACCCCTCTCAAAGCCTCTTTGCTGAACACCCTCAGTTCTTCACTGTGAGAACAGAGCTTGTTGGCACTGAAAATTGTTTCCTATCTTCCCACAACTGATTCAGAAGATAAACTAGGCAGGGACACGTGTGCTCTGTCAACGTTAAGGCTGTTCTGTACCATTGCTAAGAAAGCTAAACCAGGAAGTGACAGAGAAGAAAATTCTCATAAAGATCAGAGCAGATGCTGAGAGACAGGAAAGGATTACTGAGTAGATAATAGGAAAATGTAAAAAGAAAGACATAAAATGTCAGAAAGAAGAAATATAGTAAAAGTAGGACTGAGAGCATTCTCATAGGCAGGAGGAAATAAAAGCTATCAAAGGCAATGCAGCAGATGAACAAAAGACTAGATGGAAATACCAAACCAGGACTTTAGAAGAGACTAAGTGTTAACTGACAGCTAACTTGTGAGATTCTCTCCAAGCTTTTTATTCAACTTCTTCTGCTAATGGATGAGTTAATCAGGTGCCCCTTTCTACCAGAGTCTGGAAATGACACAAGGAGTGGAAATAAGCTTGACTTACAGATATTCACAGAGATGAGTTTTACAGTACAAAATCCTTTACATTTTCCATATTGCTTTGCAAAACCTCAAATTCTTCCAGAAAACATGTCCCATTATTCTCACATCTCTCCCTGCTAGGTAAAACAGATTACATAGCCATGACATACAGTGAGAGAGTACTACCACTGCCCTTATTTGCCTGTCTATTTATAGACACATTGTATAGAGAAAAACCTCAGCCTACAAGGGGCCAAGTTAAATAACATACCAACTGCTCTTGCTCTCGGAATGCAGTAACTACTGTCATTATTAATCTCTCATTAGCTTAACCACCAGTTTAAATCCTCCTCCATAATTTTGAAGGTTTTTTATCCAGTGTGACATCACCTGACATTATATCATGCACAGAGATGAAAGACAAAAGTATCTCACTGATATTAGATTCTGTCTCTCAGTTGGGGCTGAAAGGATGCCAGCTGGTCAAATTCTCTGAAATCTTGGAACAGATGCTGTCGATATTGCAGTCATTATTTCAATTTTACACTCCTCCTACATAAGCTGACAACTGGTTTTGACAGTCTGCTCTCTTTTTCTCAGCTCTTATTGCACTCTCAGACACATAATATCTGGTCTATAGCTTAAACAGCAGTGGTTAGATCAGATAGAAGAGGAAGCACAGTGGCAATAAAAATTGAGATGCTTCAGTAAACCTTGAAACTGTCTGTTTCAGCTGAAAGCAGCTTTACAGAAATTCGTCCAATAAGACAAAAATTATTCCCTGGAGAAGAATACGAATTTCACTGAGGCCTTGGGGTATCTTGTTAGCTTTATGTGTTTTTTTTTAATCACTTTAAGACAAATTTCATTGAATGACTGACTGATCAATCCAGTCTTCTGTCTCAGGAATTGAATGCTCAACAGTTTACAGTACATCACTCTATTCAGGTGAAAATGTCCTACACCCTCAAACAATTGGATGAATCTTAGATCTCATTAAAATAACAAAGTCCCTTGGATTCATAAACCACTTTAACATCGGTAGTATCAAATAAATAATGAGCAGAAATTGCCACATATCGGACCTTATCACATCTAAGCATGCCAAATAGTACTGAATTCTGACAATGTCAGAACCTAGCCCTCCATCACTCTGCTTTCCTCCACAGTAGGGATAACTGTGGTAACCGAAATGTATTTATGCCATCTGTTAAATAATTCACACCAAAAAAAGAAGCAGATATTTTTTGTCCCTGAAATGTTGGCTGTATGTTTAAAAAGGTAACCTCTACATTCCTCACATTCATAATTAGGTTTGTGAGTAGACTGAAGAAAAAGATTCCATTTGCAGAACAACTCAACAGATGGTATTGGGGATTAAAGCAGAAGCATGTAAAACCTATTTGAACAAATGACAGATGTGGCTATCAGCCTTCTCCTGTGCCATTCAAATTAAGATTGACATTTAAGACATTATTCAGACTACCAGAATTTCACAGAAATCCTTTGAAACTTGTGTTGACTAAGGACCTCTGCACACCAAGAGTTGGGAAATAAAGAGTGCAGGAATCTTATGGCAGATAGATTTGTCTCCTTATCTTCTGTCATTCTCAGATTCTTCCAAAATGCCCCTCTCATTCTGCAGAAGAGTTTGCATTTTGCTGGATTTCAGACAACACTGAGGCACTGACCTTTATAATAGTGTTTGGGTTTTAGTCCTGTAGGGCTGAACACATTACATATTCCATCAAGTGTTAATAGTGTTTCAAGAAACTCTGACTCCTATCCAGTCTCTTCCACAACTGCTTTCCTTTAACACATCTCATGCAAAGTATGCAGAAGATAAATAGTGCACAGAAATGGCAATCCATGTGCCATGACTTCACAAAAGCTCAATGTTTTTAGGATCCACATTCTGTCACATATGATTTAGGTTTTTCCAGATGCTACCTGGTGGTGATAAAGCTTTTTCATTAAAAAATACAGGTTTTGAAGGGACCAACAGTGACTGCTCTGTATCAGAGTCTGTGTATCTTGGAACTACTGCAAAAACCTAATGTCTCTGAATTCATACACATAGGTTTTCCCTGCAAGTTTTCCACTAAGTCTAGCATAGTGAATCTGTAGGAACATAAAAATTAGTTCCATTCAAAAATAATATGCTGCTTGAGTAACACATAACAAAAGTAGAAATTGGTTTTACTTTGAAGAGCTTAGATAATTGTATTTTCAGGACTACTTCTGAAAGACTCAAACCATCTCTAAGAAGGAATTATGCAAAGCAATAAAACACATCAATATTTTTGTGATAAAATCCATAGTTTTTAATTTAGCTGCTATAGAAGTTAGTTCTTAACTAATGCTTACTTTAGGCTTTTGTTTACCCAGAACACATGAGAAGAACAGAGAGCATGCTGGCTACTTCTAAGCCAGTCTTACAGTCCAATGCTTCAGGAACTGCCTGATCACAGCTCTGTCTGACCTGTAATCTGATTTCCAATTGTAGACAGCCCTGGAGACTTCCTTGTTGTTACAACTCTTTAAGAGGCTTTTTCATTGTCACACATCCTGCTACTAAGAGATAACTTACCTAGATGCAACCATGAAATAGCACTCTTAGAGCAGCATGAGTTAGAAACTCTCTCTCATCGTGCCCTCTCATTTCAGCAGCAGGGGAAATGCTATTCCTCCAAACTCAATGCCAAAGGGAAAAGCCTGTCTGCCTGTTGGGAGGCAGAATACACTAGCATCACACATGCTGCTTACACTTGGGTAATCCCATTATACACATCAGGCTGTGCAGGAGCATCCACAACAATCCTGTTCTCTGTCTACCTTTGTTTCAGGAGCTCTGCATTATGCCAAGCAGTGATGGCCACTGACATGTGAACAGCATGAGACATATGTCGAGGCTGTTCCTCTGCAAATAGAGTTTGCAGAAACCAACAAGGAGAGTCTGCTCTCACATATTTGCTGTGTAGTGGGCTTGAAGTTCAAGTCAAGAAAAGATTGAAAGGATTCCAGCTAAGTAAGGGCGAGGGAAGTATTTCAAGAATAAGTTTGACAAGGCTGAAAGAAAAAACTACACCTTGTTAATCCCAGTTAACATTTTGGGAAATCAGAAACAATGGCTTAACTTGACAGTACCTATGGCTAGTAAAAATAAGGGAAAATTTTGGTCAAATCAAATGAATGTTACATTAGCATTTTACCCACAACAAAACAAAAGAAGCCACCCAAAACAAACCAACACAAAACATAAAGCCCAACCCAATACCCCTCATCCCTCCCCCCTCCTCCACCCCTGCTTCTTTTTCCATATAGCTCTTAGGGAGCTTGTACTTACAAATTCTGATTACCAAACCTGGGCTTCATCCGAAATAAGCTGGTGTGGAAACACACCTGTATTTCAATTTTCACGTCTTCATGTTCTCTAATAGGTCATAACCATCAAACAAACACCAACAGCCAAAACATGACTTGAAGCAGGGTTAAGACAACAAGTTGTACTTCATTAAAGTGATTCTTAAGAACAAGTTATCCTTCACCCATTCATTTCAATCAAGCCTCATTTTAATTCTAAGTTGGTGCAGTGAAGGATACTCCCAGAGCACCTGAGGATATTCCCATAGAAGGTCCTTCCTACCAGCAGATGATACTGAAGCAGATCACAGAACAGTTCAAGAAGGCATACCAGAAATAGTTCTCCTGTGTGTCAACACTGAATAGATAGGTCTCCTTTTGTGTGAAGCACAAAAGATCAAGCACTGAGCTGTCAAATAAAGGGAAATGGAGCATATACAGGTGTATGTACTCGGTACTGGTGAGGCCTCATCTTGAGTGCAATGTGCAGTTCTGAGCCACTCACTTCAAGAAGGAGATTGAGAAGGTGGAGCGGGTCTTGAGGAGCAATGAGGCTGGTGAAGGCACTAGAAAGAAAGTCTGATGAGGAGAGGTTGAGGAAGGTGGGATTGTTCAGCCTGGAGAAGAGGAGACTCAGGGGGGACCTTCCCCCTCTCTACAACTACCTGAAGGGAGGTGGAAGTCAGACTGAAGTCAGGGAGAAGAGTCTGGCTCTTCTCCCAGGCAACTAGTGACAGGACAAGAGGGCAGGGCCTGATGGTGGGCCAGAGGATGGTAGTTTGGAAGTTAGGAAGCCCTTCCTCATGGAAAGGGTGATCATACTCTGGAATGGACTGCCCAGGGCAGTGATGGAATCTCCATCTCTGGAGGTGTTTAAGAACAGACTCTCTGTGGCTCTTACTGCCCTGGTCTGGCTAATGTAGTGATGTTAGGTCATAGACTGGGCTAGATGATCTCAGAGGTCTTTTCCAACCTCAGTAATTCTGTGATTCTGTTATTTTCAACCAAAGAGCTGAGTAGGCAGCTAATAGTTTTTTTACCAAGGCAAATCATCAAATCAATAGTTACAGGTTTGAGTTACAACACCTGGACATTTGCATAAGATCAGGAGAGGAGATGTCAGTGGTGAAGCTCTAGCACATAGTTCTATAAGGGTACTGCTTGGGTGGGCTGAAGGAATTTTTGGAAGTTGACAATCCTCACTGCTATAAATCTTGTTCATTTCATCTGTGTTAAAATGACTCCAACAAAAGAACAAATAAAACAAACAAAAAAAATCTATCTTCTTGCCCTCTGTTGATAGCACTCCCACACAGGCTGCTCAGGCGAAATTCAGTTTTTCAATAATATTTATGTCCCCTCATTACTTTTAGAAAACCACAGTTAATGGTGTTTTACAAGAATTAAATCCTATTCCACTCCTTGCAATGTTACTTACCTTCTCAAGTGGAATTTTCAGTTGTGCCACAGTGATGTTCTGCCCACAGACAATGTTTGGGTTTGATGCTGTCTTTTATACCAAAACCCACATTACACTGGTTATTGATCCAGTGAAAAGCATGATTGATTTCCTACCTGGAAAGTCTTACCTGCCATTAAACTGCAAAAGTCCCAGCATATGGCTCTTTGTAAGGTGTCCTACCACACAAAAATTAGTGCCTATTCCTTAATTGCTGACAGATGGCTGAATTCTGACTACAAGCTATTAGGCAAGTGGGACAAACACACCAGAGAGCTGATGTTTATTAGATGCAGACTCAATAGATCTGAAAAGTTAGAGCTTCTCTCTAACAGGAAACGCTTTGGGCAACTGAATTCTTATCTTCATCTTCTTGAACCTACTGCTTTTATTCTGGCCTTGAAACAGACCTTCTGCTGTACAACATAACAATTTTGCTCTTTTCATGTTTTGTTAACACGTTATACCTTTTCAGTTAGACTGCATGGATGCAGGCTAAAATCAGAAGCCTGGCACTGAGAAAATGGCATTAAAACAGAAATTGTATTGAAAATGTGAACAGAACTCAGCAATATTGCCATTTGGTTCACTAAGTTTTCATTGAAGAGGTTAAAAAAGAAAAACAAAAATTTATAACAAAGAATAGAATCATGCAAGTTTTTAATGACATTGCCTACAGCTCCACACACCAAGAAATAAATACCTAGGGGGAACAAGCAATGATAATTTTTTAACCTTGTTTTCCTAACTATCTGATTGGGTTTTGAGTAGGACTACTGTTCAACTCATGGAACAAAACTTATGACAATTTCTTTAAACACAGCAGTTAGTGAATCCTAATACTACACCCTTATTGCTAAGTGTCTGGCTTCATAGAATTTGAGGGTCATTTAAAATCAGTGCAAATGCTGTACCTTTATAGTAATTACACCACATTTTCATAGTAAGTTATATAAGCCACATCAGGAATTATCCTTTGTTGTAAAACTGCTTCAACTACTGAAGAAAAGGCAGTTCCTCCATTGGTTAAATCAACTTTTAAGTCTTGCATTTACCAAATGTTTTTATATTTATTTGTACCTCCGCAGCAAGGTTATGAATGTTACTGGATGGGCTTGCAGGGAAAAAATGGTCCTGTATGACAGCAAATCCTTCCTACCTTTTCACTTTAGGAGGTTTCCATCAGGGGAGAAAGGCAAAGAGAAGGTCAAAGCCTTCCTTCCATTGGGAATTAGGAAGAAAGGAACAAATATGGAGTATCTTGACATGATACTGGATTTGGTACAATTCAGAGTGTCACATCAGGGTCTTCTGTCACATGTGTCATTTACTTGTCAACACAAGAACTAGTCTGACACACTTAAAGGTAAAACACACACTGTGCATCCTGGATCTGATAGACTTCACACGATCATGTTATTTTGCACTGGATTTTCTTAGACAGTCATTTCAGATACGAAATACTGATGCTGCATGGACATCTTTCAAGTAGCAGTCACTTACTCTAATAAAGCCTGCTCTAGAGTTGCAAACCTGCTTACTGTCTTCTTTTATAAAAGGTATTATTCTGCCAGGTGTTTTAGCCAGGCTCTCACAAGCCTTAATTATCTCTTCAGTTAATGAGTATGGTAGCTGATCTAGATTTATTGCAGTAGCTAAAAGCTTGTGTAAATAAAATACCAGGTCTGTTTGTAATGTGGCAGTTATCTTTGTTTGCAGACTCTTCTAATTAATTCCAGGTCATTAAGCCCATCTCCAGCAGTTATTTTACTGTCATTAGAAAATGTGGTATAATGACTCTAAAAAAGTCAGTGAGTACCAAAAAAAAAAAAAAAAAAGTCAGAAAAGGTCAAAATCCTGCTAATTCATAGCTGGATTACAGATAACAGAAATCATTTGGATAACTTGGCTAGCATCCTATGAGCCAGCACACAGCACAGGAATAAATAGGTTACACCTGGCATGTTGTTTCAGGGTGCAATTTCAGATTACCAGTCACAACATTAAATTATTCGTTTTATACAGAATTTTTAATGTTAAATTTTAAGAATAGGCTATTTTGCACACTGCTATAAACACTGACTTCCCAATATACAACAGAGTATTTTGAGGAAAACCTATCTGGATAAATATACATACAATTATATGTACAGATGGAGACACATGTGTGTATGCATATGTCAGAACAGACAAGAGACACAATTAACAAATTCTGTCTGTACCTGACCGGAGGCAGCACTGGGCCATGTATAATTTTCCTCCATTTCACTAGTGAACAATCTCTCTAGAGGCAGGAAGCCAAACACATTCATTCATGAAGTCTTATTCTTCCATCTTTTCCAGAGACTGAAGCATTGGCTTCTCTAATTACCAAAGTTTTTCACTCAAAGATTGCCTCCATTACCAACATTTTCTTGGACTAATGCATGTACATGTAGTCCTTTCTTAAGTCATTTGTTTGTGACAGGCTTTAAGAAGGTAGAGCCATGGGTAGTTCAGCCATAATTAAATTCTGCCACTCCTGCTACCCAGTTGATTGCTGCTACTTTGATTCCAAAGGAAGTCTTCCAAATGTGATGACACAGTACACCTAAAAAAGTGCAGTTTAACCCTGTAGTGTAACCTGAATT